>CM035156.1:116533507-116934847 GCA_020205615.1 Panax quinquefolius | reverse complement strand
GGAAGAAAGTTTTCTGAATTCCAAACAAAATTTTACCGAAATCCACAAATCCAAGCGATTTTATTGTGCTATAATCAAATTTTAGTCAATAAATGGGGTCCAATTGACATGTTTAACATGTTTTAAACATTTATTGCAACAAAATACTCTTTCCTCCTCAGATACTCATATATCCCACATTCTGTTTGTAAAAATATCACCATTATTATATTATTAAAATATAATAATATATTTAAATGAATTATTTTATCGAAAAAGATAAAATTTCAATTTTCAACAATTGTCACATTAAAATTTTCTCATCTATATCCACATAAAATCAATATTTTCTTATCATATGAATCAATAATTAATTATTCACAAATAATATTACAGTAATCACAATATTGACAACCAAAGTGCGCCCTCGGTGGGAAAGAGGGGCTTTCCAATAAAGATTTCTCCTTCATCGCGGCGCAATTGGTGACCAAACCTCTCCTTAGATGTAACTTTCTAGACATCGCTAATAATGTTATCATCACAAATATTATTCGGATAATATGAATTATTGTCTGATAATGGAAAATATTGTAATGACAATTTATCAAACAACAAGAAATATAAAATATCAATACAAAGAATTATTGAATCAATAAAATCTTTGAAGAATTATTCGTAACCATTATTAAGTAGTGCTTCTTACGTAAGAATCAATAATCGGTGCAATACCGGTGTCTACCTTGTGTTTTAACCAAAAGTATTTTAACAAAGATAATACTGTAATAAGTATCACTGCTATTTTAAAACAACTTATATTTGTCGTTTCTTCATCCAATCGCTCACACGGGCTGGGGCACATGGTCATACTGGCAGCATCTAATATTCCCCGACAATGAGCATTTAATATTCCAATGACCAAACGAATATTCCCCTTACAACAATGAATATTTTATAACCACTTGCTTATTTTGAAATATTTGCGTATTTTACCCATAACTATCCACATTAATCAAATCAACCCATACTATTTCAAAATAATAAATTGAGAAAATTAAATTTCATTAATAATAAGTTGGGGTCTTCTGACGAAAGTCCACCTACAATTTATCCACAGGTGTACCCTCTACGGAAAAACCTACAATGGGTCCCACCCCCCTCTGGCTCGATCAATTTGAGTTCTGAAAAGGAGGTCTCATGTTTGAAAAGGCCAAATCGAGGAATAAAATGCTACGAATGATTGAAAGCGTAATAGCTTGGAATCTGGTTGTTAGAAGTCAAATTATGGCTTCAAATGTCACTCATCGGTATTCACCTAAATACAAGATACACTATACCGATGAGCTCAAATTTTTAAATCATACTCGACAATGCCTTACAGTGTTCGATGTCGCCAAATACATGGTCAGAACTAAAGCGATTGCCCAAGCGGAGTTACAATGCCATATCATTGATAAAGTACCCCCGGCCGGGATCACAACGCAGATTTTCATTCATCCACATATCTCCAGCGGGGGTTACAATGCATTCTTCATCTATGAACGAATCCCCGATAGGGGTTACAACGTAATTCAACCATTGATACACACATCAATGAAGGTCAAGCATCCTTGACTGTTCACCCAACAGGGATCTATCCGTTGATACACACATCAATGAAGGTCAAGTAGCCTTAACAGTTCACCCAACAAGGATCTATCCGATGATACATACATCGTCAAGGTCGGTGACCTTGACAATACATAATCAAGTTGCGAGAATCTAATAGGACCATGGTATATGCTGGTGACACAAACCAGAGAAGACCATCCTCATCGGAGAGGACCGGTGATGGAATATGTTATACACATCCTCAAGCAGACAAAGCTTTATCCCCACAGATCTCTTGCACACGAGAGGCACATATCTTTGTGAAACGATACTAGATGAAGCATAAATTTCAAGGATATTCTACTAATTTCAAGGAGTATAGAAGCAATACTTGAAAAAATGAGTTTAGAATTCAAAATCTGAAATAAAATAATATTACTTACATACTATAGCGTATGGAAGGAAATATTATTTCATATGAATATGAAACAAAAATAATACCCCTTACCTTAAAAGAAGAGTACTTCTGACTAGTAGGGCGGAGATATTCTTGAAGAAAACTTGTACTGTTTCCTACACTCAAAGTTTCCTTAAACTCTATAGAAATACGCTCAATATTATAGAAGAATAATTCTCTGATTCTGGTGTGATTTTTATTTCTAAACTGAGCATCCTATTTATAGGAGAATGGCAGGATACTATTTGAAAAAGAAATTCATGGGTGAACAGAAAAAAATTTCATGGATGAAGTTCACGAGCAATTCAACGAAATTTTTTGATTTTACTATGTTGCGCTATGCAACACTATGTAGTACTATGCATAATAAAATATAATATATTCTATTTTATATAAAAACAAAACTTATAATATATATATATATATATATATATATATATAACTGAGATAACTTTCTACCGACGATTTTGAAAAATGGGTAAGTGGGGGTCAATGTAATAAACCAAACTTACAACAAATACTTCATAAAAAAACCCCTCTAATTATCTCAATTCATGTGGCTTCACAAAACACATTCTGAACAATATTTATTCATCATTTATAACTCACAATATTAACAACCAGATCAATCCCAGGAAATAGGGGGCTTTCCGATAAGGACTTCTCCTTTTTTGCGCCCAATTTGAAGACCAAACCCCTTTCCTCGACAGAACTTTCTAGTCATCATCAATAATACAAATAATAATATGAATAACTTTGTCGTCTCAATTATTAATTTAATGATATAAAATATTGTGACGATAATTGAATCAATAATGTGAGATAGAATGCAGCAATTACTGTGGCAATAATTTAATAAAACTGAGTGACTTCTCGCGTAAGCATCAATAATAAAAGATATTCGCAATACCATGTGCTACTATGTAACCACGCATTAGACATCTTTTATCACTATCACCGGTATTTCAATAGTTAATTGTAAAAACCTTGCCATTATTTTTATAAAAAAGTTATTTACGCTGTTTTCTAATTCCGATAGTAATTTCGTTATGGGATCCACTAATGATTGTGTCATCGTACGAATATTCCACGAAAAATGAATATTCCCTAACCAAACGAATATTTTATGACAACTTGCATACTTTGCAAAATTTGTAAATATTACCCACAACTATAACATTATATCAAATCCACACCTTATTATTCAAAAATAATATTTCGAGAAAATTAATCTTTATTCTTAAAAGTTGGGGTCTTACAACCTCCCCTTCTTATGAAATTTCATCCTCAAAATTGGTGTACGTACCTGGTATGTTGAAGAGGTGGGGATACCTTGATTTCATTTCAGATTCTAACTCCCAAGTCATTTCCTCAACATCGTGTTTTCTCCACAAAGCTTTGACTTGAGTTATAACCTTGGAACGTAGAATATGTTCCTTCTTATCCAAGATTTTAACATGTACCTCTTGATATGTTAAATCTTCCACTATCTCGTCTGGTTCTAAATTAATAATGTGGTTCGGGTCTTCCACATATTTACGCAACATAGATATGTGAAAAACGTTATGAACACGAGAAATACTTGGCGGTAAGGCGAGTCTATAGGCCACAATTCCTACTCGATCGAGGATTTTAAATGGGCCAATGAATCGAGGATTGAGTTTTCCTCTCTTTCCAAATCTCATAACTCTCTTCTATGGAGCAACATGCAACAACACTTGATCTCCAACATTGAATTCCACATCACTTCGATGAAGATCAGTATAACTCTTTTTTCGATCTTGTGAGATTTTTATACGTTGCCGGGTCATTTTAATCTTTTTTGTAGTCATGCGTACCAATTCCGGTCCCAACAATGTTGCTTCACCCACCTCGTCCCAGTATAGTGGAGAATGACACTTGCGTCCATACAACGACTCGAATGGAGCCATGTCTAAACTTGCTTGATAACTGTTATTGAAGGAGAATTCCACCAATGGCAAGAACTTGGCCCAACCTCCTTTGAAGTTAAGGACATATAGTCTTAATAGATCCTCAAGAGTTTAAATAGACCTCCAACCCGCCCGTGACGCGATCGAGGATGATATGCCAAACTGAATCATAAATTCATGCCTATAGCTTTTTACAAACTAACCCAAAATTGTTAAGTGAATCTTAAGTCTCAATCAGAAACTATGGATACTGGAATACCATGAAGTCTTACAATCTTATTTATATATGTACGAGCAAGACGTTCAAGTCAATAAGTTTGTCGTATAGGTAAGAAATGAGCAGACTTGGTTAATCTATCAACAATTACCCAAATTACATCTATACCTTAAGAAACCTTGGGAAGACCAGTAACGAAATCCATGGTAATGTGCTCTCACTTCCATTTTGGAATTTTATATGGTTGCAATAGACCTTTTGGCACATGATGCTCCGCCTTGTAAACACCTTGAGATAAACTTCGCTATTTCTCTCTTCATATTGCTCCACCAAAATGTATGTCGAAGATCATGATAAATTTTGGTACTTCTAGGATGGAATGCAAACAGTGTGTTGTGCGCCTCCATAATGATTTTATACTTCAAATCAAAGTTGTTAGGAACACAAAGTCTGGAGTTGACTCAAAGTATTCCTTCTTCATCGATTCTTACTTCTAGAATAGCACCTTCTTGTACTTTCTTCCTCATATGCATCAGCTCTAGGTCCGTAGCTTGAGCAGCTTTAAGTTTATCGATTAAAGTCGGTTCTAATCATATATTTGATATCATCACGTGGGTTCCTGGAGTCTTTAACTCTATCTCCATCCTTTGTAAGTCATACAAAATGGGCCTTTGCATTGACAATATCACACTCGTACCCGCATATGATTTTCTACTCAACGCGTCAGCTACCACGTTAGCTTTTCCAGGATGGTATTGAATGGTATGATCATATTCTTTCAACTGCTTGAGCCAACATCGTTACCTAATGTTGAGTTCCTTTTGGGTGAAGAAATATTTGAGTCTTTTATGATCTGTATAGATCTCCACCTTCTCCCCATACATGTAATGCTTCAAGATTTTAAGCGCAAAAACGACTGCGGCAAACTCTAGATCATGAGTAGGATAATTCATCTAATATTCTTTGAGTTGTCGTGAGGCATAGGCTATGACTTTCCCATGTTTTATAAGAACACATCCTAACCCTCTGCCTAAAGCATCACTGTAGATGACAAATCCCTCTGAACCATATGGTATTGTCAAAATAGGTGCTGAAATGAGTCTCCTCTTGAGTTCTTGAAAACTCTTCTCACATTCCTCGCTCCAACCGAATTTTTTATCTTTTCGAGTCAGTTGAGTTAATGGAGTAGCTATTCAAGAAAAACCTTCCATGAATCTCTGATAATAACCAGCTAAGCCCAGAAAGCTACGTACTTTGGTTACTGACTTCGGTTGCTCGTAGCTTTATATTGCTTCAATCTTCGCTGGGTCAATAGATATTCCGTGATTCGATATCATGTGCCCAAGGAATGTTACATCCTCAAGCCAGAACTTGCATTTCTTTAACTTGGTGTATAGCTTGTTTTCACGAAGCTTTTGAAGTATCAACCTCAAGTGTTGCTCATAATTTTCATGGCTTTTGGAGTATATGAGGATATCATCAATAAAGACAATCACAAAATGATCCAAATATTCCTTGAATACTCGGTTCATCATATCAATACAGGTAGCATGAGTATTAGTCAATCCAAAAGACATGACTAGGAATTCGTAATGCCCGTACCGAGATCTGAAAGTAGTCTTTGGAATGTCATCAGTTTAAATCTTTAACTGATGATATCCAGAACAAAGATTGATCTTTGAAAAGAATTTAGCGCCTTACAACAGGTCATCAATGAAAGGTAACAGGTACCTATTTTTGATGGTTACATGATTCAACTCCCGATAGTCAATGCAAAGTCGTATACTCCCATCTTTCTTCTTTACGAATAGAACAGGAGCACCCCAAGGAGACGTACTAGGATGAATGAAACCGATGTCTAACAATTCCTGCAGTTGGGTTTTTAACTCCTGAAGTTCAATAGGAGCCATTCGATATGGGGCTTTGGAAATGGGTTTTGTACTGGGTTCAAGGTCAAAAAAAAATCGATAGGAAGTTCTTCAAGGAATACGTAAGGAAATTTATTAATGATAGAAAGATCATTAAAATCCGACGTATTTTTGTTTAAATCCGTGACATGGGCTAAGAAAGCTTAACATCTATTTTTCAATAAACGAATGGTTTATGGCTAGATGTGACAGTGATTGACTTTAGTGGTTTGGTTGCTTGAATTTGCATAATAGGTTGGTTAGGAATATGAAAGCTAACAACCTTACAAAAACAATCAATTTTAGCATGATGAGTAGTTAACCAATCAATCCCTAAAATTACATCAAATGCAAGTATTTTCAAAGAGATAAGATCGACAGGTAATGTGAGGGTCCCAATTTTAATCAAACAAGATTTATACACAGTGGATGTAATGAATGTTTCTCCCAATGGAGTTTTAACAAATAAGTCAAAGTCTAATTTCTCTAGAGTTAAATTAAAACGTTGAGCGCAAGTAGGAGAAATAAAAGAATGGGTAGAACAGATATCAAATAAGGTATAGACTTCGCAAGAGTTTATGATTAGCTTACCCGTGATAACCTCATTCGGGTTCATCACTTTTTGGGATGTCATAACAAACGCTCTCCCTTGAACTACTAACTTTGACTTGTCTGGGACGACCTTTGGTGCCTCCATCCCAGCTGGACTTAACTTCACTACACGACAAAATCGGGCTAGGTGACCTTCTCTTTCGCAATTGTAACACATTTTGGATTGCTGCGTATAGTTTGGACTGATGTGTCCCTCCCCTCTGCAGTTATAACATATGACCGGTGGTCGTTCTCCTTCCTTGAAAATATGTGCTGGTGCTGCTATCCTTCCATCATTATTGAACCTTCTCTTCTTAAAATTTCCACTTGACTCATTTCTTCTATTATCTTGGCCAGGGTTACCAAAGAAGTGGTTACCATTTCTGGCTTGTTGATTTCCTCAACGTTTGTTGTCACCGCTTCGATGACTGCTACCATTGGTAGTATCATTTTGCCGGCTGCTATCTTTTGGGTGGGCTAACTCATTATCGCACTCTAATAACTGAGCCCTATTCACAATATCTTAATACAAGCAAAGTTTATGATAAATGAGGTATTGACGTATTTCGGGTTTCAAACCTCTTAGAAACATCCGCGTCATACGCTCCTCATTATCTACCAAATGGGATGCAAACCGGGATAATCCATAAACTTAGCCTTATCTTTTGCAATACTGATCATATTATTTTTCTCCGGCTTAATGAATTCTACCTCCTTCATGTGATGAATACTTTTGGGAAAGTATTTGAAGTTGAACAATTCTTGGAACTTCTCCCAAGACATCTTCAGTGCGGCAGGCTGAGTACATTTTATAGATTCCAACAAATGATCTGCCTCTCCTTACAACATGAAGGTAGAAAAGGGAGCCTTTTTCTCCTCAGAGCATCCCAAGACATCAAATATCTTGGTGATCTGCTTAATTCACGTCTCTACCTTAAGTGTTTCTGGATTTCCCAAAAAATTTGGTGGTCCCAGTTCCTTGAATTGCTTAGCGGGGACCAACCGTGAGTAGCCATTGTTTCCACCTGCATTTTGCATAAGAGTCTCTCTCGCCTGATGTTACATGAATTGCAGAAAGCCGCTGAACATCCCATCGTTCATTATTTGGTCGGTGTTGTTTACCTGAGGATTATGGCCTTCCTGATGCACATTATCCTGGTTATTAATCGTCGGTGACTCAACGGTCTCATGTGCTCCATTGCTTATCTCAACATATTCAGATGTCATTTTCAAACACTTCCACAAAACAAGGGTTAATTAACATGCCACATATTACCCTATATCACGATTGACCAATTAAATAACAAATAAGCTTAGGTAGGTCATACTTAGCGAAGGATTTATCATCTCTCTCCCTCCTAGTTTTAGCCTCAAATCTTAGCCAGGATCATATCCTAAGCATTGATACCAACTGTGATGCCCCAAAATTGGTATACACAACCCATTCGAGTCGCCAAATACATGGTACAAAATTCAAATACAAACTTTATTAATACAATACGACAAAACGTGGTCGAGAGTTTTAAAACGAATATTGTCTAGTAGACAATATCCAAACTCAAATAGAGTCCTCATTACAATTTTTATCACACTATTTTATAAAATAGTGAGGACTAATATAACCACCATCTCGGACCATCACTCCATTCCCCGACTAGTCCCAACTATATTCTCATTTCCTGAAGAGAACAATGAAAGCAAAGGGTGAGCTCAACTAGCCCAGTAAAGACTATTATGACTAAGATAAAGAAGAATAAATTATCGTTAGCTTTCAACAGTGTAAAACTGATAGAATATAATAGACAACAAGTCTAACTTTAGGGGAACAAGCAATCCATTAGAAGAGTCAAGTAGAGCATAATATCTACTGTCTTCTATGATTTAAAAGTTCATCATCAATATTTTATCGTTGTAACACAGCTCAATAAATAATCAACATCATTGAATTAACCATGCACTATGGGCAAAGGATATTCGTTAGTATCACGTCCATGAATTATCCATGCACTACGGGCCAAGGATATTCATTATTATTATATCCACGAATTATCCATGCACTACGAGCTAAGGATATTCGTTATTATCACCAGTGGTCATGATCATGCCAATATTTGTACATCAATGCACTACGGTCGAATGAGGACTTTTACCACATCATTTGTAACATTACAGGTCACGATTATACTGATACATAGTCATAATCATACCAATCAACAGTCCATCTATACACTACGGGCCAAAGAAGACTTTCATCACAATATAAGCATGAGGATGATGACAATGATATAAGAATTCAGTTAAATGAAAGCTAGGATAAATTTTAAAGATTTATAATTCAATTTATACAAAGTTCAAGAATGTCTAAATTATCAACATGATAACTGATTTGTGGAGTAAAATTTAAGAATAATATTGTATCAAAAATAATTTGGACAGAAAAGAAATCAATTTTTTCATGAATAGTACCTTGTGTGAATAGTATCTGAGTGAATAGTACCTTGTGAATAGTACTTCATAAATAGTACCCCGTGAATAGTACCCCAACATGAAAAGATTAAAATTTAACAAAAATGTTCAGAAAAATATCTTTGTGAAACGATACTAGATGAAGCGCAAATTTCAAGGTTATTCTACTAATTTCAAAAAAATAGAAGCAATACTTAACAAAATGAGTGTAGAATCGAATCTGAAACGAAATAATATTACTTACATACTACAACGTATGGAAGAAAATATTATTTCTTACGAATATTAAACAAAAATAATATCCATTACCTTAAAAGGAGAGTACTTCTGACTGGTAGGGCGGGGACATTCCTGAAGAAAACTTGTACTATTTTCTACACTCGAAGCTTCCTTAAACTCTAAAGAAATACGATCAATATTATAGAAGAAGAATTCTCTGATTCTGGTATGATTTTCATTGCTAAACTGAGCATCCTATTTATAGAAGAATGGCAGGATACTATTTGGAAAAAAAATCATGAGTGAACAGAAAATTTTTTCATGCACGAAGTTCACGAGCAATTCAACGAAAATTTTTGATTTTACTATGCAGCACTATGCACACACTATGCAAGTTAACACTATGCATAATAAAATATAATATATTCTATTTTATATAAAAACAAATCTTATAATATATATATATATATATATATACCACGTAATTCAAAGAATTCAATTTGACGGTTATGCATAATAAAATATATATATATTCTATTTTATATAAAAACAAATCTTATAATATATATATATATATATATATATATATATATATATATATATATATATATACCACGTAATTCAAAGAATTCAATTTGGCGATTATTTATACCACAGTTGATCCTTTTCCCCTTCTCTCCCGTCAATTCTTCATCAAATGGTGGGATAAGTTTGATGTTAATAGAATTGTTGGTCAGTTCAAGTTAGAATTTCCCATTATTCCTATTAAGGTTATTCCAGTTTCATCCAAAGAGCCTTCCAGTCAAACAAAAGAGTCAAAACCCAAAGAGTCTAGAGTCAGTCCTACTGGTTCGTCTTGTTCTCCTGACATTTCTGATTTCAATAACTTTTCCAGTAAAGAATTAAAATTAATTGCTTAAGCATTAAATAAAAGAATTGATGAATTGCATGAAGAAGCCTCTGCAGGTTCTTCATCTTCTTCTCAGAATGCTTCTACCAGTCATTATGATGATGATGATCCATATGGCACCATCAACTTGCAAGATGCTCAGGACCCATTTGCCTGACATCTCATTTCAGTCTCAGGCACCTACTCCTGCAGCCAGTCAGCTCAAAGATGCCCTTCAGCCGAAAGAAGTCCTCTACCACTTGAGTATGTTTCTGCTTTTCCACCGAAAGCATCCTCTAAGTCAAAAGTTTTTGCCACTTTGTCAAAAAGGTTGCCAGACGCGTCCATGAATAGTAAAAAAAGGTAGCACTGTTTTACTGTTCAACAATAGTAAATCTTGTCTATAATCATTTACTTTTGTAATAGTAACTTTGTAATAGTTTCTTTCCTTATTCTATAAAAGGAAACGGAACTTAGTTATTGAGGCAGACTTTAAAAGACTCTGAGCTCCTTCTCTGACGTATCTTTAGCCTCTACCGCTGTTAACCTCTCTTAACCCCTTCTCCTACTCTTCTTAATGTTCTGAATAAATTTGTAAGTCAAATTTAAATGTCAGTTTTGTAAATATTTTCTATTATCAATAAAATTGTTCATGTTTAGTAACTAAATTGTGTTATTTATATGCGCCATTCTTCTTACGCCCCCAAATGGTATCAGAGCCAAGTTTTTTTTCTACTAGTTGCCAGTAAGATCTCAGTAATTTGTTCATCTACTTACTATTTTCAAAATTCTTCTTTTACTCTTCTTCCGAAGTCACCTAACTTACTGTAGTCCACCTGGTTCGCGTCTAACCTATGTAAGTCTATTTGGTGAGCAGTGTCTGGTTAAAGAACATGGGTATGAGTCTACTTAAGGTAAGAGGGTATGAATGGAAGAATAGAGTGTGAAACTTTATTTTGAACTTAGTAAAGGATGAGTAGATTGTTCGAGATCTTACTCCTCGACTAGTAATCGTCAACTTTGCCTCCGTCCCGATATATAGTTAACCAAGAAACACATAGTTATGAAAATATAAGTCAAGCTTTACATAATTGGAACATACCTAGGGTTTCCCTAAAGAAATTTATCAACGACCTTTTTAGATAATTTTAAAATAGATTATAATGTTAAAAGCGGTTGAAAAGGTTTATCTGATTAACAAAGAATACGAAAAGTGTAGCCTTTTATCTCCGGATGTTATTAAAAACATAGAAAAAGGGTTATAATTTCATTCATATTGGTTTAGTTCAAGTAGCGAGTTAAACCCCTCAAATTTTAAAGGAATTAATTCAAGTATCTATCTCTCGTCTTTAGAGATGCGATTCTTGAACTACTATCAAGTATGATTGGTGCTATGGAATTAAGTCTGCACAATGGACCTATCCATTTCAATTGCTTTCTTGAATTCACATTAAGCCTAAGTGATCAACATTTATTAAAAGCTTTGACATTAAACATAAAAACTGCTGGAGAAATTACTCATATGATTGAGGGTTCTCAGCCCATTGCTTTGATTTACAAGATTTATTATAAGACTATGAAAACAAACATAAACGTTCATGCTCTTAATAAAAGTCCTAAAGATCAAACTGTATTAATTCAAAGTTCAACTAGTGATGCTAATATTCAGATCCCGAGAACTATCCTCTGGAACGATATTACGTTACCTAGTCAATAGACTTTACCCAATGAAATACCTCAACAACCTGTAGTTAACAACGTACTAAATATTGAAAATGTTAAACAATTTTCCGGTGGAAAGGTCAAGATAAGCTTTGAGCGTACTAGAAGGCCAGTTATTATAGAATATTTTACTAGTTCTTCAGCACCTTCAGTTCACACCAGAAGAGATACTAAAGTACTTAGTAACTCTTCTGTTAGGGATATTAAATTAAAAGGTATCCTTAATCAAGGTCAAGCTAGTCACCCTTGTTATACTCAAAAGGACCTTGTAGAAAAGGAAGATTCTTCTTCTCCTACCCCTTCTGAGTATCCAAATCAATCAGATTTTAAGATTCCAATTAACAATCAATTAAGAGTTATTAGAAAAGTTTTCATGTTAGATTGGGACAATCTTGTAAAAGATTTTAATGCCAAATCTAATAAAGAAAAAAGACATTTATTTAGATCTAATCATTCAACAGAAAAAGAGCACGATAAAATTGTTAATAGATGGAAGCGATTCATTAATAATGAAAAAATAAACATTACCTTTTACGACTGGTATGATCAATATCAAGGTAAATGTAATGTTATAACTAAAACTCAATGGATTAAAGAAGATAGGTCAAAGGTCTCTTCTAGTCATCCCCCGCTAGAAACTGACCTACTTCCAATTAAAAATACATCTGTTGTTGCCAGTCCTTTTAAAATTTTGGATGGTAATAAAGATGATAAAAAAAATTATTGAACAATTAAATTTTAGTAATCAATATCTAGCGACCGTAGGAAGACATCTAGATAGGATTGAAGAAAAATTAGAAGAAACCACTGTTAAAAAACCCGATTCAAAAATTGAACAACCTCTATTAAAATTACCAGAAAATAGAAGTAAATTACGTTTACCTAACAAAGATAGTGAACTCACTCAAGCTATTGATAAGTTATTTAAAAAATTAAAGACTGAGCCTGAATCAAGTGGCACCATTGCAATCATTGATCAAGTTGAAACAGACAATGAATGCAATAGCAAGTTAGATCATTCTGATACTTCTTCAGTCCTAGATTTTGATGATCAGTTAAATAAATTAATAGTTAAGAACACTAGTATAACCAGGAATTGGTACACTAAACCTACTCCTCCGGATCTACAATTCGAAGAAAGAAATCTAGAGAAGCAATTCTCTGTTTCATCTAATAAAATTTACGAATGGAACATAGATGGTTTCAGTGAACAAGAGATTTTAAACAAATTAAATCACATGTCTATGGTAGCAAATAGCTATATAACTAAATTCAACAATCTGACTCAGCCATATATTGTTGAGTTATTAGCTAGTGGATTCACGAATATTCTCAGGTCTTGGTGCGAATAACATCTCACTGAAGATACTAGATTATCAATAATTCATGTTGTCCAGTTAGATGATGACGACAACCCCATCTTTGATGAAGATGTTGGTATTGGTCCGCCTGATGGAGTTAACACTTTAATATTTACCATAATTAAACATTTTGTTGGCACTCCCAGTAATATTACTTAGAGAATTCATGATCAGTTAAGTAATCACTTGTCCCACTCCAAGTGATTTTAGATGGTACAAAGATGTTTTTACCTCAAGAGTTATGATGCGAAATGATAGCAATAAACCATTCTGGAAAGAAAAATTCGTGAATGGTTTACCTTCATTATTCGCTCATAAAGTTAGAGAAGAGTTGAGTAAAGATTTAGGATATATTGATTATGATAACCTAACCTATGGTGACATAATAAGTTATATTCAAAAAATTGGTTTAAAAATGTGTATTGATTTTAAATTGGCCAAAGAAGCTAGTAAAGACAAGAAAAAAGCTAAGTATGAGTTAGGAACCTTTTGTGAACAATATGGTTTTCCACCAGTTGCTCCCTCTAGAAGAAAGCAATTGCATACACATATTGAGCACCATAGAAGTCACAAGCATCGCCAACACAAACGCAGTCATAAAAAGAATAAAAATCGAGATGAATATTATAAGAAACCCAAACCAACAAATAAAAATATATAATAAAGGATCTAAGAAATTTGATAAAAGTAAAATTATTTGCCACAATTGTGGGCAGAAAGGGCACTACAAAAATGAGTGCAAAATTAAAAAGAAATTATCTCAGTTAAATATTTCAAGTGAAGATACTGAAAAACTATTAGAATTAATGAGAATAGAGAACAACGTCAGTAATGGTGAAGGTTCTGTTATCCCTTATTCCTCTAATAGCAGTATTAGTAACCACGAAATAGATAGTGACAATGACGAAGTTACTATTTGTGCTAACAATTTCAAAGAAAAGTGTTGCATTAAACAAGTTAATGTAATCACTAAAGAAGATGAAGAGAGTTCTTTGCTCATTGATTTGATTAGTAAGATCTCTGATCCTAAGTTAAAATCTCAGTACATCAAGTAGCTAAAAGATTTATTAACCAAAGATAATAGAGTTAAAGACAAAATTATTAAATCCAAAGAAAAACCTATATTTAGTCTTAATAAAACTCTTGATAGATTCAAGACTCCTATTAAGGAAGTTACCCTTTCAGAGTTGAATCAAGAAGTTAATAAACTAAAAAGAGAAATTTCTAACTTAAAATTGGAAGTTTCTAATTTAAGAAAACATTTTGTTGACAAAAAATCTGATCTTCAAGTCCATGATTCCTCCTCAAGTAATGAAGAATTGACGGGAGAGACGGGGAAAAGGATCAACTGTGGTATAAGCAACCGTCAAATTGAATTCTTGACCATGAGGACCGGTTACTTTAGTTGGGGTTTTAATGTCATATTGCCATTTAAAGATCCAAGGAATCTTATATTTACTAACAAACTGAAGAATGACAGGGACACCATCATACTTTGGATTGTGTTTCCTGTGGTTGCAAAAATGACTAAGTTTAACTTTCAAAGGTTCAGGAAGGAGGTCATAAGTGGAACCAAACCTTGTCCACCAGTGAGAGAACCAATAAGGGAACTGACTTTTGAACTTATGATCGAACTGAAAAAACCATGAATGACAGTTTAACTCATTCTAAAAAAGGAAAACTCTATACCCAAGCTTCTATATAATCATAATAACAACAAGAGTTATCTTGATTTGAAAGCTGCATGAGATCAGAGGGATGTTTTCCCCAATCAGACATTAAAATGAACTGTTTGATATATAATGAATGATAAAGTACTTTGGTTCTATCATTATTAGCATAAATGGGTTTAATAAAGATTGACTCGGTTTCAACAAGGATATCCTTATAATACACAAGGGATTTATAAGGAGCAAGGGGCTGAAAATGCCATCCAGAAGGAAAGAACTGGGCGGCCAATTTTGACTGGGTCATCTTTAGGTTTCATATGGGGTTCAATATGAAACAGGTGAGTGGTCCATTTAAGGATGTACTCAGAAGGAGGATGACTGAGGTTTGAAACTGAGGCTTTTGACTGATCGAAAAAAATTCATTTCAATTGGGTTCAAGTTACTAGCTTTGGCCGAATCAGAGAAGCTTGGGTATCGTACCAAGACTGGTAAATTTGTTGGTGGTTTGATAAATTGGGTTAACTGGATGAGGAACCAAGTTTCCTTTTAGTTGATTACTTAGGCCAGTAGGGCGACCCTGACCACGAGAGGATGATGCTCCTCGCACACTCATGATGGATGGACAGTACCTGTATTAATAAATTCACGAGTGAGAAAATCAGGAATTGAATTGTTACTGCCTTTAATGTATTCAATCTCAAAATCAAAAATACTTAATAGGGCTTTGCATCAAGCAAAGGAATGTTTAGAGGCAATGTTTTCCACATATTTTTCTAAAACATATTTTGCTGATTTGCAGTCGACGCGAACCAAAAATTTTTGATTTAGTAAGTCACTTTGAAATTTGTTAATACATAATACTAAAGAAAGTATTTCTTTTTTAATAGTACTGTAATTTAACTGTGTACTATTCTATGCACCGGAATGGAAACGAACAATTTGCTCAGGAGAATTGAGTGTTAACTTTTGCTTTAGAATACCTCCGAAGCCAATGTCAGAGGCATCGGTTTCAACAATTTTGAAAGCTGAATCGTTGGAGATGCCAAGGCAAGGCAAGGCCTTAACATATCTTTTAACTTGTTGGACGACGAAAGTATGAATGTCAGTCCAAGGGGGAGGATTGTCCTGTAAATGCTGAAAGAGAGGTTTGCAGATCTTCCGGAGATTTTTATAGAACTTGCCAATATAATTGAGCAAGACCAAAAATCTCTGTAGTTGGGTTTTATTGGTAATTTTATCTGGGAATCTATCAGCAAATGGAATAGCTTTATCAATAGGATGTATGAGTCCGCGATAAATATTTAAACCAAGAAACCAAACTTTAGCTTGAAACAAGCTGCATTTGGAAGGTGAGAGGACAAGTCCATTATCTTTAACTGTTTTGAAGAACGATTTCAAATGTTTAATGTGTTCTTCAATGGAATTGGAAAAAATGAGAATATCATCAATGTAAACAACAACAAAATGACTGAAAGGATTCAAAATATCATTGAGGATATTCTGAAATTCACTAGGAGCGTTTTTTAGGCCAAATGCCTGAACATTCCATTCATAATGGCCAAATGGGGTAGTGAAGGCTGTTTTGTATCTGTCACTGGAGTGAATGGAAACTTGCCAGAAACCAGATTTGAGATCAAATTTACTTAAGATAGTGGCATTGCTTAAAAGGTTAATGAGGTCATCCTTATTAGGTAAGGGGTACCTAATCCATTCCAAGACCTTGTTTAATGGTTTGTAATTAATTACTACACGAGGAACACCTCTCTCCTTTCCTGCTCCATTGTTAACATAAAAGGCGGGGCATGACCAAGGGGATTTACTAGGTTTAATTAATCCTTTATTAAGGAGGTCATTAATTTCACTTTTGCATAACTCCATTTGCTCGTGATACATTTGTATTGGCCTGGCCTTAGTAGGAATCAGGTGCTCTTTGAATTCCTTAGCATAAGGAAGCCTTACTACATGCTTCTTCTGATGCCAAAAGGCATTAGAAGAATCAGAACAAAGTTTGTCAGATGGTAATAAAGATGATAATAAAGATGATAAAAAAAATAGTTAATCAATATCTAGCGACCGTAGGAAGACAACTAGATAGGATTGAAGAAAAATTCGAAGAAACCATTGTTAAAAAACCCGATTCAAAAATTGAACAATCTCTATTAAAATTACCAGAAAATAGAAATAAATTAGGTTTACCTAATACAGATACTGAACTCACTCGAGCTATTGATAAGTTATTTAAAAAATTAAAGACTGAGCCTGAATCAAGTGGCACCATTGCAATCATTGATCAAGTTGAAACAGACAATGAAAGTAATAGCAAGTCAGATCATTCTGATACTTCTTCAGTCCTAGATTTTGATGATCAGTTAAATAAATTAATAGTTAAGAACACTAGTATAACCAGGAATTGGTACTCTAAACCTACTCCTCCAGATCTATAATTCGAAGATAGAAATCTAGATAAGCAATTTCCTGTTTCATCCAATAAAATTTATGAATGGAACATAGATGGTTTCAGTGAACAAGAGATTTTAAACAAATTAAATCACATGTTTATGGTAGCAAATAGCTATATAACTAAATTCAACAATCTGACTCAGCCAGATATTGTTGAGTTATTAGCTAGTGGATTCACGAGTATTCTCAGGTCTTGGTGGGAAAAACATCTCACTGAAGATACTAGATTATCAATAATTCATGATGTCCAGTTAGATGATGACGACAACCCCATCTTTGATGAAGATGTTGGTATTGGTCCGCCTGATGGAGTTAACACTTTAATATTTACCATAATTAAACATTTTGTTGGCACTCCCAATAATATTACTTAGAGAATTCATGATCAGTTAAGTAATCACTTGTCCCACTCTAAGTGATTTTAGATGGTACAAAGATGTTTTTACCTCAAGAGTTATGATGCAAAATGATAGCAATAAACCATTCTGGAAAGAAAAATTCGTCAATGGTTTACCTTCATTATTCGCTCATAAAGTTAGAGAAGAGTTGAGTAAAGATTTAGGATATATTGATTGTGATAACCTAACCTATGGTGACATAATCAGTTATATTCAAAAAATTGGTTTAAAAATGTGTATTGATTTTAAATTGGCCAAACAAGCCAGTAAAGACAAGAAAAAAGCTAAGTATGAGTTAGGAACCTTCTGTGAACACAAACGCAGTCATAAACGCAGTCATAAAAAGAATAAAAATCAAGATGAATATTATAAGAAACCCAAACCAACAAATAAAAAATATAATAAAGGATCTAAGAAATTTGATAAAAGTAAAATTATTTGCCACAATTGTGGGTAGAAAGATCACTACAAAAATGAGTGCAAAATTAAAAAGAAATTATCTTAGTTAAATATTTCAAGTGATGATACTGAAAAACTACTAGAATTAATGAGAATAGAGAACAACGTCAGTAATGGTGAAGGTTTTGTTATCCCTTATTCCTCTAATAGCAGTACTAGTAACCACGAAACAGATAGTGACAATGACGAAGTTACTATTTGTGCTAACAATTGCAATGAAAAGTGTTGCATTAAACAAGTTAATGTAATCACTAAAGAAGATGAAGAGAGTTCTTTGCTCATTGATTTGATTAGTAAGATCTCTGATCCTGAGTTAAAATCTCAATACACCAAGCAGCTAAAAGATTTATTAACCAAAGATAATAGAGTTAAATAAAAAATTATTAAAGCCAAAGAAAAACCAATATTTAGTCTTAATAAAACTCTTGAAAGGTTCAAGACTCCTGTTAAGAAAGTTACCCTTCCAGAGTTGAATCAAGAAGTTAATAAACTAAAAAGAGAAATTTCTAACTTAAAATTGGAAGTTTCTAATTTAAGAAAAGAGTATGATGACAAAAAATCTGATCTTAAAGTCCATGATTCCTCCTCTAGTGATGAAGATCACGATGAGCCTGAACCATCAGGAACAAAAGAAGAGCCAGATCTCTTTGTCCAAGGTCTTTCACTTAAACGAATTAAAGATATCACCATTCAAAAATGGTATATCTCCATTAACCTAGTTGTTGATAAAACCTTTTTGATTTAGCTTCCTGCTCTAGTGGATACTGGCGCAAATCTTAACTGTATTCAAGAAGGTCTAATCCCAACTAAATTCTATAAGAAAACAAATGAAAAATTAAATTCGGCTAACGGTAGTCAAATGGAAATAAAATATAAACTGCCTAAGGTTCATATCTGTCAAGATAATATGTGTTTTAAAACATCATTTGTTTTAATCCGCAACCTTACTGATAAAATTATCTTAGGGTTACCATTTATATATTTACTCTACCCTTTTACTACCAGTAATGAAGGATTAAGTTATAAACATTTAAGAAAAAGAATAACATTTAAATTTCTTATTAAGCCTAAAGAAAGAGATTTAAAATTTATTCAAGAAGAATCTATTTCCAAATCATTAAATTTATTAAATTGTAAATCCACCGTTTAAATTTCTTAAAAGAAGAAATTAAGTACAAAAGATTTGAAGAACAACTTCAGAATAAGGAAGTTCAAGAAAAAATTAAAGAATTAAAAACTAATTTGAAAGACAACCTTTGTTCTGATTCTCTTAATGCCTTTTGGCATCGGAAGAAGCATGTAGTAAGGCTTCCTAATGCTAAGGAATTCAAAGAGCACCTGATTCCTACTAAGGCCAGGCTAATACAAATGAATCATGAGCAAATGGAGTTATGCAAAAGTGAAATTAATGACCTCCTTAATAAAGGGTCAATTAGACCTAGTAAATCCCCTTGGTCATACCCCGCCTTTTATGTTAACAATGAAATAGAAAATGAGAGAGGTGTTCCTCGTCTAGTAATTAATTACAAACCATTAAACAAGGTCTTGGAATGGACTAGGTACCCCTTACCTAATAAGGATGACCACATTAACCGTTTAAGCAATGCCACTATCTTCAGTAAATTTGATCTCAAATCTGGTTTCTGGCAATTTGCCATTCACCCCAGGGACAGATACAAAATAGCCTTCACTACCCCATTTGGCCATTATGAATGGAATGTTTAGGCATTTGGCCTTAAAAATGCTCCTAGTGAATTTCAGAATATCCTCAATGATATTTTGAATCCTTTCAGTCATTTTGTTGTTGTTTACATTGATGATATTCTCATTTTTTTCTAATTCCATTGAAGAACACATTAAACATTTGAAATCGTTCTTCAAAATAGTTAAAGTTAATGGACTTGTCTTCTCACCTTCCAAATGCAGCTTGTTTCAAGCTAAAGTTCGGTTTCTTGGTTTAAATATTTATCGCGGACTCATACAACCTATTGATAGAGCTATTCAATTTGCTGATAGATTCCCAGATAAAATTACCAATAAAACCCAACTATAGAGATTTTTGGGCTCGCTCAATTATATTGGCAAGTTCTATAAAAATCTACAGAAGATGTCTAAACCTCTCTTTCAGCGTTTGCAAGACAATCCTCCCCCTTGGACTGACATTCATACTTCCATCGTCCAACAAGTTAAAAGATATGTTAAGGCCTTGCCTTGCCTTGGCATCTCCAATGATTCATATTTCAAAATCGTTGAAACTGATGCCTCTTACATTGGCTTCGGAGGAATCCTAAAGCAAAAGTTAACACTCAATTCTCCTAAGAAAATTGTTCGTTTCCATTCCGATGCATGGAATATTACATAGTTAAATTACAGTACTATTAAAAAAGAAATACTTTCTTTAGTATTATGTATTAACAAATTTTAAAGTGACTTACTAAATCAAAAATATTTGGTTCGCATCGACTGCAAATCAGCAAAATATGTTTTAGAAAAAGATGTGGAAAACATAGCCTCTAAACATTCCTTTGCTAGATGACAAGCCCTATTAAGTATTTTTGATTTTGAGATTGAATACATTAAAGGCAGTAACAATTCGATTCCTGATTTTCTCACTCAGGAATTTATTAATACAGGTACTGTCCACCCATTATGAGTGTGCGAGGAGCATCATCCTCTCGTGGTACGGGTCGCCCTACTGGCCCAAGTAATCAACCAAAAGGAACCTTGGTTCCTCATCCAGTTAACCCAATTTATCAAACCACCAACAAATTTACCAGTCTTGGTACAATACCCAAGCCATACAATTCAGCCTTAGCTAGTAACCCAGTCCCAGTAGACCCTTTTTTTGATCAATCAAAAGCCTCAATTTCAAACCCCAGTCATCCTCTTTCTGAGTACATGCTTAAATGGACCACTCACCTGTTTCATATTAAACCCTATATGAAACCTAAAGATGACCCAGTCAAATTGGTCGCCTAGTTCTTTCCTTCTGGATGGCATTTCCAGCCCCTTACTCCTTATAAATCCCTTGTGTATTATAAGGATATCCTTATTGAAATCAAGTCAATCTTTATTAAACCCATTTATGCTAATAATGATAAAACCAAAGTACTTTACCATTCATTATATATCAAACAGTTCATTTTAATATCTAATTGGGAAAAACATCCCTCTGATCTCATGCAGCTTTCTAATCAAGATAACTCTTATTGTTATTATGATTATATAGAAGCTTAGTATAGAGTTTTCCTTTTTCAGAATGAGTCAAACAGTCATTCATGGTTTTTTCAGTTAGATCATAAGTTCAAAAGTCAGTTCCCTTATTGGTTCTCTCACTGGTGGACAAGGTTTGGTTCCACTTATGACCTCCTTCCTGAACCTTTAAAAGTTCAACTTAGCCATTTTTGCGACCACAGTAAACACAATCCAAAGTATGATGGCGTCCCTGTCATTCTTCAGTTTGTTAGTAAATATAAGATTCCTTGGATTCTTAAATGGCAATATGACATTAAAACCCCAAATAAAGAAACCAGTCTTCATGGTCAAGAATTCAATTTGACGGTTGCTTATACCATAGTTGATCCTTTTCCCCGTCTCTCCCGTCAATTCCTTATTAAATGGTGGGATAAGTTTGATGTTAATAGAATTGTTGGACAGGTCTACTTAGAATTTCCCACTATTCCTCTTAAGGTTCTTCCAGTTTCATCCAAAGAGCCTTCCAGTCAAACAAAAGAGTCAATACCCAAAGAGTCTAGAGTCAGTCCTACTGGTTCGTCTTGTTCTCGTGACATTTCTGATTTCAAGAACTGTTCCAGTAAGAATTAAAATTAATTGCTCAAGCATTAAATAAAAGAATTGCATGAAGAAGCCTCTGTTGGTTCTTCATCTTCTTCTCAGAATTCTTCTACCAGTCATTATGATGATGATGATCCATATGGCACCATCAACTTGCAAGATGCTCATGACCCATTTGCCTGACATCTCATTTTAGTCTCATGCACCTGCTCCTGCAGCCAGTCAGCTCAAAGATGCCCTTCAGCCGAAAGCAGTTCTCTACCACTTGAGTATGTTCATGCTTTTCCACCGAAAGCATCCTCCAAGTCAAAAGTTTTCGCCACTTCATCAAAAAGGTTGCCAGACGCGTCCATGAATAGTAAAAAAGTCAGCACTGTTTTACTGTTCATCAATAGTAAATCTTGTTTGTAATCATTTACTTTTGTAATAGCAACTTTGTAATAGTTTCTTTCCTTATTCTATAAAAGGAAATGGAACTTAGTTATTAAAGCAGACTTTGAAAGACTCTGAGCTCCTTCTCAGACGAATCTTTAGCCTCTATCGTTGTTAACCTCTTTTAACCCCTTCTCCTACTCTTCCTAATGTTTTGAATAAATTTGTAAGTCAAATTTAAATTTTAATTTTGTAAATATTTGTAGTTATCAATAAAATTATTTATGTTTAGTAATTAAATTGTGTTATTAAACATAAAAACTGCTGGAGAAATTACTCATATGATTGAGGGTTCTCAGCCCATTGCTTTGATTTGCAGGATTTATTATAAGACCCTAAAAACGAACCTAAACGTTCATGCTCTTAATAAAAGTCCTGAAGATCAAACTGTATTAATTCAAAGTTCAACTAGTGATGCTAATATTCAGATCCCGAAAACCATCCTTTGGAAGGATATTACGTTACCTAGTCAATGGACTTTACCCAGTGAAATACCTCAACAACCTATAGTTAACAACCTACTAAATATTGAAAATGTTAAACAATTTTCTGATGGAACGGTCAAGATAAGTTTTGAGCGTACTAGAAGGCCAGTTATTATAGAAGATTTTACTAGTTCTTCAGCACCTTTAGGTCACACCAGAAGAGATACTGAAGTACTTAGTAACCCTTCTGTTAAGGATATTAAATTAAAGGGTATCCTTAATCAAGGTCAAGCTAGTCACCCTTGTTATACTCAAAAGGACCCTGTAGAAGAGGAAGATTTGATATATATATATATATATATATATATATATATATATATATATATATATATATATATATATAATTGAGATAACTTTCTACCGACGATTTTGAAAAATGGGTAAGTAGGTGTCCATGTAATAAACCAAACTTACAACAAATACTTCAAAAAAACCCCTCTAATTATCTCAATTCACTTGGCTTCACAAAATACATTTTTAACAACATTTATTCATCATTTATAACTCAAAATATTAATAACCAGATCAATCTCAAGAAAGAGGGGCCTTTCTGATAAGGACTTCTCCTTATTAGCGCGCAATTAGGTGACCAAACCCCTTTCCTCGACAGAACTTTTTAGACATCGTCAATAATGCAAATAATAATATGAATAACTTTGTTGTCTCAATTATTAATTTAATAATATAAAATATTGTGACAATAATTGAATCACTAATGTGAGATACAATGTAGTAATTATTGTGGCAATAATTGAATAAAAGTGATTGACTTCTCACATAAACATCAATAATCAAAGATATTGTGTAATACCGGTGCTATTATGCAACTTGTTGGGTAAAGTCTAATTACGCACAACACGCAAGTATACGTGGTCAACAAGTAATAAAGTGATAAGTTGAGAATCATTCCGACAGAGAATTAGTTCATAAAAATCACCAAGTACTAACCCGTAACCAACTCAATTTTATTTAAACGAATGAATTTCAAATTATATAAATTAAACTACTATTAAATTCCACTAATTAAATTAAGACTATGGAGATTTAAGATTACAACTTCACTTATTGCTTCATTTAAGTTAACACACTTCTCATCAATTATTCTTTATCTCGAATTGTTAATCAATAACACTAAAGTAGTATTAACCACCTCTCGATGAACTAATACCGTATTAACATCAATCCACAATTAAGATAGAAATCCGTTAAACACCTTAATCAACTAACCCACTATATCTCTATGTGAATTACAATTAAAGAAGGTTTAAGAACAAGTTCTCTATCCGATTACATGCGGTGTCAAGCATATCTCTACCTTAACATCATCAAGTTTAAGCCACTAACAAAATCCTGAACACATGCTATCATGATCAGATCTAAATCTATACTTTATCTCTCGAGTTCATATAGATTATCACGGTAATTGATGGCTAGTCAACTAAACAATTAAGTGTTAGGTTTGTAATATTTATGAACGCAATCAAATTGCATAAAAGTGCGGAAACGTGTAAAAATCAGAGTTTAAAATTTTACAAACCATATACCCGGATCACCCTTTATGCACAATTATTAATTAAACAAAAAGATATGAAGAACAAGAATCATACCCTTGAAGATTTGAGCTTCCTCAGGTACAAGTTCACCTCCAATCCTTTTCGCGTTCAACTTGAATCCACCGGGCTTGGTTCCTTCCTTTGATCAACGTTAGCCACCCAAGTGTTTAGCCTCTAGAGGTGATCCACCAAGGAAGAAGAAGGATTTAAGAAGATGGGTATTTGGCTCAAACCCTAGTTTCTATCTCTATAGAAAAGAACGTACTCTCCAACTTTTGGAATTGCGTATTCATGATATCTGATATAAGACTCCTCTTATAAAGATATCAAGTAACCCTATTAAAAATAAGGTATTATTTAATTAAACCCTTTTAATTAAATGGGCTCCCTAATCTTATTAGGGATAATTAATTAAACTCCTTTAATTAATTTTCCCTCCTAATCCTATTAGGAATAAATGAGAGTACTTATATTAAATTAATTCCTAAACTCTTTTAGAAATTAAAATAATAATAATTGTAATAATATTAATAAGACTCCTCTTATTAATTTATATTTAATATTTCTAAAATATTAAATAATAATATTAAGCTATTTAATTTATTCTATCACCATAGATTAAATTAAATATACTTAACATATTATTACGATTATGCCATTAACTTCTTAAATAATTATTCTTCCTTTTATGGTGTGACCCTTTAGGTTCTCCATATTAAACCTATTGTGAATAAATCAATTAGAATAATTCTAATTTATTTAAATAAATAAATTAAACAATTAATTAATTTAAATAAATAATATTTATTCTACAATAAGGATAAGCCTCCATAAATGATCAACGACTTTCCGGATAATATAGATTTCAACATTAATCATAAAAGAACCTTTGAGTAAATAGTTGCCAGACAATTCAATCCTTCCACCATACAATGTCCCAATTAAATATAAGACATGTAATTCATTGTCAAGTCTTATTTTATTTAATTATATGTATTTCGACTCTTAAATGCACAACTCCAAATAATGCAAATTAGAAACTCCTTCCTAATTTCATTCTCGCCAACCAAGGACTCACTGGGTTGTCATTTATCGAGTCATATAGACATTTCTCTTCTTTTAATAGAAGTGGTAGATTCTTTATTTATTATACATTATCTCCATGTATAACTTATTATACCCAAGCATACCCTTTGATATACCCTAAGGGTCTTAAGGAATAAGTCAAAGTATAACTCATCATACACAAGATATTTTGATGATCTCAAGTCCAAGGATCACTTGACTACTATCACTACAGAATTCCTATTGACAGCAAGTAAAACTCCATTAGGTATTCCTTAGCGAGCCACGCTCAATAAAACTTATTCTCTAATAAGCACCTACATACTTGCTTTAGTGTCTCCACACAAATGATCATGAGATCAATCATCCTCATCCAACGAGCAAAGTTAACGATGTATACCAATCTATCCTGGATTCACTAATCCCAAATTTAGTAATCCAATGATTGGGAACTATTTTAGTTTTAAGCTTTCTAAGAATTTAGATCTCATTAGAATGATCATCATCATTATTCTAAAAGCATTACTTAAAACTATGGGTTTATCACATATTATAAAAACAAAGATCATATAGATAATTAAAAGCCTTTAATAAATTAATACTTTTTATTAATAAATGAATAAGATTGTTACAAAGTATATGCTTTATCATCAAACATGATTGGCTTGTGTGCATACTACTTTCAATCTCCCACTTGCACTAAAGCCAATCGTCATGGTATCTCATACTCTTCTTCTCTAAGTGACGATTATCCTGCTGTTGGATAAGCTTTAGTTAATGGATATGTAACGTTGTTCATGAGAGTCCATTATCTCTATAGTGATTTCCCATCTTTCAATGATTCTAATAATCAAATGAAAGTGCCACAACACATGTTTGGATCTAAGATGAGACTTCAGAACTATTCCTAGTTCTGTAATGAACTTATCATCCAAACAATCAACTCAGAGCTTCATTTACGCCTATATACTTTGTCTTTATCACTAAACCAAAGAACTCTTTCATTGTTTGGAACCTTTCCAATTCATTGCACCAATTGCTCAAGATAACGCTTTACCTTAAAGTGGATTTTCTTCATCTTCTGGTCTCCATCTGAAAAAACTTGAGTCTCATTAAGCCCTCTAGTTTTAATTTGGACCCACCATGAATATGAACACATCCTTAGTAAATCTTAAGTAAGCACTTTAAGATGTTTTCACCGACTCATAGTGAACTTCTCCATAATATGAATCGATCAACATCGTCTCGTACATTTCATTGCATACATGATTGTCACTCATGCGACCTCTCTTTTCAGGAGTCTGTGGGGACTATTAAGAGAGATACACTCCATAGCTCATCGACATGAGACATCTCTTGGAGTTTGCCATGCTAAACGACTTTAGCATTAAATGAATATACGTTCCTTGGGTTAAGTCGAGCATCCTGTTGTCTCTATCTATATAGATTTTATCCCCAATTAAGATACTCTTCCCAAACCATTCAAGGAGGAATGTTTAGACAACTTTATCATCACTGATTGTAGCATTAGTATGCCATTCCTTATCCGTAGTATATCAACATATAATATTAGGAATGTCACTACAGCCATTCCCACTATCCCTTTTACACACACTAGAACTCTTACCTCATCGTATGTAATCGGATCATCATCTTCTATGATGTGTACCTCATCATCATCATCTATGATGAATCCATACCTCCTAGGTATCTTCTTGTACTATTCCGTTTACGATTCTATTTGGTACAATAGGTCTATCTATAGTTCCTCTTATTTGACTTATAGTGTTTTGTGGTTCTTGAACTTTTCAAGATCTATTATCCTCCCACTAGCCCTTTCAATGATAAACACCTTTATCTTGTAGGAAGCGTGTTTCGCAACAAACACCTTTTGCTAAGTAGGATTATAGAACATGTGCCTAAACTTACTTTAGGATGTCCCACAAATCAGACTTGTCAAATTTTGTCCCAAGCTTATCCTTTGAAACCTTTTCACATAAGTTTGGACAACCCTTATCTTAACATACTTAAGATTAGGAATCCTCGTTGTCCATAACTTTTATGGAGTCTTGGGGCTGGATTTTGAGGTTACCTTTTCGTAGATATGCGTACCATTTCTAGACATTATTATCCTGTAGGATACTTTGGAATGCTCGGTAAAATCATTATGGACCGCACCATGTCCAACAAGGTACGATTTTTCCTTTCAGATACATAAATCAATCATTACGTATCATGAGGTGTCCATTATGAGAAAACCATTTGAGATGATCTAGAAACTTATTGCTCAAGTGTTTATTCCTTGATCTAATCAAAGAATCTTAATACTTTGTCAATTTGTTTCACTTATGAATTCTTTGAACTTTTCAAATAATTCACACTTGTATTTCATCAAATACATAGATTTAAATCTTTGAATGATTATCTCCTTTTCATATACTAGTTTGTTCAATTTGCAAAATTATTTTCACGTAAGTCAAGTATACAAAATCCATTAAGTAATATTTCAGTTGTTTACAAAACATTATTATTATAAATAGAACAACAATTGTTCTTAATTATAATATCAAATTTCATTGTCCAACAACAAAATGAAAATAATGTTTCCAACGAGAACCGGAATACAATAACAACTTATCGACTTAATAGATTTGCTTCAGTAGGCATTGCTAAACTATAAGTTTCTATGGCTAATGCAAAGAACCTTTGCTTCATTTCCACACATAGGATTACTTATATTTGTTTAGCTTTTTACTTCTCTTGGTCCTTCATAAATCTATATTTATGATAACCAAAGCTCGGATCCAATACCCAAGTAGAACCTCGACTTAAAAGAAAATTTATTTCAATCATGAACAAAAATCGTTGTAAATCCGAAACTTCACTAAGCTTCTTTGGTTAGCCTCTCGCAAGATGCTTCTCAGCTTTCTTTCCGAAGTCCGGGCTTTATTGCAATGGGAAGCAAACTCCTTTGCTATCCGTATCGCTTTTGTTCTTATTATCCTTTGTTTACGCCTTTCTGCTTTACCTTCTTTGAATCGTTCTTCTTTTAAGAAGATCCTTTGGCCCTACCAAGAAGACATGGTCTTTCTTGGTTGAAAGTGACTCTCAACATTTTTCAACATGTTAAGCAAATCAAAGAAAGTCGATATCTAGCTTGTTCATATGAAAAATTCACAACAATTGTGAAAGGAGTCCGGAGTGAGTGCAAGATCAAATCTTGGCTCAACTCTCCATCCACGGCTAAACCAGTTGTCCTAATTGATCAATCAAATTGATTATGTTAAGAACTTTTTGTCTGCATTTATAGTGCCATTGGCCATTCTAGATCGGAAGAGCTCCTTAGATATCTCGATATCTATAAGTCCTACTTTCCTCACCATCAACTACTTGATGTGCGGGAATATAGT
Organism: Panax quinquefolius; assembly: GCA_020205615.1. Classification (NCBI taxonomy): domain Eukaryota; kingdom Viridiplantae; phylum Streptophyta; class Magnoliopsida; order Apiales; family Araliaceae; genus Panax; species Panax quinquefolius. The sequence goes on along the minus strand of CM035156.1, from coordinate 116,905,794 downwards.
AGGAGCATCCATAGTTTCATCTTGTGTTGAAGCTCATTACTCATAGATGCGAGCTTGATGCATTGAGCCAATCACAGCATCATCTTGCCACTTTCTAAAAGTAGCAATGTCTTCCTCAAAGGCATTGTCTCGCAACCATTGCAGAGGATAGGCGATTATGGACATAAGATAGCTTTTCACTATGAGAACTATTCTCAAATTCCTTAACCAATCCGCTTTAATTGGCCTAAGCTAATTTAGCATCTAATATGCTACGTAGTGATAGTAATTTAGACATTGTAAAATTCTGTAAACGAATTTGTAAATAACAACACTTTAACATACATTCTTTTATTAATTACCAAAATAAATTAGGTCTTGTTTTAAATTGGTATCTCCCACTATTTTCTTCAAACTATATTACCCTCACTTATATAGTTCGACAAAATCTAATTAAAGATTTGCTAGTGAGAATAAGGATCCCATTTCAAATGTATATAGCCTTGTGGTGACACAACAAACTATATATAAATAAATAGGTAGACAACATTTGTCAATTACATCAACTATGCAACTCCTTTTATTTTACCTCTTAGATTATTTTGATCAAGTGGTGGCACATCCGAATCAAAATTATCCAAGTTAAGTCCGACCTAGCACTCCATATATTCAAAAAAGAAAAATATCATCCTTGTGGTGACACAACAAAACAATATTGTTCAATTTTCTTTATAAGCATCAAATGTGATAAATTAACATCTTAAATACTTAATACTTGCCTTGTGGTGACACAACAAACTCATATTAAATATTTAATACTCTATTAATTTTATCATGCTAGAAGGCGACGTTCGATATTCCAAATATCTTTTAACGCTTAGAAGTTAATATAAAAATTGAGGGGTTTGTTATTAATTTATCTCATCTTGTTTAGCGTGCATGCACATATCTATATAAAATACGCATCATATTAATGAACAGGCGAAGCATGTTTGCATAATATATAATATATATAGTATAAGCATGCACATATAGAATACTATATTCTACTCGGATTGATTATGGACTTTTATTCTAGTTTGGTTCACTAGAGCCACCAAGTGAACCAAAAGGTCAAACCCTAGGGGTGCAAGAAATAATATTTAAATATAACCATTACATTTAAACCCTGGCTCCATTACAAACGGGTCTTCAAGCGCCTCGTTCCTTTGATCTCCAATTCTTCAAAATTAATTCTAACTATTCCTATTACAAAACTATTTAAAATAAATAGAAACCTTGATCGCTGATCGAGGAAGTACATAGGAGGAGATAGAATTTACATTAAGAAAAATTAGAGAAGACGAGGTACGCAGAATTCCCATTTAACAAAACCCATACATTCATGCATCCAACTAAAATAAAATCCAATCACATTGGTCAATAGTCCATAATCAATCCCATTTATTATCATACACATCACCATATGCATCAATAAATAACATTCATCTTATGAATAATAAACATTTAATATATATTGATATCATTTAATGGGCAAATTTAGTTAGTATAAAATCTAATTTTGAATCAAAATAAACTCCTTTATTTTAATCCAAATTTAAATCAAAATAAAACTATTTTATTTTAATTTATCCAATTTTGAATAAAATAAACTATTTTATTTTAATCAAAACTTTTAATCAAAATAAACTCCTTTATTTTAATTAATTATGGAATCCAATTCCATGTAAAAAATAAAAATAAAATAAACTCCTTTATTTAAGGAAACACTTTGATTTTCTTTCCCTATTCACAAATAAACTCCTTTATTTTGAATAATATGAAACCTTATTTCATATTTAAATAAACTCCTTTATTTAAGGAAACATGGATTTTCTTTCCTATTCACAAATAAACTCTTTTATTTTGAATAATATGAAATCTTATTTCATATCTAAATAAACTCCTTTATTTAAGGAAACATGGAATCCAATTTCAACTCCAATTAGTTATCACGGAATCCAATTCCAAATCTAATTAGTTAGCATGAAATTTAATTTTAAAATTAAAATAAACCTTTATTTTAATTATAAAATTATTAAGAATAATATATATATATAACTATTATATATATATATAATAACCGTATATATATATCAAGTATATATACATATATATATAAACTAATCACGTGATGCCTTAAAATCTTGCAAAATCATATATATCCTGTTCCCTTGAAATTTCCGTGAATAAATTAAGCTCTTGTAATTTCAAAAGCATTTTAAATGACAAGTCTTTCCATAAGATTCGCTCTTAGTAAAGCATCGTAATCACAAGTCAACCATAGATCAGATCCTTATTATCATCATATTGATGACAAATACAGCAAGATCATCTCTTGCAAAATGCGTCATCCTGTCCCATAGAAGCTCGACATGCTATATTCTCACAGAGTAAGATTTTGATTTCTTCTTTCATGAACTCCTATGGTCTGCTCCGAAATAACGGATACAGCCATAATCTGCTTCAAAAAAAATAAAACAGATTGCGAGTTTTTTTTTTTTTAAAAAATTTAATACAACAAAATTATGCCCAATTAAATTGTTCTAAACACATATCAACATACATATTAAATTTAAACAATTAATAATTTACATAAAGGTTTGGCTCTGATGCCACTGTTAGGTTTGTAATATTTATGAACACAATCAAATTGCATAAAAGTGCGGAAACATGTAAAAATTAGAGTTTAAAATTTTACAAACCATATACCCGGATCACCCTTTATGCACAATTATTAATTAAACGAAAAGATATGAAGAACAAGAATCATACCCTTGAAGATTTGAGCTTCCTCAGGTACAAGTTCACCTCCAATCTTTTTCGCGTTCAACTTGAATCCACCGAGTTTGGTTCCTTCCTTTGATCAACGTTAGCCACCCAAGTGTTTGGCCTCTAGAGGTGATCCACCAAGGAAGAAGAAGGATTTAAGAAGATGGGTATTTGGCTCAAACCCTAGTTTCTATCTCTATAGAAAAGAACGTACTCTCCAACTTTTGGAATCACAGATTCATGATACGATATAAGACTCTCTTATAAAGATATCAAGTAACCCTATTAAAAATAAGGTATTATTTAATTAAACCCTTTTAATTAAATTGGCTCCCTAATCTTATTAGGGATAATTAATTAAACTCTTTTAATTAATTTTCCTCCTAATCCTATTAGAATAAATGAGAGTACTTATATTAAATTAATTCCTAAACTCTTTAGAAATTAAAATAATAATAATTGTAATAATATTAATAAGACTCCTCTTATTAATTTATATTTAATATTTCTAAAATATTAAATAATAAATATTAAGCTATTTAATTTATTCTATCACCATAGATTAAATTAAATATACTTAACATATTATTACGATTATGCCATTAACTTCTTAAATAATTATTCTTCCTTTTATGGTGTGACCCTTTAGGTTCTCCATATTAAACCTGGTTGTGAATAAATCAATTAGAACAATTCTAACCTTATTTAAATAAATAAATTAAATAATTAATTTATTTAAATAAATAATATTTATTCTACAATAAGGATAAACCTCCCTAGCGATCAACGACTTTCCGGATAATATAGATTTCAACATTAATCATAAAAGAACCTTTGAGTAAATAGTTGCCAGTATAATTCAATCCTTCCACCATACAATGTCCCAATTAAATATAAGACATGGAATTACTTGCAAGTCTTATTTTATTTAATTATAATGTATTTCGACTCTTAAATGCACAACTCCAAATAATGCAAATTAAAACTCCTTTCTAATTTCATTCTCGCCTGCCAAGGACTACTTGGTTGTCATTTATCGAATCACATAGGACATTTCTCTTCTTTAATAGAAGTGGTAGATTCTTTATTGATCATACATTATCTCCATGTACAACTTATTATACCCAAACATACCCTTTGATATACCCTAAGGGTCTTAAGGAATAAGTCAAAGTATAACTCATCATACACAAGATACTATGATGATCTCAAGTCCAAGGATCACTTGTACTACTATCACTACAAAGAATTCCTATTGACAGCAAATAAAACTCCATTAGGTATTCCTTAGCGAGCCCATGTTCAAAGGAACTTATTCTCTAATAAGCACCTACATACTTGCTTTAGTGTCTCCACATAAATGATCATGAGATCAATCATCCTCATCCAATGAAAGCGAAGCAACGTATGTACCAATCTATCCCATTCACTAATCCCCAATTTAGTAATCCAATGATTGGGAACTATTTTAGTTTTAAGCTTTCTAAGAATTTAGATCTCATTAGAATGATAATCATCATTATTCTAAAAGCATTGCTTAAAACTATGGGTTTATCACATATTATAAAACAACATCATGTAGATAATTAAAAGCCTTTAATAAATTAATACTTTTTATTAATAAATGAATAAGATTGTTACAAAGTATATGTTTTATCATCAAACATGATTGGCTTGTGTGCATACTACTTTCATTAAGTCCAAACCACAGTAGACAATTCTCACAATAGAACATAATAATTGATAGCGAAACATATTAAAATAAACTACACAATAAGATCCATTGTAATCTCAAACAAAGAATTAGTTCATTTAATTAAAACTAAGAATCCACACTTGAAATAACATTAAAAGATAAAAATAAGAGTAGAGTAAATAATTGAATCTGTTGTCAACAAATCTCCATCTTCATCAAGCTCCTTCTCTTGATCTTCAATGGTCTTCAAGTTGCTTCAATCTCCAAAACTATTTAGAACTAGGGTTTTGATCTAATTTACTCTAGTCTAATCTAATGGAATACTCTCTCCAATCTCTCCAATCTCTCCTAATCCTTATTATTCTCCTTCTTTTATAAGCCTTTTTACATGTCTTTAAGTCCTCTTGGAAGTCTTTGAGTCAATTGGATCGAAAACAATCCTTCCCGAACTAAATTTGGCCAAAAACCACTTCTTTTACGCGTACCCCCACCCCGGCGGGGGTCTATGCTTGTCAAGGGCCCACCCCGGTGGGCTATAGTACTATTTTTCAGCTGGTACCCCCACCCCGGCAAAGGGTTTTACTAAAAACCCCCACAAGGGCATCATTTTTCTATCACAACGTCCTCTGATAAAATGGCCATAACTTTTGATCCGGGAGGAGTTATGAGGCCTGACACCTATCAAATCGAAGATATCGATGAGCTCTACAACTTAAATTCTTTGAGATTTGAGAAATTCTGGCCAGATGAAGGTTGAAATTTGGCTGGAAGTGACAGCTATGAAAATGGCTAACCAAAACAGCGAAGTTCGACGTCCGTTGGTACAAAGATCATATTTCTTGAATCCGAACTCCGATTAGAATGATTCAATTTGTTCCGGAATGCTAAGAAGACGCTCTACAAGGTAAGCTAAGTTCAAAACCAATAACATGAAGTAAACATGAAAGCCCAAATGATGTCCGGATTGCTTTTCTTTGTATTTTCTTTGCTTTTCCTTACCAATAATCGCTCACACCGTTCCCAAACGTATAACCTACAAAATGAACACAAAATGCATGAAAAGTAACTAAGACACATGAATATAAGCAACTAATTCAAGTAAAAGATACCGGATAAGTGTATATAAAATCCACTTATCAAATACCCCCAAACATAAACCGTTGCTTGTCCCCAAGCAACACAACATAATGCAATGCAATGCAATGAAATGCAACTAGTCTATATGCCTACAAATCCAGCAATAAAGATAAAAACAAGTCTATTCAACCGGCCTTAGAGCAATCAAGAAAACACGATAATACTTCATATCAAGACCAATCAACAATTTCTTAGTCAATCATCAAGTCTTAAACTGTTATCACCGATATAGTGCGTGTGTGCTCAACAACCATGCTAACTGATATAATATCAAATTTAACATATAACAAGTCTCTTCGAAGGCATCATACAATGCAAACTCAAGAAATCCAAAAATTAGCTAGATTCAACTAAAATCAAACAATTACCAATATCGAAGGTCAACATGGGATACTTATGCTTTATTTTTCATCTTCGGGGGCTTTTTGCTCTTATTTCCCGTTTTATTCTCTCTCTTTTTTTCTTTTCGTTTATATACACATAGCTATGCAATGTCTTATTCCTTTAGGCTTTTCAATGCTATCTTAACGAGCTTTCGACCAACGACTCCTACACCATTAAGACCTTAGGGCGCTAGGTGTAGAGACAATCCCCTTAGGTTTACTTACTCAAGTAACAAAGGCCACAAAACTAGGCAAGCATGCCACGGTGTTTATTCATACCTTATTTTTTTCTTTTTTTTCTTTTTTTTTTCAATATCGCTTATATACCCCAAATATTCCCCCAAACTTAGGTTCTTGTCTAACTTTAGCCCTCACTACTTATTCTTATCATTCTTCCATTCAAACTGGCATTATCCTTTAGAGTCCAATTATGTATCAATTTAAACTCAATCAATCAACAAGTTGTTTCTAACGTGCTAACCTTGATTATACCAGTTTCAAACAGGAAAAGATTCAATTCATAACAAAAAATCACATCAAAGCTCTAATAGTCAGTACTATACTTGTCTACTCAATTCCAATCTCATCATCACAAAACAGATCAGAATATCAAATAAATTTGGACTCATGCAAGATGAACATAGTAACTAACTATTATTTATGAATTTTTGATTTGATTTTTTTTTTTTAATAATGAACCTAAACTAAATTAACAACATATACAAAATAACATAACATAAACATGCAACTAAACATGCAATAATGAACTAAACTAAACTCCCCCAAACTTAGCAATTACAATATCCTCATTGTAAGAATATAGCGGTAAGTAAAAGAGAACTTCCCTATAATCAGCTAAGCGTGAGGTGATGGTGGCGATGGCGGCGACGATCATTTTCCTATCCATTGAACCTCTAATACCTGCAATGAAGAGAGACAACATGGATTAGATTATAAGAGAGCTTAATAAGAAAATTAATTCATATGTACTAAATAAACTAGTAAAGTATATAAATATAAAAATTAATTGGCTGCCTCCAAGTTAGCGCTTGATTTAAAGTCTTTCAGCCTGACTTTGTCTAGTCAACGCTATCCACTTCCTCTTTGAAAATTGAGGAACCCTCCATCCATCGGAAATAATGTAGCTTTTGGTAGGTTCCCATTTGTGATAGCCATTGCATTAAAGTCACCTAGCATGCTTTGTTTTGGTATAATCTCCATGAAAAAGGGCAAATAACTAGGTGATATCTCCATTGTATTTGTGATCATATTTGGGCATGGAAGTGTGTCAAAGGCTCTTTGTCTATCTTCTCTTTCTCCTCCCACCACGGCTTCATTGTTACCCTAGCTCTTATGTCATAAAGAGCTTCGCCGACGACATGACTACCTAGCAGGCATGGTTTTGCAAATCTAACCGGATCTTTGAACTTTGGTGGAGAAGGAAATTGGGGCACTAATAACATCGGCTCATCCTTGTTTGTACTTATAGTCAGTTCTTCATCGACCTTATTGTCATTATCCCCATTTATCTCTTTTCCAACATCTTATGGCACTTTCAGTTGTAGATTGGCTTGGGCACTTCATCAATCTCGGAATCCTCATCATAACACAAATTGTTTCGAGGACAGTTGTTCAAGGCTTTGAGCATTTGATCTATCTGGTTCTGCAGATTTTGACGTGATATCTCTTTATTTTGAATTGACCGCTCTTGATTAATCCTCCTCTCCTCATTTGATGCTATGAACTTGGACAACAATTCCTCCAACTTTGATTTTTCTTCTTTTAATTGAGGTTGATATGAGAAATCCGGCGTGTATGTTGGATTTGGAATAGAGTATTGGTCTTGATAGTAGTAGCTCCATGAAGAATCCGGCTGATACCCCCAAACTTGATCATAATTATCATATCCATACTGATTGAGGTAGTTACCACCATACTGTACCGGCCCAAGATTGATGGTGCATTGATTACTCGGATGATTTCCAGCACAGTAGTCACAAATAACTGCCATCCTTCGACTGCTTTGGGCTGCAATAATGTCTAACTTCCTCGAAAGTTCTTTAATCTGTGCTGACATTGCGGAAAGTGTCTTGAGTCTGTCAATCTCCGCTCTCCTTGGCTGAGTCATTCTTGCCATCCTTCGACTCTGTTGGGTTGCGATAACCTCCAACGTCTTCGCAGTTTCCTCAATCTGTATTGGCTCTATAGAAGATGTATTAAGTCCATCAATCCCTGTTTCCATTGGTTGAGTCATGTTCGTGTATGGCCATTGATACGCAAAGTCGTCCATGGTACCTAAAAAAAGAGAAATATAGGAAGAGAATTAAAAATAAAAATAAAAATGTTTAAATTAAGACTTATTTGATTGAAATTAATATTGTTAAATAATTATTAAATTAATTCCCCAGCAACGAAGCCAAAAACTTGTTGGGTAAAATCTAATTACGCACAACACGCAAGTATACATGGTCAACAAGTAATAAAGTGATAAGTTGAGTATCGTTCCCACAGAGAATTAGTTAATAAAAATCACCAAGTACTAACCCGTAACCAACTCAATCTTATTTAAACGAATGAATTTCAAATTATATAAATTAAACTACTATTAAATTCCACTAATTAAATTAAGACTATGGAGATTTAAGATCACAACTTCACTTATTGCTTCATTTAAGTTAACACACTTCTCATCAATTATTCTCTATCCCAAATTATTAATCAAGAACACTAAAGTAGTATTAACCACCTCTCGATGCACTAATATCGTATTAACGTCAATCCACAATTAAGATAGAAATCTGTTAAACACCTTAATCAACTAACCCACTATATCTCTATGTGAATTACAATTAAAGAAGGTTTAAGAACAAGTTCTCTATCCGATTACATGCGGTGTCAAGCATATCTCTACCTTAACACTCATATAGTTTAAACTACAAACAAAATCCTGAACACATGCTATCATGATCAGATCTAAATCTATACTCCATCTCTCGAGTTCATATAGATTATCACGGTAATTGATGACCAGTTAATTAAACAATTAAGTCCAAACCACAATAGACAATTCTCACAATAGAACATAATATTTTATAGCGAAGCATATTAAAATAAACTACACAATAAGATCCATTGTAATCTCAAACAAAGAATTAGTTCATTGAATTAAAACTAAGAATCCACACTTGAAATAACATTAAAAGATAAAAATAAGAGTAGAGTAAAGAATTGAATCTGTTGTCAACAAATCTCCATCTTCATCAAGCTCCTGCTCTTGATCTTCAATGCTCTTCAAGTTGCTTCAATCTCCAAAACTATTTGGAACTAGTGTTTTGATCTAATTTACTCTACTCTAATCTAATGGAATGCTCTCTCCCAATCTCTCCAATCTCTCCTAATCCTTATTATTCTCCTCCTTTTATAAGCCTTTTTACATGTCTTTAAGTCCTCTTGGAAGTCCTTGAGTCAATTGGATCGAAAATAATCCTTCGCGAACTCAAATTTAACCAAAAACCACTTCTTCTACGCGTACCCCCGCCCCGGCGGAGGTCTAGGCTTGTCAAGGGCCCGCCCCGGCGGGTATCATTTTTCTGTCACAGCGTCCTCTAATAAAATGGCCATAACTTTTGATCCGGGAGGAGTTACGAGGCCTGCAACCTATCAAATCGAAGATATCGACAAACTCTACAACTTTCATTCTTTGATATTTGAGAAATGCTGGCCGGATGAAGGTTGAAATTGGGCTGGAAGTGACTGCTATGAAAATGGCAAACCAAAACAGCGAAGTTCGACGTCCGTTGGTACAAAGATCATATTTCTTGTATTCGAACTCCGATTAGAATGATTCAAGATGTTCCAAAAAGCTACGAAGACGCTCTACAAGGTAAGCTAAGTTCCAAACTAACAACATGAAGTAAACATGAAAGCCCAAATGATGTCCGAATTGCTTTTCTTTGCATTTTCTTTGTTTTTCCTTACCAATAATCGCTCACACCGCTCCCAAACGTATAACATACAAAATTAACACAAGATGCATGAAAATTAACTAAAATACATGAATATAAGCAACTAATTCAAGTAAAAAATATCGGATAAGTGTATATAAAATCCACTTATCACACGCGTATTACTGTACTTTTATCACCGGGTATTTCAACTGTTAACGGTAAAAACCTTGTCATTATTTTTATAAAATGTTATTTTTGTCATTTTCTATCTCCGATAGTAATTCTGTTGTGGGGTCCACTAATGATTGTGCCGTTGTATGAATATTCCCTAATGAAACGAATATTCTCCGACCAAACGAATATTTTATGACAACTTGCATACTTTGCAAAATTTGTAAATATTACCCATAACTATAACATTATATCAAATCCACACCTTATTATTCAAAAATAATATTTCGAGAAAATTAATCTTTATTCATAAAATTTGGGGGCTTTCATAGACAGACGGGCAGAGTGAAAGGACAATCTAGACATTGGAGGATATTCTAAGAGCTTGTATAATGAATTTCAAAGGAAATTGGGATGATCATCTACCGTTACCAAAATTTTCTTACAATAACAGTTACCACGCAAGTACTAGAATGTCGTCTTACGAAGCATTGTACGGTAGAAAGTGCAAAACTCCATTATGCTGGGATGAAGTTGGCGAACGTCAATTGCTAGGACCAAAATTGGTACAACAGATGATAAGTAGGTTTTATATCTACTTATCCGGTATCTATTACTTGAATTAGTTGCTTATATTCATGTTTCTTAATTACTTTTCATACATTGTATGTTATTTTGTAGGCTATGACATGACATTGGCATAAAGAAGCAAGGATAAGCTATTTGGACATCTTTTGGACTAAAATACGCAAGCAAATGCAAGAAGGGAATATTGAAGGACTTTTAACACCAAATTGGATGAATGTTCTTGACTTAGAACTTAGATTTTATTGAAGCTCTACTTCTTAGCTTTCCGGAACATCTTGAATCATCCCAATCGGAGTTTGAATGTGAGAGTTATGGTCTTTTTATCAACAAAGAACAAAGCTAAGAGTTTTCATATTTTCTATTTACATAGCATCTACTTCAAGCCCGATTTCTGCCTTGATCCATTCCTAATATGTCAATCTTCAAGGAATGAAGGTTGTAGATCTCGTCGTTATCTTCGACTTGATAGGTGGCAGTCCCCGTAACTCCAAGCGGACCAAACGTTATGCTTATTTTACCAAAGGATGTCGCAGCAGAAAACAGCGTAGCGTGGACCGCGCTATAAATGAACTATGCATAGCGCGGAGAGCGCTAGGCCACCAGATTGTCTGACCCTGTAGCGCGGGACTCACCCAGAATTGCTTAGGGACAGCGTGGGGCACGCTAGGCGGCGGGGGAAAAGCTAAAATGGGTTATTTGATGTCCAAATTGAGCTAGAATAGGATTCTTAGTTGTCTAACTTGCTAGGATATCCATTAGAACTATAAATACTTGAGTTTAACTTTGATTGGGAGGCTAGTTCTATGATTCCATTAAATCCCTCTTGGGATAGATTTCTATAAACTTATTCTTTACTTTCTTTCTTAGATTATGAACACTAGATTAGATTATAATTGGAGATTGAAACAACTTGGAGACCATTGAAGATCAAGAGCATGAGCTTGAGGAAGATGAAGATTTGCTGACAAAAGATTCAGTTCTTTTCTTTAATGTAATTTTTATCTTTCAATGTTATTTCAAGTGTGGATTCTTAGTTTTAATTCAATGAATTAATTCTTTGTTTGAGACTACAATGGATCTTATTGTGTAGTTTATTTTAATATGCTTCGTTATCAATTATTATGTTCTATTGTGAGAATTGTCTATTGTGATTTGGACTTAATTGTCTAATTGATTGGCCATTAATTACCGTGATAATCTATATGAACTCGAGATATGAAGTATAGGTTTAGATCTGATCATAATAGCATGTGTTTGTGATTTCTACATAGAAGGAATTCATAATTCGTGTTTAGGATAGAGATATGCCTTTACGCCATATGTAATCTTATAGAGAACTTGTGCCTTAAATCCTTTTTAATTGTAATTCACATAGAGATATAGTGGATTAGTTAATTAGGGTATCTTGTTAATTCTATCATCTGTGGATTTAAGTGAGTATGGGTATTATGCATCGAGAGGTGGTTTTATCTGCTTTAGTATTCTTAATTAACAATTCAGGATATAGACTAATTGATGAGAAGTGTGTTAACTTAAATAAAGTAATAAGTGAAGTTGTGATCTTAAATCTCCGTAATCTTAATTTAACTAGTGGTAAATAGTATTAGTTTACTTATAAATTAAAATTCATTCGTTTAAATAAGATTGAGTTGATTACAAGTTAGTACTTGGCGATTTTTATTAAATAATTCTCTGTGGGAACGATACTCAACTTATCACTTTATTACTTGTTGACCACGTATACTTGCGTGTTGTGCGTAATTAGATTTTACCCAACAAATTTTTGGCACCGTTGCCGAGGAATTAGTTTAATATTTTTTTACCAATATTAATTTCAATCAAATTAGTCTTAATTTAAATATATTTATTTTTATTTTTAATTCTCTTCCTATATTTCTCACTTTTCAGGTACCATGGATGACTTTACGTATCAGTGGCCATACATGAACATGACTCAACCAAGGGAAACATGGATTGATGAACTTAATGCATTTTCCGCAGAGTTAGTACAAATTGAGGCAAATTCGAAGACCTTGGAGGTTATCGCAGCCCAACGGAGGCGAAGGATGGCGCTTACGCAGACTATTGTGGTCAAGTAACCATCAAAGTCATCAATGCACCATCAATTTTGAACCGGTACAATATAGTGGTGATTACCTCAATAACTATGTTGATCCTAACTAACATCAAGTTTGGGGGTATCACCCGGATTCATCATGGAGCTATACTTATGAAGACCAATACTACGCTCCAAATCCAACATACATGCCGAAATTCTCATATCAACCTCCATTAAACAAAGAAAAGTCAAAGTTGGAGGAATTACTGTCAAAGGTCATAGCAAACCAAGAGGAGAGGATGATGAGTCAAGAAATATCAAGCCACAATTTTCAGCACCAGATGGAACAACTCATCACCACTTTAACTCTTGGTCCTCAATACATGGAGTCCAAAACTAAGACAGATAATTCGAGATTGGAGGAATTGTTGTCCAAGTTCATAGCATCAAATGAGGAGAGAAAGATTAATCAAGAGCGGTCAATTCAGAATCAAGAGATAGCTATTCAAAATCTTCAAAATAAGATAGATCAAATGACCAAAGCCGTAAGCAACCTTCCTCCAAACACGTGGCTTTATGATGTGGATAACGAAATTGATGGAGAACCCGAACCGAGTCTACAACTGGATGAGCCACAAGATATAGGAAGTGTGGAGACAATTGGGGATAATGAAATAGAGGTCCACGAAGATCTAAATGGGTCTCCACCAAAGATCAAAGAGTCGGTCAGATTTTCAAAATCATGTCCACTTGGTAGTCATGTCGTCGGCGAAGCTCTTGATGACAAAAGAGCGAGTACAATTTTGAATCCATGGTGGGATGAGAAAGAGAGGATAGATGGAGAGCCCATTGTGTGTGACAAGCTTCCATGCCCCAAAGTGATCACATACACAATGGAGAAAACACATAGCTGTGGGACATTCTTGATTGAGATCATACCAAATCAGAGTATGATAGGTGACTTTAAAGCAATGGCTATCACAATTGGGAACTTACCAAAAGCTACATTATTTTCGATGGATGGAGGGTTCCTCAATTATCGAAGAGGAATTGGATAGCATTGACCAGACAAAGTCAGGCTGAAAGACTATAATTCAAGCATTAACTGGGAGGCAACCCAAGAATTTTTCTATTTATTTGCTTTACTAGTTTATTTAGTAGATATGAATTAATTTTCTTATTAAGTTCTCTTACCAATCCAAAGTGTTATTCTAATCCATGTAATCTCTTTTCATTGCAGGTATTGGAGGTTCAATGGACAGCCAAAAGATTATAGAAAGGTTATGCAAGTCAAACTCAAGTCTGATGCCCGATTCATTCCAATGTGCTTAACCTATTCTTCAAACTTTACAGACAAGGAGATAAGTTCCTATATGTCAGGGAAGTCCTCTCTTTTAATTTTTCCTATCTTTGCCATTGAAGACAATGTCTGTTTTAAGTTTGGGGGTATTTATCATGTTTAGTATTTACTTGGGTAATGTTTTGATGGAATTTGATTTTGGCCAAGGATAAGTGGGTAGTTGATATTGTTAACTCTTGGAGAATTGATGAGCATGCTTAGTCTATATTTTAACTAGTTAGTTGGGTTTCACATTACTTGCAAATTTTTTGAAAAATTTTACACATCCATTTGTTTAGCCAGTTGGGATTGAAATTTTTTTTGGCTAATTTCTTATAAAAGATACCGTTGCAACTTGAGATATCTTATTTGAGCATCATTCGAAGTGAAAATTAGGCACTCACATAAGTTTGGGGGAAATCTTGGGGTAGTTAATGAAAAAAAAATTATTGGAACCTTCCCGAGTTGAATAATTGAATCTTGTGGTGGGTCGAGATGGAGAGTAAAATGCACTCCCCATAAACACAGGCACGAGATGGAGCGTAAAATGCACTCGTTCGATGAGAAGTGGAAAGCGAGATGGAGCGTAAAACACACTCGTTCAATGAAAAGTGGAAAGTGAGATGGAGCATAAAACGCACTCACTAAATAAAAAAAAGAAAATATGTATGTTTGAAATACTTGGGAATGATTCTTATGTGATTAAAAGTTTAAATATCCAGTTGATCCTCAAGAAAAATTTGTGCTATGTCTATATTAGCGGTGATTGATGTGATAAGAAGTTTTAAAATTCATTTTTGAAAATCTTTTATGAGTATTGGTTGATCTAATCTAAATCACGACTGGATTGAACATGTGGATGCATACACGCACTTAAAGGATCAAGAGTAGATGTGAATCTAATGACAGTTATTGAAATTTTAGACATGACATTGTTTTGAAATTTTCTATGGGTTATCATCTGTTATAACCTTTGAGGCCATTGATCGAATTCATATTGATTCATTATTTGGGTGGATAATTGCTAGATGATGAATCCGTCTAATTTGTGTTTTTTCTTGACGACAAGCAACGATTTAAGTTTGGGGGTATTTGATAAGTAGGTTTTATATCTACTTATCCGGTATCTATTACTTGAATTAGTTGCTTATATTCATATTTTTTAGTTACTTTTCATACATTTTATGTTATTTTGTAGGCCATGGCATGACATTGGCATAAAGAAGCAAGGATAAGCTATTCGGACATCTTTTGGACTAAAATACACAAGCAAATGCAAGAAGAGAATATTGAAGGACTTTTAAAACCACGTTAGATGCATGTTCTTGACTTGGAACTTGGATTTTATTGAAGCTCTACTTCTTAGCTTTCCGGAACATCTTGAATCATCCCAATCGGAGTTTGGATGTGAGAGTTATGACCTTTTTATCAACAAAGATCAAAGATAAGAGTTGTCATGTTTTCTATTTACATAGCATCTGCTTCAAGCCCGATTTCCACCTTGATCCAATCCGAATCTATCAATCCTCAAGGAATAAAAGTTGTAGATCTTGTCGTTATCTTCGATTTGATAGGTGGCAGGCCCCGTAACTCCAAGCGGATCAAACGTTATGCCTATTTTACCAAACGACGTCGCAGTAGAAAATTGGGTAGCGCGGACCGCGCTATAAATGAACTACGCATAGCGCGGAGCGCGCTAGGCCACCAGATTGTCTGACCCTGTAGCGCGGGGCACGCCCAAAATGGTTTAGGGACAGTTTGGCGCACGCTAGGCGGCGAGGGAAGAGCTAAAATGGGTTATTTGATGTCCAAATTGAGCTAGAATAGGATTCTTAGTTGCATAACCTTCTAGGATATCCATTAGAACTATAAATACTTGAGTTTAACTTGGATTGGGAGGCTAGTTCTAAGATTCCATTAAATCCCTCTTGGGATAGATTTCTATTAACTTATTCTTTGCTTTCTTTCTTAGATTAGGAACACTAGATTAGATTAGAATTGGAGATTGAAACAACTTGGAGACCATTGAAGATCAAGAGCATGAGCTTGAGGAAGATGAAGATTTGCTGACAACAGATTCAATTCTTTTCTTTAATCTTATTTTTATCTTTCAATGTTATTTCAAGTGTGGATTCTTAGTTTTAATTCAATGAACTAATTCTTTGTTTGAGATTACAATGGATCTTATTGTATAGTTTATTTTAATATGCTTCATTATCAATTATTATGTTCTATTGTGAGAATTGTCTATTGTGATTTGGACTTAATTGTCTAATTGATTGGCCATTAATTACCGTGATAATCTATATGAACTCGAGAGATGAAGTATAGGTTTAGATCTGATCATGATAGCATGTGTTTGTGATTTCTGCATAGATGAAATTCATAATTCGTGATTAGGATAGAGATATGCCTTTACGCCATATTTAATCTTATAGAGAACTTGTGCTTTAAATATTTTTTAATTGTAATTCACATAGAGATATAGTGGATTAGTTAATTAGGATGTGTTGTTTAATTCTATCATCTGTGGATTTAAGTGAGTATGGGTATTATGCATCGAGAGGTGGTTTTATCTGCTTCAGTGTTCTTAATTAACAGTTCAGGATAAAGAATAATTGATGAGAAGTGTGTTAACTTAAATGAAGCAATAAGTGAAGTTGTGATCTTAAATCTCCGTAATCTTAATTTAACTAGTACTAATTAGAATTAGTTTACTTATAAATTGAAATTCATTCGTTTAAATAAGATTGAGTTGATTACGAGTTAGTACTTGGTGATTTTTATTAAATAATTCTTTATGGGAACGATACACAACTTATCACTTTATTACTTGTTGACCACGTTTACTTGCGTGTTGTGCATAATTAGATTTTACCCAATAACAGACCGTCGAGATTTTCAAGGTGATCAGAACAAAATTGATAGCTGCTCAGGACAGGCAGAAGAAGTACGCCAATCAACATTGATAGAATCGAGAATTTCAATTTGGTAGCTTCGTTTTCTTGAAAGTATCTCACTGGAAAGGAAAATTCAGATTTGGCAAGAAGGAGAAATTGAGCCCGACATTCATTGGACCCTTTCAAGTAATAAGGAGAATTAGTGAAGTCGCATATGAGGTAGCCTTACCTCCAACATTAGAACATATCCATAACATTTTTAATGTTTCTGTTTTACGATTGTATAAGACCAATGATGAGTGTGTTTTATACCTTCGAATTGGATAGTTTTTTGGACATAAACGGTTGCTAATCTGTATGTTTTAGTACTGTTTTATGTTGTATATTGGGTTTATGATGCAGGTTCAATATGTATTGGCTAAGGCGAGGTTTAATCGGAAAGGCAGCGAAAAGAGCAGGAAAAGAAAAAAATAATAAAAATATGAAGTACAGATAAAATATTCGTCTGGGCGGGGCGTCATAGTATAAATTTACCCTCCAGGGCGGGGGGTTCACATCATCAGTAATTTTAACCCCCGTCGGGGTGGGGGTTACCAAGAGGAAAATGCTCGTCGGGGTGGGGGTACGCGGCAGAGATGGAAGACTTTTGATATAATTCTACTTCTGATGTTGCGAGACTTGTGGACTTAGTACGTGATTGGGATAGGATAAGAAGACTATTAAGTTACAGAAAAGAGATAACCATCAACTCCATTCATCATTCAAGATTACAAATAAGAATCCCTTGATTTTGAGAAGATTTTGGAGGAATTGATGCAAGGAGGTGGAGCACGAAGATTTCAGAGTGAATTAAAGAAAAGGGTGGCTTTATTTACTGTTTTCATTCTTCAATTTTAGTTTTGTAATCAGGATGCTTAATTCTTTGATCTTTTCATTTTTTAATTCATTAGCTATGAACTAAATTCTCTTATTAAGCATATGATGGATCTTATTGCCTAATGAGGATTGTTACTCTTTAATTTTAATTTAATGAAGATATTTTCAGTTCATCTATTATGGTTTTTGCGTAATTTATGAGTTTCTTGATCACCAATTCTTTGTGAACCCGTATGAACTCGAGAGATGAAATAAAGGTTTAGACTTAATCAAAATAGCATGTGATTGTGATTTCTGCATTTGTTTGGGATTCATAATTTATATCTAGGATAGAGATATACCTATATATCGCATATAATCTTATGAGAACTTGGGATTAAACCTTCTTTACTTGTATTTCACATTGAGAAATAGTAAATTAGTTAATTAGGGTGTTTTGCTTAATTCTATCATCTGTGGATTTAAGTTGATATGGGTATAATACATCGAGATATGGTTATATCTACTTTCGTGTTCTTAATTAATGAACCAGAATAGTTAATTTGAATTAAAAAGAAGTGTGACAATCTAAATGAAGCATTAAGTTAAATTGTAGGCTTAATTCTCGAATATCTGATTATAGTTTGTGGTAGTTAGTTGATTTCCTTTTATTTAGTAGTTTTTCATTAATTTCATTATTGAATCATTAGTTTAATAAAATTGAGATAATATAAGATTGGTAATTGTTAGGATAAAATTCAATATTTTTCTCTGTGGGAGCGATACTTTACTTATCATTATATTGCTTGTTGATCACGTATACTTGTGAGTTATGCATAATTAGATTTTACCCAACAAGTTTTTGGCACCGTTGTCGGGGATAAATAATTTATCTTATTACTTTTAATATCAGTTTAATAATATCAGTTTTAGTTAAATATTTATCTTTTTGTTTTTGTTTGATTTCTTGTTTTAGGTTCTCTAGAATAGTTCATGCAAACTCGGTCAAAGAAACCAAACTTACTACCGTACGAGGACGATATCAAAAGAAGGTTTCAGCGATTGAGTAAGTTGATAAAAGAAACTAGAGAGAATTTCGAAAAGAACGAAATAATGTCTGCGGAAGATCAAAAAGCACTGAGTGTTTATGCCATACCAAGGGTTACTGAAATTCAGTTGAGTATTACCAGGCCTGAGATTACTGCTAACAATTTTGAGATAAAGCCTGGTACAATTCAGATTATTCAGAATTTGGTGCAGTTTGGGGGCTTGGTAAATGATGATCCGAACAAGCATCTTGTGAGCTTTCTGGAGATATGTGACACCTTCAAGTACAATGGGGTATCTGATGATGTAATAAGACTTCGTTTGTTCCCATTCACACTGCGAGATAAGGCAAAGAGCTGGTTACATTAACTACCATCAGGTTCAATTACTACTTGTGATGACTTAGCTCAAAAGTTCCTAGCAAAATTCTTCCCAGCGGCGAAGACAATGAAGATGAGGAATAAGATTACGACGTTTGAACAACAGCATGGGGAGTCACTGTATGAAGCTTGGGAGAGATATAAAGAGATATTAAGGAAGTGTCCATATCACATATTGCCCAAGTGGTTGCAGATTAATACCTTCTATAATGGGTTGAACAATAATCTTCGGACTAGCATAGATGCAGCGTCGGGAGGAGCATTTATGGTTAAGAGATTTGAGGAGGCATATGATTTGATTGAGACTATGGCAGCTAATAACTACCAGTGGCCAACTGCAAGGATAACTCAACCTAAGGCAGCTGAAGTTTTATAAGTGGATGGAGTTACAGCCTTAGCAGCTCAAATTTCTACGCTATCAAAGAAAATGGATGCCCTCATGGGAGTACAGGTTCAGTAGGTAGCTTATGTGTGTGAATTGTGTGCAGGGAAACACCTGACAAAACAATGTGCTATAAATTCGACTACAGTTCAGTTTGTAGGTAGCTATAATCAACCTCCTAATCCATATCAGAATACCGATAATTCGGGAGCACGGAACCACCCAAATTTTCATGAAGCAACAATCAGAATTAGCACCAAGCTCCACGACCATCATATCCCCCCGATTTTCAAAATCAGCACCAACAGTCAGCTCGGCATCATGAAAAGAAGTTAGATTTGCAGGAGCTACTTTTGAAATATATATCTGGAAATGAAGCGACAATGAAAACACATGTGGTTGTAATTAAAAATTTGGAAAATCAAATGGGACAGCTTGTGATGGCCTTGAACAATAGACCTCAAAGGTCTTTATTGAGTGACACTAAAAAGAATCCCAGGGGAAATCAAGAGCAGTGTCAAGCTATTACATTACAAAGCGGAAAATATCTAGAGGGGTAAAGTGCAAAAAATTTACCAAAGAAAGATGTTAAGGAAAGTGAAGAAAGAGTGGTTGAAAAGAAAAAGTGTGAAGAAAGACGAGTGGATAAGGAATAGGCATATGTTGTACCAGTTGTCTATCCTCCACCACCGTTTCAACAAAGGGTTCAAAAGAAAAAGTTAGATAAATTGTTCTCTAAGTTCTTGGAAATCTTCAAAAAGCTATAGATGCCGAGTTATGGGAAGTTTATGAAGGGTATTTTGTCAAGGAAGAAGAAATTAGAAGATTATGAGACTGTAGCATTGACAGAGGAGTGTAGAGCGATATTGAAAAGGAAGTTGCCTTCGAAGTTGAAAGATCCGAGTAGTTTTACTATTCCTTGCACGATTAGAAATATGTCCTTTGATAAATGTTTGTGTGATTTGGGTGCAAGTGTGAATCTCCTGTCGTTATCAATGTACACTCAGTTAGGTTTGCCAGCACCAAAACCAACAAACATATCATTATGCGGATAGATCAGTAACTTACCTGAGGGGAATTGTTGAAGATATATTGGCCAAGGTGGATAAGTTTATATTTCTAGTGGACTTCATTATCCTTGATTAAGAAGAAGACAAGAACATTCCACTTATCTTTGGGAGGCCATTCTTAGCAACGGGGATGACTCTCATCGATGTGCAAAAAGGAGAGTTAACTATCAGAGTATAAGACCAAGAGGTTACATTCAATGTTTTTAAAGCTATGAGATTCCCTACGGATGAGGAAAAATGTTTTAGAATAAATGCGATTGAAAAAATGGTTAGCGAATATTTGATTCGAGGCATGAACAAGGACCCATTGGAAAACACATTGCTAGGAGATGTTTGTTAGGTTTGTAATATTCATGAACGCAATCAAATTGCAAAAATAAGCGGAAACGTGGAAAATCAGAGTTTAAAAATTTTACAAACCATATACCCGGATCACCCTTTATGCACAATTATTAATTAAACGAAAAAATGAATAAGAAACATACCCTTGAAGATCCGAGCTTCCTCGTGTACAAGTTCACCTCCAATCCTTTTCGCGTTCAACTTGAATCCACCGGGTTTGGTTCCTTCCTTTGATCAACGTTAGCCACCCAAGTGTTTGGCCTCTAGAGGTGCTCCACCAAGGAAGAAGAAAAATTCAAGAAGATGGGTGGTTGGCTAAACCCTAGTTTTTCTATCTTTATAGAAAAGGAGCGTACTCTCCAACCATTGGAATTATATCGTATTAGTCTTGATATCTGATATAAGACTCCTCTTATAAAGATATCAAGTAACCCTATTAAAAATAAGGTATTATTTAATTAAAACCTTTTTAATTAAAGGGGCTCTCTAATCTTATTAGGGATAATTAATTAAACTCCTTTAACTAATTTTCCTTCCTAATCCAATTAGGAATAAATGAGAGTACTTATATTAAATTAATTCCTAAACTCTTTTAGAAATTAAAATAATAATAATAATAATTGTAATAATATTAATAAGACTCCTCTTATTAATTTATATTTAATATTTCTAAAATATTAAATAATAAATATTAAGCTATTTAATTTATTCTATCACCATAGATTAAAATAAATATACATAACATATTATTACGATTATGTCATTAACTTCTTAAATAATTATTCTTCCTTTTATGGTGTGACCCTTTAGGTTCTCCATATTAAATCCATTGTGAATAAATCAATTAGAACAATTCTAATCTTATTTAAATAAATAAATTAAACAATTAATTTATTTAAATAAATAATATTTATTCTACAATAGGATATGCCTCCCTCTAGCGATCAACGACTTTCCGTATAATATAGATTTCAACATTAATCATAAAAGAACCTTTGAGTAAATAGTTACCGTACAATTCAATCCTTCCACCATACAATGTCCCAATTAAATATAAGACATGTAATTATCACAAGTCTTATTTTATTTAATTATATGTATTTCGATCCTTAAATGCACAACTCAAAATAATGCAAATTAGAAACTCCTTTCTAATTTCATTCTCGCCAACCCAAGGACTACTAGGTTGTCATTTATCGAATCACATAGACATTTCTCTTCTTTTTATTAGAAGTGGTAGATTCTTTATCGATCATATATTATCTCCATGTACAACTTGTTATACCCAAGCATACCCTTTGATATACCCTAAGGGTCTTAAGGAATAAGTCAAAGTATAACTCATCATACACAAGATACTATGATGATCTCAAGTCCAAGGATTACTTGTACTACTATCACTACAGGAATTCCTATTGACATACAAGTAAAACTCCATTAGGTATTCCTTAGCGAGCCACGTTCAGTGAAGTTATTATCTAATAAGCACCTACATACTTGCTTTAGTGTCTTCACACAAATGATCATGAGATCAATCATCCTCATCCAATGAGCAAGCAACGTATGTACCAATCTATCCGAATTCACTAATCCCCAATTTAGTAATCCAATGATTGGGAACTATTTTAGTTTTAAGCTTTCTAAGAATTTAGATCTCATTAGAATGATCATCATCATTATTCTAAAAGCATTGCTTAAAACTATGGGTTTATCACATATTATAAAACAGCATCATGTAGATAATTAAAAGCTTTTAATAAATTAATATTTTTTATTAATAAATGAATAAGATTGTTACAAAGTATATGCTTTATCATCAAACATGATTGGCTTGTGTGCATACTACTTTCAATGTTAACTTGGACGACCCTGAATTTACTGATTATTTGCATATCTTGGATGTGTTACCTAGAGTGAGTAGATTCAAGATGTCATTTGAGCCATTACAAACTGAAGAAAAATCATAGGTACAAATGAAACCCTCACTTGTGGAACCACCCACACTTGAACTTAAACCTCTTCCTAAACACCCCAGGTATGCATTTTTGGGTAATTCATCTACTTTACCTATTATTATTGCATTTAAACTTAACAATTTATAGGAAAGTAAGTTGTTGAGGGTTCTTTGAGAGAACAAATTTGTTATAGGATGGACTATTACTGATATCAAGGGAATAAGCCCTTAATTTTGTATGCGCAAGATACTCTTGGAAGATGAGGCAAAACTAATTATAGAACAGCAACGGAGGCTCAACCCGATCATGAAAGAGGTAGTGAAGAAAGAAATTCTGAAATGGCTAGATGCTGGGATAATCTACCCTATCTCATATAGTTCATCGGTGAGCCCACTACAGTGTGTCCCAAAGAAAGGTGGGATGACAGTCATGACCAATGAAGATAATGAGCTGATACCAACTCGGACAGTGACCAGTTAGAGGGTATGCATGGATTACAGGAAATTCAACAAGGTAACCCGAAAGGATCACTTCCCCTTACCATTCATTGATCAAATTTTGGATAGATTGGCGGGGCATGAGTACTACTGCTTGCTGGATTGGTATTCGGGGTACAATCATATTGTCATTACACCGGAAGACCAAGAGAAGACGATGTTCACATGCCCATATGACACCTTTGCCTTCAGGAGGATGTCATTTGTACTGTGCAACACACTGGAGACTTTTCAGAGATATATGATGGCAATATTCTTGGATATGGTGGAACACAATGTAGAGGTTTTCATGAATGACTTTTCAGTGTATGGAGATACATTCGATAGTTGTTTAAAAAATCTGGTTATAGTACTTAAATGATGTGTGGAAACCAATCTAGTGCTTAATTGGGAAAAATGTCACTTAATGGTCGACGGAGGAATCATCCTTGGGCACAAAGTCTCTGCAAACGGGTTGGAATTGGACCTTGCAAAATTAGAAACAATTGAGAATCTTCCACCACCGACATCAGTTAAAGGGATTCATAGTTTTCTCGGCCATGCAGGATTCTTCCGCCGGTTTATAAAAGACTTCTCGAAGATTGAAAATCCACTATGCAATTTATTGGAGAAAGATGCAATTTTCAAATTTGATGAAAAGTGTTTAACGGTGTTTGAGTAATTAAAGTAGAAGTTAACAACAACACCTGTAATCATAGCACCGGATTGCACGATGCCTTTTGAGCTGATGTGTGATGCTAGTGATTATGCGGTAGGGGCTATTTTGGGACAACACAGAGATAAGATTTTTCATACTATCTCCTATGCAAGTAAAACCCTTACAGATGCTCAATTGAATTACACCACTACTGAGAAGCACTACAAGAAAAGCTTATAACCTCGATGGAATTTTTTTCGACGCACTACATTCTGTCGACTATATGTTATTTCCAACCGAATATTTGCTTGCAATTACTTTTGTCGTAACTAACATATTCTTATTAGAATTCTGTCGGAGATAGCAGCCTTCCATTGGCGCCAGATTTCCTGCTTGCGCTAAACACAATCTCGACAGAATGCCGATTATGTCCCACAGAATTTCTATCGATAATAACTATTTCTGAGGGAATTAATGTCGAATGAATTTTGTCGAAAATAAAGGTTAAAACCCTATCTTTTTAGTATGTGGCACCACAGACCAAATTTTATTTCTCTCTCCGAACCAACCAACCAACCTCTCTATTGTATTCTCTCTCCTCACCATTCCTCCACCGTCCTCTTCCTCTAGTCGACATCTTCCTCCTGCCGACGCCCTCATACCCACCGCCGTCATCCTGTCATCTTCCTATCGCTGGCGTCTTCTTACCGCCGGCGTCCTCAACCCCTCCTACCGGCGTCCTCAGCTCCTCCCGACGGCGTTCTCCAAAGTAATTAAGGTTAGGTTTTACTATTGATTGATTCCATGTTAGATTGTTGATGTTGTGGGTAATTGTTCAGTATAATGTTATGTAATTGTTGATGTTGTGGGTAATTTTTTATCATTGTGTTGTCAGCTAATTGTATATGAGTAGTATACTGATTTTGAGGATTGGGTACTGTTTATGCATATTTGTTATCAATTTGGGTTGTATCATGTTCACTAAATTTGGAATGCATATATATTTGCTATTTCTGACAGATTTCTCGACAGAATTCTGTTAAAATTACAATTTCAAAATCTATTGGTCCTGCATGTATGTATGTATTATTATTATCCCAATATTAAATTAAACTAAGTACCATTTACTTAGTTTTGTCACTTCTAAATAAAATCAAATAATATAATAACATAAACTAACTTTACATAATATAATATAATATCAGATAATATATTATAAAATAATAAAATTAATATAATATTAGAATACAATAAATTAAATTCAATATAATAAAATTAATTTAATTTAATTTAATAAACTAAACATATTATTATATATAAAATAAAATAAATTAAAAATAGAATAAAATAAAATAAAATAAAATAAAATAAAAAATAAATTTAATAAAATAAAATAAAATAAATTTAATAAAAAATATATAGTATAGTATAATTTCAATAATAATAAAATAACATCATAATAATAAAATATAATATAATAATATAATTTGACTAATAATAAAATAAAATTAATTTAATAAAAAATTATATAATATAATATAATACAAAATAAAATAAAATACAATAAAACATAATAATAAAATTAATTTAATTTAATAAATTAAATTAAATTATAAAATTATATAATATAATGCAATACAATACAATAAAACATAATAATAAAATAAAATAAAATAAAAATTTAATTTAATTAAAAATTATATAATATAATACAAAATAAAATAAAGTATTATAACATAATATAATACACTAAGTAGTATTTACTTAGTTCCACTAGTACATACAATAAATTTGGAATATTATAATATAATCATAGATATAATAAGTATCATAAACTGAGTAGCATTTACTGAGTTTATTATTGAAAAAATAAACCAAGTATCATTTGCTTAATTTTTCACAATTACAATAAACTGCTTATATACTTGTGCATGTAGTATTACTAGGAGCCTTGAAACTCGTTTGACATTTACTCATTAGGAGTGAATGTCGAATAGTCCCCGGTTTGGGACTGTTACTGGATGTTATATGTGACGCCCCCAAAATAGGTTCATACAACCCATTCTGAGTCGCCAAATACATAGTATAGAATTTAAAAACAAACTTTATTTTTACAATTATTAATTATCGTGTAGAATATTGTAAAAACATAAGCTATGAGTTTTAATACAAATATTGTAACGCCCCCAAATTCAGGTACTTGAAACCCGAACTCGGTGCTTTACGATACCATTTCTATGAGCGAAATAATTACTAATAATAATAACATTAATATAAATTTCAAGCTTAACTTACATTTATCAGAGTCTAATCCCAAGTACGCAACCTTTACTATACTTCTTTACATGATATATAATACATATCATTATCTAAATACAGACTAACTATTACAACAGATACCATTAACACTTATTCTGTTTGCTTTCCTTTTCACTTGTTCTTGCCTGAACTTTTCGATTGATCACGTTTAGCTGAAAACATTTAAATTAAGCAAGGATGAG
Source organism: Panax quinquefolius (assembly GCA_020205615.1). Classification (NCBI taxonomy): domain Eukaryota; kingdom Viridiplantae; phylum Streptophyta; class Magnoliopsida; order Apiales; family Araliaceae; genus Panax; species Panax quinquefolius. The sequence continues at coordinate 116,879,118 of CM035156.1, read as the reverse complement.
CATTTGAGTGCCCAGCAAGTATTATATATATATATATATATATATATATATATAAGCTGAAAGAATTTGAATGTTTTCTTTATAATACCCTTCTACAACAAGTCAATAGTTGTGAAGTAATCTGTACCAATAATAATAACTTAACAACCCTCGTTCAAATTTTTGAAACTGCGTATTGTCTATATATAAGGTTTATGTGACATACTATGAACATTGTTTTCATTTTCAAAAAGGTTTAGCAGAACTTCATCCGCAAACTGACATAACTTACGGGCACGAGGGTGTATATCCCACAGGCCCTGTATTGATCAATACTACATTGCTAGAACGATATTATCGTTCATCCTTTGTCCGCCTTAGCGCATAAAAATTTTCCCGTGAATGGGATGTTCATACCTGTCGGGTTCCATACCAAAGGTTTTATGTTGTTCAACAGTAATCTATAATTCAACATATATTTATATCAAAGGTGTATCAACATGTGATTAAATACAATGATTATCCAAGTGGGGACACTTATATAATCATTTATAGAAATTAACGAACAGAATATATATCTGAATTACCATATACTAACATGTTGATAATCAATAGGCGTATATAATATAGGTTTAACAATCTGTACAGTAATAATATAATTCTGAAACATTCTTACACTTGTCCATTGCATAAAGAAAATGCAAAGGTAAGATACTTGCCTGGTCTGCTGCTTACAGTTACGCAAGAATCACATACTATAACACATAGCACTGCATATTGCAGTCAGAGCATAACCTAATCACATTGCCACACACGTTTCACAGTCATTAAATCACAAATAAACACATATAAAATCAAACTAAGTCCAGATCAATTTCTGAAACCTGTCGACGTACCGACAGCTTTATCGGGTAATAATCGAGTCTAAGACTCTATATCGAAGTTCAATATCTATTTATACTTTTTAAATAACAGTCGTGTCATTTTTAAATGACTTACAATCATATTCAAACAATTATCATATTTTATCACGAATTTTCAAACACCGGAATCATTATAAAATGATTTAAATATCAAATAATTCTATTATCATTAATATTTAATTAATATCAACCTATTAATGAAACCATTGCCAAGATATTAAAGTTATTTATAATAACTGAAAATACTTTTAAAGTACTTATGTTACCCTTAAATGATTTTTAAAACAATTAAAATCATTTTTAAATAATTATCATTAATATTAAAATATTAATGAACTATTTATCCAAATATTAAAAGTCATTAATTATAACTTAAAATAATTTTAATTCATTTATATCCTTTTAAATGATTTTAAATAAATAAAACCATTTTAAACTATTTATTTAATATAATTATTAAATAAACTTAGTATCATTAATATTAAATTAATATCAAATTAATAATAAAATTATCCTTTAAATATTAAAAGTTATATTTTATAACTTAAAATATTCATAAACACGTTATTTTCATTTAAAATGATTTTATAATATTAAAATCATTTTTAAACTAATTTATTTAATATAAATATTAAATAAATCTAATATCATTAATATTAAAATATTAATATTTTTCATGTCAAAATATCAAAAGTTATATTTTATAACTTAAAATATTTTTATAATCCTTTAAATCATTTTTATATTATTTTTAAATCATAAATTTATTTTTCATAATTTATTTAATATATTTATTAAATAAATTAATTATCATTAACATTAATTAATTAATGAAATTCATCACAAAAATATTAAAAATTATACATATAACTCATAAATATTTTTAAACACTTTATTCATATTTAAAATGATTTATATAATTAAAATCATTTTTCTCTAATTTATTTAATACAATAATTAAATAAATTAAATATCATTAATATTCAAATAATTATAAATATTAATGAAAAATATCCTAAATAATTAAAAGTTATTTTTCATAATTTAAAATAATTTTTAAAATCATTTTTGATAATTTTTATAATTTATTTCTATTTTTAATCAATTTTCAGAAAATACAGAAATTAAAAATAATAGAAACCGTTGCTAAAGGTCTTTAGCGACAAAAAGTGTCGCTGTTGGTGTTCTTGAGCTCAAGAACAATCGACAAATTTTTCGCTAACAACTTGTCTTGTTTGACCAAATTTTAAGATCTTAATCTACGTCGTGTTCTCGGGCCAACTTAAACTCGATCGTGTAGTACTTATGTAACACTATACTAATCAATCATCATAAAAGTCATAACACATTACAACATAAAGATCTAGCCCTTCAAAGTCTCCTGAAAGCGTTACACTGGTTTTCTAGAAACCCAGCAGCTTCGAAAGAGATACATTCTAGCCCAAATTAATCTAGGTTTCTATCATAGTTTTGTTGGTTTTATGGTCCCAATATGTACTACTAGTGTCAAGGAACACATGCGAAGCAATAGATCATATAAACAACAATACAATAGCCAGAGTTAATCTGGTCAAATGTTGTCAGAAATCTGGCTCCTAGAAGTTCTGGAAATTCCCAGAATAGCGGGTCATGGTCGGATGGTCAAGTTTGACCATCCATTAGATTCGATCGTTTGATGATTTAACATATCTAAAGGCCAGAATCTATAGTCTAACTATCAAGCTACCTGTTGGATACAATACTTCATCAAAACAGTAAAAAAATTGACATATCAAGACATTCAAAAGGGTTGTCAGACACTGATCACACTTTCTGTGTTTACCCAGATTTCGACCGGTCATGCCCGGTCAACGGGTTTTGACCGATCATAACTTCAAATTTACAACGGATCTGACTCTGATTCCTTTTTCATATTAAAGATAACATGACATACTACAATTATCAATATTCAAACAACAAAAACACATAACAGAATGAGATTTACCGCCTCTGACATTCACTGTCAGACAAAAAAAATAAAAATTTCCAGATTTTGAAAAACTTAGAATTCGAGCACTTTGATGTTATAGATCTAACATGTGCCAACCCAGATCACTTATAAAGACTACAAACAACAACTTTTAACATTAAAACACAAGATCTAACATAGTGTACAAGATCAAAAAATTTAGTTTACGTTTATACCTTTCTTGAACAAATTCTTGATCTAGGGTTTCTGATTTGTTGTGGTTAATCGTGGGGCTTTGTTTGGGGCTGGTCTAGCAAAAAAATTTCGTTGGGTTTGAGTGGAGAGAAAATGGTTGAGTGTTTGCAAGTAAAAGAGCAAGTTTTGTACATTTTCTCTCTCTTAGTTCTATAAATATAACACTAGCATACAATGCATTTGGCTAAGGAGAGTTGAAGTGTTGGAGCTTTCTTGCACATGGGGTTGGTAGGAGTTAGGTCACCAACTAAAGTGTTGGCCAAAAATACAAGTTAGCTATCAATAATGCAAAAGGGGCAATTTTGTCATTTGGCAGTTAAAATTAATGGTAATTTTGATAACTTTTTAAACCTATAGTGTTTAACCCTAAGGTTTAGCACATTGGTTTTGTATGATATCAAATTTAGGTTTTGTAAAAATAAAATTTTAGTTTCAAAAATTTATAATTAGGGTTCATAAAATAAATTTTGGTTTCTTAATTAAATAAAGGTTTTTAATTTACTTAACACCTTTCTAATTAGGTTTACGACACACTAATTAACATTACATTTCCCAAATTAGCGATTAGGGTTTATAATTACAAATTAGGGTTACTAATTTAGGAATTAGGTTCCCTAATTATAAAATAAATAGGGTTTATAATATAGAAAAATGATAAGGGTTTTGAATAATTATGATTCTCCCTAATTAGGGTTTATACATATAACACCAATCATAAATCACATTAACATGATTACATAACAGTCTTAAGCCGACATTCAGCTTTAAATTAGGGTTTAACAGCTTAAAACTAGGGTTTTCAAATACTGCACCCTCATTGACCAATTATTAGCAACGCATACAAACAGTACATATCTATAGCACTGAAAAATCAAAATATAATTAATATTATATTATTATCACCATTCCTTATTCCAGAACCAGAATTAGGGTTTATCAGACTAGTATTATTAGGGTTTGGTCGTAATATATTAAAACTGTTCCACACATTAATATTACACACATAACCATACGTATCTATAACAGTGACAAATAATAATATAATATTATTATTCTTATTCCTTGATCAAAACCCGAAATTAGGGTTTGGATTCCATATCTGATTTATCTGCCATATACAACATTAATAATTAAGTTAAAATAATTAGCTTAACTATCCTGAAATAAAATCATATAATAAAAATAATTATTATAATTGTTCTAATAATCATTGTATATATTATTTAAATAATATATAAACATATTTTCATGAAAAATAAATATTAAAAACATTTTTTTTCTTTGTAAAATTAATTATTATAAGAATATAATTTATAGAGATCAAAAATTTTAAAACAAAATTATTCGTAATCATTCATGTAATAAATATATTTTATATTCATCACAAAAATACATACATAATACCTTTCACGCATTCTTACCTTTAAAATAAATAATTAATAATAATAAAAAAAAAATTATACGCAAAATTTCTAATTTAATTATATAGAAAATATCGGGTTATTACATTCATCATCCCTTATAAAGATTCCGTCCCCGGAATCACCGTTTTAAAACCTATACATACCAGGGTACATAGCATACACAATCATTGCAATTAGATCTCGATCATAATTGATCGAACCGATCTTTAACTATTCACATAACGCTTGTTTATCTGCTTATACGGAAAATTAATTTCTAATAGAACTCAATTTCCTCCTTCAAAATAATTTATAAAATAATATATTATATGAATAAGAAAATAAAATTGGTTCGAGTAATACCTGGAGTTGCATCCCCGGCTGCTACGATATCTTGAACAGTCACGTTGAAGACGCTTGCGGTTGATTTCGTTGGTTTGTTTGTTAATGTTGGTCCTGTTGTTGCCAATGTCCTGCTGCCTTTTCCCGTAATTGCATTCCTTGCCTCCATTATTCTTCTTGGACAGTCTTCCACCTTATACTCAATTGATCCACACATAACACATTCACTATTCATTCTTGGATTGGGACAGTTGGGAGAGATATGTCCCTTCTGCCCATACTTATAACACACAAACTTTCCCTTTATCTCCTTTACTTTTATCGTATAGGTGGCAAAAGTTGTCTTTTGCCCCTCCGTTATCCTGGCTATCACAAACGTTGCTACAAGGTCATTTGATCTTCTAAATCCTGGCGATACGATTGTCTTGAAATCTTTGAAGTTTGTCATTCGATTGCTTGGCTGATTTCCCGCGACTGGTATTCCATTCTGCATAGCTTGATCATTTATATTTGCAAAATTACAGACGGGTCCGGTGCAGTTGTCCTCTAGCTCGCTGATGATTCTTCGCTCCTCTACATTTTGCTTTTCGTCTTGTGGCATAATCGTAAATTATTCTTTATTACCTTACATTCTAAGCCATATCGTATTCGTTCGACATATAACGCGAAATTTTCTATTCAAATAATCATATATTCAAAATATTAGATTTTAAAAACTTGGTTCACTACACTAACCAGTATTCAGATAAATAATTACTATTTTTATATCAACTTATTTCATTAATCCTACATAGATCCATATTCATAAAACTTGTCATACCATAACGCTTTGCTTTAAACATCCGTTATCCCTTTGTGACTCAAGAGTCGGGAATCGCTGCCATAGCTTATACAAAATATTACATTACACCAACATACCTATCATATATACCACCTAAAATCATACATATTCAACTAATACTAATACTACCTATTCCTTACACATTCACTAACGATCAATTGCTTAGTAACCTATCTATTTCCATTATCCAAAATATCCATTCACATATAACTATAGCAAGTTCGTCTAACATACAACACATTATGAGTTTAAGAACTCAACATTGACCAATTATTCTTTAACTATACTTTACCTATCAGTCATACTTATTGTTTCTAGGTCTGGTATTACACTTTTCCACAATAACCACCTCTTTGAGGTAGCTTTCAATGTGAGCCTTTATTTCAGCTATTGGCTTTAATATTGGCTCGGTCATGAAGATTGACTTATTCTTTACGGCCTGAGGGTATCCTAATCCTTTCCCTATCTGACATTTTCACACAACTATCTTGATTAACATATAGTATATACACACAACACATAATAGTTTTATATAAGTTATCGTTTATTTTGTTTTACGATGAATTTATTCAATTCATTTCCTTTTAAAACTCTATATGAGTTATTTGTATTTTCAATGTTTCCCTCTATTCCAAGGTTATAGCTAAAGGTCTAACCCACCTAAGGTTTTTATCCCTAAAGCTCTGATACCATGTTGTAATGCCCCCAAATTCAGGTACTTGAAACCTGAACTCGGTGCTTTACGATAACATTTCTATGAGCGGAATAATTACTAATACTAATAACATTAATATAAATTTCAAGCTTAACTTACATTTATCAGAGTCTAATCCCAAGTACGCAACCTTTACTATACTTCTTTACATGATATATAATACATATCATTATCTAAATACAGACTAACTATTACAACAGATACCATTAACACTTATTCTGTTTGCTTTCCTTTTCACTTGTTCTTGCCTGAACCTTCCGGTTTATCACGTTTAGCTGAAAACATTTAAAATAAGTCAGGATGAGCATTTGAGTGCCCAGCAAGTATTATATATATATATATATATATATATATAAATATATATAAGCTGAAAGAATTTAAATATTTTCTTTATAATACCCTTCTACAACAAGTCAATAGTTGTGAAGTAATCTGTACCAATAATAATAACTTAACAACCGTCGTTCAAATTTTTGAAACTGCGTATTGTCTATATATAAGGTTTATGTGACATACTATGAACATTGTTTTCATTTTCAAAAAGGTTTAGCAGAACTTCATCCGCAAACCGACATAACTTACTTTTAAACGAGGGGTGTACATCCCATAGGCCCCGTATTGATCAATACTATATCATTGTAACGATATTATCGCTCATCCTTTATCCACCTTAAGCGCGATAAAATTTTTCCCCGTGAACGGATGTTCATACACCGCTTCCGGGTTCCATACCAAAGGTTTTATCTTGTTCAACAATAATCTATAATTCAACATATATTTATATCAGAGGTGTATCAACATGTGATTAAATACAATGATTATCCAAGTGGGGACACTTGTATAATCATTCATAGAAATTAACGAACAGAATATATATCTGAATTACCATATACTAACATGTTGATAATCAATAGGCGTATATAATATAGGTTTAACAATCTGTACAGTAATAATATAATTCTAAAACATTCTTACACTTGTCCATTGCATAAAGAAAATGCAAAGGTAAGATACTTGCCTAGTCTGTTGCTTACAGTTACGCAACTTAGTTTTATCTTTTATACCGAAACCTATCATTAATAAGATCATTTGATCGATTAGAATCACATACTATAACACATAGCACTGCATATTGCAGTCAGCGCATAACCTAATCACATTGTCACACACGTTTCACAGTCATTAAATCACAAACAAACACATATACAATCAAACTATCTAAGTCCAGATCAATTTCTGAAACCTGTTGGCGTACCGACAGCTTTATAGGGTAATAATCGAGTCTAAGACTCTATATCGAAGTTCAATATCTATTTAGACTATTTAAAAAACCGTCGTATCATTTTTAAATGACTTGCAATCATATTCAAACAATTATCATATTTTATCACGAATTTTCAAACACCGGAATCATTATAAAATGATTTAAATATCAAATAATTCTATTATTATTAATATTTAATTAATATCAACCTATTAATGAAACCATTGCCAAGATATTAAAGTTATTTATAATAACCGAAAATACTTTTAAAGTACTTATGTTACCCTTAAATGATTTTTAAAACAATTAAAATCATTTTTAAATAATTATCATTAATATTAAAATATTAATGAACTATTTATCCAAATATTAAAAGTCATTAATTATAACTTAAAATATTTTTAATTCATTTATATCCTTTTAAATGATTTTAAATAAATAAAACCATTTTTAAACTATTTATTTAATATAATTATTAAATAAACTTAGTATCATTAATATTAAATTAATATCAAATTAATAATAAAATTATCCTTTAAATACTAAAAGTTATATTTTATAACGTAAAATATTCATAAACACCTTATTTTCATTTAAAATGATTTTTATAATATTAAAATCATTTTAAACTAATTTATTTAATATAAGCATTAAATAAATCTAATATCATTAATATTAAAATATTAATATTTTTCATGTCAAAATATCAAAAGTTATATTTTATAACTTAAAATATTTTTATAATCCTTTAAATCATTTTTTATTATTTTTAAATCATAAATTCTATTTTTCATAATTTATTTAATACATTTATTAAATAAATTAATTATAATTAACATTAATTAATTAATGAAATTCATCACAAAAATATTAAAAGTTATACATATAACTCAAAAATATTTTTAAACACTTTATTCATATTTAAAATGATTTATATAATTAAAATCATTTTTCTCTAATTTATTTAATACAATAATTAAATAAATTAAATATCACTAATATTCAAATAATTATAAATATTAATGAAAAATTTCCCAAATAATTAAAAGTTATTTTCATAATTTAAAATAATTTTAAAATAATTTTGATAATTTTTATAATTTATTTCTATTTTTAATCAATTTTCTAAAATACGTAAATTAAAAATAATAGAAATCGTCGCTAAAGGTCTTTAGCGACGTAGAAAGTCATCATTGTTGGTGTTCTTGAGCTCAAGAACAACGACAAATTTCGCTAACAACTTGTCTTGTTTGACCAAATTTAAGATCTTAATCCACGATGTTTTACGGGCCAAATTAAACATCGATCATGTAGTACTTATGTAACACTATACTAATCAATCATCAAAAAGTCATAACACATTACAACATAAAGATCTAGCCTACGCAAAGTCTCTCGATGAGCGCGTTACTGGTTTTCTAGAAACCCGAGCGCTGAAAGTAGATACAATCCAATCCATTTAAAATTAATCTAGGTTCCTATCATATTTTTGGTAGTTTTATGTTCCCAATATGTACTACTAGTGTCAAGGAACACACGAGAATCAACATATCATATAAAAAACAATACAATTGCCAGATTTAATTTGGTCAAATGTTGTCAGAAATCTGGCTCCTAGAAGTTCTGGAAATTCCCAGAATAACGAGTCAAGGTCGGATGGTCAAGTTTGACCATCCATTACATTCGGCCGTTTGATGATTTAACATATCTAAAGGCCAGAATCTATAGTCTAACTATAAAGATACCTGTTGGATACAACACTTTATCAAAACAGTAAACAAATTGATAGATCAAGACATTCAAAAAGCTTGTCAGACACTGATCACACTTTCTGGGTTTCCCCAGATTTCGACCGGTCATGCCCTGTCAACGGGTTTTGGCCGATCATAACTTTAACTTTACAACAGATCTGACTCTGATTCCTTTTTCATATTTAAGATAACATAAAATAATACAATTATCAATATTCAAACAACAGAAAAACATAACATGATGAGATTTACAGCCTCTGACATTCACAATCAGACAACAAAAATAAAAATTTCCAGATTTTGAAAAACATAGAATTCGAGTACTTTAATGTTATAGATCTAACATGTGCCAACCCAGATCACTTATAACGACTACAAACAACAACTTTTAACATTAAAACACAAGATCTAACATAGTGTAAAAGATCAAAAATTTTAGTTTAGGTTTATACCTTTCTTTGACAAATTCTTGATCTAGGGTTTCTGATTTGTTGTGGTTAATCGTGGGGCTTTGTTTGGGGCTGGTCTGGCAAAAAAAATTAGTTGGGTTTGAGTGGAGAGAAAATGGTTGAGTGTTTACAAGTAAAAGAGCAAGTTTTGTACATTTTCTCTCTCTTAGATCTATAAATATAACACTAGTATACAATGCATTTGGCTAAGGAGAGTTGAAGTGTTGGAGCTTTCTAGCACATGGGGTTGGTAGGAGTTAGGTCACCAACTAAAGTGTTGGCCAAAAATACAAGTTAGCTATCAATAATGCAAAAGGGGCAATTTTGTCATTTGGCAATTAAAATTAATGGTAATTTTGATAACTTGTCAAACCCTTAGGGTTTAACCCTAAGGTTTAGCACATTGGTTTTGTATGATATCAAATTTAGGGTTTGTAAAAATAAAATTTTAGTTTCAAAAATTTATAATTAGGGTTCATAAAATAAATTTTGGTTTCTTAATTAAATAAAGGTTTTTAATTTACTTAACACCTTTCCAATTAGATTTACGAGACAATAATTAACATTACATTTCCCAAATTAGCGATTAGGATTTACAATTACAAAATAGGGTTACTAATTTAGGAATTAGGTTCCCTAATTAGAAAAAAAATAGGGTTTATAATATAGAAAAATGATAAGGGTTTTGAATAATTATGATTCTCCCTAATTGAGGTTAATAGATATAACACCGATCATAAATCACATTAACATGATTACATAACAGTCTTAAGCCGACATTCAGCTTTAAATTAGGGTTTTCAAATACTGCACCCTCATTGACCAATTATTAACAACGCATACAAACAGTACATAACTATAGCACTGAAAAATCAAAATATAATTAATATTATATTATTATCACCATTCCTTATTCCAGAACCAGAGTTAGGGTTTATCAGACTAGTATTATTTGGGTTTGGTCGTAATATTTTAAAACTGTTCCACACATTAACTTTACACACATAACCATACGTATCTATAACACTGATAAATAATAATATAATATTATTATTCTCATTCCTTGATCAAAACCCAAAATTAGGGTTTGGATTCCATATCTGATTTATCTGCCATATACAACATTAATAATTAAGTTAAAATAATTAGCTTAACTATCCTGAAATAAAATCATATTATAAACATAATTATTAAAATTGTTCTAATAATCATTGCATTTATTATTTAAATAATATATAAACATATTTTCATAAAAATAAATATTAAAAACATTTTTTTGTTTGAAAATTAATTATTATAAGAATATAATTTATAGAGATAAAAATTTTAAAATAAAATTATTCAGTAATCATTCATGTAATAAATATATTTTATATTCATCACATAAATACATACATAATACCTTTCACGCATTCTTACCTTTAAAATAAATAATTAATAATAATAATAAAAAAAAATTATACGCAAAATTTCTAATTTAATTATATAGAAAATATCGGGTTATTACAAATATTGTCTCGTAGACAATATTCAAACTCAAATAAAGTCCTCATTAAAATTATTATCACACTATTTTATAGAATAGTGAGAACTAATATAGCAACCATCTTGGACCATCACTCCATTTTCCGACTAGTCACAACTATATTCTTATTCTTAGAAGAGAACAATGAAAGAAAAGGGTGAGCTTCAACTAGCCTAGTAAAGAATATTATGACTAAGATAATGCAGAATAAATTATCTTTAGTCCTCAACAGAGAGAAATTTGATAGAATACAATAAACAACAAGTTTTAGATCAACAACTACAGCGGAATAACAATCCATTAGAAGAGTCAAGTAGAGCATGATGTCTACTATCTTCTATGATTTAAAAGTCCATCATCAATATTTTATTCATGTAATACCAATCAATAATTATTTCCAATCAATAAATTATCTATGCACTACGGGCCAAAGATAATCGTTAACATCACCAGTGGTCGTGATCATCCCAAACACCTGTCCATCTATGCACTACAGGTCAAAGAGGACTTTCACCACAGACCTTATTTGTAACATTAAAGGTTATGATTATACTAATACACAATTCTTAGTCATAATCATACCAATCAACAGTCCATCTTTTCACTACGGGCCAAAGATGACTTTCAACATAATATAAGCATGAGGATGATGATAATGGTATAAAGAATCAAACAAGTGAGATCAAGGATAAATATTAGAGATTTGTAATTTAATTTATCCAGAGTTCAAAAATGTCCAAATTGTCAACATGATAACTAATTGTGGAGAAAAATTTAAGAATGATATTCATGTATCAAAAATAATTTAGACAGAAAAGAAACCAATTTTGTCGTAAGTAGTACCCCGAATGAAAATATTAAAATTTAACAAGAAGGTTCAGACAAATATTTCAGTGAAACGATACTAGATGAAGCGCAAAACTCAAGGATATTCTACTAATTTCAAGGATTATAGAAGCAATACTTATCAAAGTAAGTGTAGATTTAGGAATATACAACGAAATAATATCACTTACATACTATAGAGTATGGAAGAAAATAATATTCCTTATGAATATTGAACGAAAATAATATCCCTTACCTTAGTAAGAGACTAAATCTTACTAGTATAACGGAGATATTCTTGAGAAAATCTTTCACTATTAGTAACACTCAACGTATTCTTATACTAGAAAAAAATATGCAAAATATTATAGAAGACGAATTCTCTAATTCTGGTGTGATTTTCATTTCTTAACTAAGCATCATATTTATAGGAGAATTGTAGGACACTATTTAAATATTATCACGGACGCGCAGAAAAGATTTCACGGGCGAAGTTCACTGACGAATTCGGCGAAAATTTGATTTTACTATTCATCATTGTGCAATAAAATATTCTAATAAAAAAAACTTTATATAAAATATAATATATACTAATTATAATCTAATAAAACAAATAACTCTATATATATTATAAAAAAGTATTTTGTTTTCTATAAAAAGTTTTCTATTTTATTACTATAATAATAATAATAAAACAAAACTAAGATAACTTTCTAACGACGGTTTGACAAATTTGCACATAGGGGTCCATGGAATAATAAGCCAAATCACTCATAACTCATCTTTGATAAACACATTTTTAATCTTTCAACAATTACTCATCATTAATATTATAACTCACAATATTGACAACCAGATTATTCCCAAGAAAGAGGGGCTTTTTGATTAGGATTTCTTTTTATTGGCGTGCAATTAAATAACCTAACCCCTTTCCTCAGAACTTTCGAGACATTATCAATAATGCAAATAATAATATGGATAATTATGTCGTCTAAATTATTGATTTAATAATATAAAATATTGTGTAGATGATACTGTGACAATAATTGAACCAATAATATGAGATACTATACAGTAACTACTGTTGCAATTATTGAATAAAACTGAGTGACTTCTTATATAAGCATCAATAATCAGAGATACTGTGCAATACCGTGTGCTACTGTGGAACAACGCGTATTACTGTACTTTTATCACCGCGCATTTCAATAGTTTAACGGTAAAAGTCTTGTCGTTATTTTATGAAAAGGTTAGTTTTGTCGCTTTCTATATCCGATAGTCATTTCGTTGTGGGGTCCATCAATGATTGTATCGTCGTATGAATATTCCCCGATAAAAAGAATATTCCCCGACCAAACGAATAATTTATGACAACTTGCTTACTTTGAAAAATTTGCACATATAACCCATAAATATAGCATTATATCAAATCAATACCTTATTATTAATAATAATATTTAGAGCAAATTAAATCTTTATTAATAAAAAGTTGGGGTCTTACAACATCCCATCCTTATGAAATTTTATCCTCAAAATTGGTATACGTACCCGGTATGTCGAAGAGGTGAGGATACCTTTTTTTCATTACAAATTCTAACTCCTAGGTCATTTCCTCAATATTATGGTTTCTCCATAAAACTTTGACTTGAGGTATAACCTTTGATTGTAGAATTTTCTCCTTCTTATCCAAGATCTTGACAAATACTTCTTCATACGTTAAATCTTCCGCTATCTCATCTGGTTCTAATTCAATAATGTGGTTTGGGTCTTCCACATATTTACGTAACATAGATATGTAAACATTATTATGAACACGAGATATACTTGGCGGTAAGGCGAGTCTATAGGCCACATGTCCTACTAGGACGAGAATTTCAAATGGACCAATGAATTGAGGGTTGAGCTTTCATCTCTTTCCAAATCTCGTAACTCCCTTCTATGGAGAAACACGTAACAATACATGATCTCCAACATTGAATTCTATGTCCCTTCAATGAAGATCAGCATAACTCTTTTTTCGATCTTGTGATGTTTGTATACGTTATCGGATCATTTGAATCTTTTATGTAGTCATGCGTACCGATTATGGTCCCAACAACGTTTCTTCAGCCACCTCATCCCAGCATACTAGAGAACGACACTTTTGTCCATACAATGCCTCAAATGGAGTCATGCCTATACTTTCTTGATAACTGTTGTTGTAGGAGAATTTCACTAATGGCAATTACTAGTCCCAAATTACTTTGAAGTCCAGTACTCAAAGTCTCAATAGATCTTTAAGAGTTTGAATAGTCCTCTCTGACTGCCCGTCCGTCTGAGGATGATATGCAGAACTGAATCGTAAATTCGTTCCCATAGCTTTCCACAAACTAACCCAAAATCATGAAGTGAATCTAGGGTCTCGATCAGAAAGTATGGATACTGGCATACCATGCAGTCTTACAATCTCATTTATGTATATAAGAGCAAGACGTTTAAGTAAATAAGTTTCTTGTATAGGTAAGAAATGAGGAAACTTGGTTAATCTATCGACAATGACCCAAATTGCATCTATGCCTTGAGAAACCTTGGGAAGACTAGTAACGAAATCCATGTTGATGTGTTCCCACTTCTATTCTAGAATTTCAAGTGGTTGCAATGGATGTTTTGGTACTTGATGCTCTGCCTTGACACGTTGACAAGTTAAACACCTTGAGATAAACTTCGCGATCTCTGTCTTCATATTGCTCCACCAAAATGTATGTCGAAGATCACGATACATTTTGGTACTCCCAGGATGGATTGTAAACGGTGTGTTGTGTGCCTCCATCATGATTTTATACTTCAAATCAGAGTCGTTAGGAACACAAAGTCTGGAGTTGACTTGAAGTATTCCTTCCTCGTCGATCATTGCTTCTAGAATAGCACCTTCTTATACTTTCTTCTACATGCACATCAAATCCGGGTCTGTAGCTTGAGCAGCTTTAACTTTATCGATTAAAGTCGGTTCTACTCATATATTTGCCATTTTTACGTGGGTCCCTGGAGTTTTAATCTCTATCTCCATCCTTTGTAAGTCACAAAATGGGCCTATGTGTTGACAATATCGCACGCGTACCTGCATATGTTCTTCTACTCAACTCCTTAGCTACCACATTCGCTTTTCCCGGATGGTATTAAATGGTATGGTCGTAATCTTTCAACAGCTCGAGACAACGTCGTTGCCGCATGTTGAGTTCCTTTTGGGTGAAAAAATATTTGAGGCTTTTATAATCTATATAGATCTCCATTTTCTCCCCATATAGGTAATGTCTCCAGATCTTTAGCACGAAAATGATTGCTGCCAACTCTAGATCATGAGTAGGA
The DNA here is from genome assembly GCA_020205615.1 of Panax quinquefolius. NCBI lineage: Eukaryota > Viridiplantae > Streptophyta > Magnoliopsida > Apiales > Araliaceae > Panax > Panax quinquefolius. The sequence continues at coordinate 116,863,553 of CM035156.1, read as the reverse complement.
TAATTCCTCTCATATTCTTTGAGTTTTCACAAGGCATAGTCTATGACTTTCCCATGCTGCATGAGAACACATCCTAAACCTCTGCTTGGAGCATTGCTGTAGATGACAAATCCCTCCGAATCTGATGGTATTGTCAGAACAGGTGCTGAAATGAGTCTCATCTTGAGTTCTTGGAAGCTCTTCTCACATTCCACCCTCCATCCGAATTTTGTATCTTTTCGAGTCAGCTGAGTTAATGGAGTGGCAATTCAAGAAAATCCTTCCACGAATCTCCAATAATAACCAGCTAAGCCTAGAAAGTTACCTACTTTGGTTACTGACTTATGTGACGCCCCCAAAATAGGTATACATCACCCTTTTTGAGTTGTCAATACATGGTACAGAAACAACTACAACTTTATTATTACAACAAGAAAAGCTGTGAGTTTGAATACAAATATTATCTTCTGACAATATCTATACTCAAATAAATCCTCATCACATTTATTGATATATTATTTTACAAAATGGTGAGGACTACTAAACAACTCTCTCTAGAACCTTCATTCCATACCCAGACTACATTACTCGCTATATTCTCGCATCCCGAGAAAAATGGAACAAAAGGAAAAGGGTGAGCTCAACTAGCCCAAGAAAGAATATTATGACTAAGATAATATACAACAAATTACCGTTAGTCTTCAACAGGAAAAATCTAATAGAATACAATAGACAACAAATTTTAAATCAATATTCGAGCGGAAATAATAATTCATTAGAAGAGTTAAGTAGAGAATGCAAACTACTATCTTCTATGTATGAATTTAAAAGTTCATCGCTCTATCTTTTATCCCCTAACATCAATCAATATATATATCGAATCAAATATTCATCTTTGCACTACTGAGCCAAAGATATTCATCACCGGGTCATGTTCATCTAAACACTGCTTATCTTTGCACTACGGCCAAAGATATTCTTCAAAATCATTCATCTTTGCACTACGGGCCAAAGATATTCAATAATATCATCATTTAAGACCGAGGATGATGAAAAATATTTTTAAAGAAACGAATCCAAAGAAACAAAATGACAAGGATTAAGGATTAAGGATTCATACTTTGTTTTATCCATGTCCAAAAATACCTCAAAATAATCATAGTGGTGTAAAATTCAAGAATGATCAAAACATGGATACAATCAAAGCTAGTATCCACAATAGATATTTTAGGCGAAAAGAAAAATTTTCATTTTTCGATGAATAGTCTTGAGATTCGTGAATAATCACCAGTATCGTGAATAGTGCCGATATCGTGAATAGTAACTCGACACCAAAAGTTCCAAATTTGATAAAAACTTCAGATCAATATTTCAAAGATAATGATATTGAAGAAATAATATCATTATGAAAAAAATAATATCCCTTACCTCACAAAGACAATACTTAGTTGAAACACCTGATATTGACTATAACTTGAACTTGTACTTAGTATAGCAATACTCAAAGTATACTCAAAATACTCACAAGAATACGCTCGATAATATAGAGAGCGAAAACTTCGATTTACGGTGTAATTTTCAATTCTAACCTAAGCACCTATTTATAGGAAAATGCTTAGAACACCAAAGCAGAAAATTTAATATAATATTAATATATAAATTAAATTTTCCTACGCCAACCTTCCAAGAACTGAATTCAGCTCATTCAACACACATGTGTAACACACCATAATGAAAAAAACATTTTTGTTATTTAAAATATTTTAATCTTCCAAAAATCCATTATTTCGGAGCTTCAGAACTTCAATAATTCATAATAAATAGCCCTTCTATCAGAAAATTCGAATCTCGCGTGTTTTTATAGGAAATTCAATTCTCTACAACTTTACGTAAGAAAGTTTTTCAAATTCCAAATGAAAATTGACCAAATCCACAAACGGGAGATTTTACAAGCTATAATCAAATTTCGATCGATAAATGGGGTCCACCGAAGCATGTTTAACATGTTTTAAACAATTATTGCAACAAAATACTCTTCCTCCTCGTATACTCATATATTCCACATTCGTTGTAAAAATATCACCATTATTATATTATTAAAATATAATAATATATTTAAATGAATTATTTTATCGTAAAAAGATAAAATTTTAATTTTCAACAATTGTCACATTAAAATTTTCTCCATCTATATCCACATAAAATCAATATTTTCCTCATCATATGAATCAATAATTATTTATTCACAAATAATATTACGAGAATCACAATATTGACAACCGTGCAGGTTCGAGGAAAGAGGGCTTTCCAATAAGAATTTCTCCTCATCTTGGCCAAGCAATTAGGTGACCAAACCTCTCCTTAGCAAATTTTCTAGACATTGCCAATAATGTTATCTAATAATATTATTCGGATAATATGAATTATTGCTCGATAATAAAAAATATTGTGTAATAACAATTATTGAAAGAACGAAGAATATAAAATATCAACGCAAAGAATTATTAAATCAATAAAATCTTTGAACGATAATTAATTATCAGTAACCATTATTGAGTAGTGCCTTCTTACGTAAGAATCAATAATTGGTGCAATACTGTGTGCTACTTGTGTTTTAACCAATTTAGAAAGTATTTTAACAAGATTAATCTGTAACAACTACGCCTGCTATTTTTAACAAACTTATATTTGCTCGTTTTCTTCATCCAATCGCTTTTTAGTTATGGGGCCCACACATGGTCAAGTAAATCGCATTTAATATTCCCCGAAAGTACAAATATTCCACGACCAAACGAATATTCCCCGACAACAATGAATATTTTATAACCACTTGCTTATTTTGAAATATTTGCGTATTTTACCCATAACTATCCACATTAATCAAATCAACCCTTACTATTTCAAAATAATAAATAGAGAAAATTAAATTTCATTATTAATAAGTTGGAGTCTTACAACTTAGGTTTCTCATAACTTTGTATTGCTTCAATCTTTGCTGGGTCAACTGATATTCCATGTTTCGGTATCACGTGCACAAGAAATGCTACTTCCTTAAGCCAAAACTTGCATTTCTTTAACTTGGCATATAGTTTGTTTTCACGAAACTTTTGGAGTATCAGCCTCAAGTGTTGCTCATGATCTTCATGACTTTTGGAGTAAATGAGGATGTCATCAATAAAGACAACCACAAAACGATACAAATATTCCTTGAATACTCGGTTCATCATATCCATGAAGTCAACAGGAGCATTAGTCAATCCAAAAGACATGACAAAAAATTTGTAATGCCCGTACCAATGTCTAAAAGTAGTCTTTGGAATGATCAGTTTTAATCTTTAGCTGGTGATATCCAGAACGAGATCGATCTTTGAGAATAATTTAGCACCTTGCAAATGATCAAACATGTCATCAATGCGAGGTATCAGGTACCTATTTTGATGGTGACATGATTCAACTCTTGATAGTCAATGCAAAGTCACATACTCCCATCTTTATTCTTTACGAATAGAATAGGAGCACCCCAAGGCGATGTACTAGGATGAATGAAACTGATGTCTAACAGTTCCTGCAGTTCGGTTTTAAATTTCTGAAGTTCAAAAGGAGCCATTCGATATGGAGTTTTGGAAATGGGTTTTGTACTGGGTTTAAGGTCAATACAAAATTTGATTTCACGCTCTAGGGGTAGGCCAGGAAGTTCTTCGAGAAATACATCAGGAAATTTATTAACAATAGAAATATCATTTAAATCTGATGTATTTTTGTTTAAATCCGTGACATGGGCTAAGAAAACATGACATCTATTTTTCAATAAACGAATGACTTTATGGGTTGATATGACCGTGATTAACTTTAGTGGTTTGGTTACTTGAATTCACATAATAGGTTGGTTAGGAATATGAAAACTAACGACCTTACAAAAATAATCAATTTTTGCATAATGAGTAGTTAACCAATCAATCCCTAAAATCACATTAAATGCAAGTATTTTCAAAGAGATGAGATCAACAGGTAATGTGAAAGTGTCGATTTGAATCAAACAAGATTTATAAAGGGTGGATGTAATGAAGGCTTCTCCTAACGGAGTTTCAACAGATAAGTCAAAGTCTAATTTCTCTAGAGTCAAATGTAAGATCCCAATTTTTTATAAATAAAATTGAATTTCCTCTAATTATTAATTTGAATAATAAGGTGTTAATTTAATATAATGCTTTGGTTATGGGTGAAATGTGCCAATTTTGCAAAATAACCAAGGGGTTATAAAATATTCATTGTTGTTAGGGAATATTTGTTTGGTCGACGAGTATTCTTGCTATCGAGGAATACTCGGATGAAGAAAATTACATGTTTGAGTTTTTATAAATAGCACCGTAATTGTTACCGTTAACATTGTTGGAATTCCTGGTGGTTAAAATACGATGTCTACGTGGTTAGCCGCATAAAGAAGTACGAGGTATTGCCTGATAGATTTTGAATTATTAATTCTTACGTGAGAAGGAACTACTCAATAATTGTTACAGTAATTACTGTTCAATATTTTATTTTATTGATTCAATAATTGCTGTGTTGATATTTTATATTATTGTTGTTTCAATAATTATCACTGCATAGTATTTCCAATTATCAGATCAATAATTTATATTATTTGAATAATATTAATAGATGGCATTATTAGAAATGTCTAAGGAAGTTATGTCTAGGAAAGGGGTTTGGTCACTTAATTACGCACCAATAAGGAGAAATTTTTATCAGAAAGCCCCCTCTTTTCTGGAAACGACCTGGTTGTCATATTTGTGATTCTATAATATTATTTGTAAATAATTAATTATTGATTTATATGATAAGGAAATATTTATTTTATGTGGATATAAATGATGGATAAGGAAATATTTATTTTGTGTAGATATAAATGAATGAATTAATGCTGAGGTGTTTTATCAGTATTTTGTCAAAATGGAGGATTTAAGATATTTTTTGTTTGGAAATTAGAAAATATTTCTTCTACAAAGTTGTAGAGAATTTAATTTCCTATGGAATGGACATAAAATTCGTATTTTTCTTATAAAAGGGCTATTTATTATGAATTATTGAAGTTTCAAAAATAAATGTTTTTTATTAAAAATAAGGGTGGGCCCCACTTTTTGTTGGTGTTGAAAATCTGAATTTTGGTGGGCCCACTGGTGGTGGCTGAATTTTAGTCCAAGAGGTGTACGTAGAAAATTTTTGAAAAAATATTGTTTTATTAATTTAGTCTACTTCGGCATTCTGGCATTTTCCTATAAATAGGTGCTTAAGTTAAAATTGAAAATCACACCAAAATCTGAAGTTTTCTCTCTCTATATTATCGAACGTATTCTTGTGAGTATTTAGATACTTTGAGAGTTGTTATTCAGTGTAAGTTTCCTTCAGCATTACATCCGATATTCTGGTCAAAAGTACTGTTCTTTTGAGGTAAGGGATGTTATTTTCTTCGTAAATGATGTTATTCTCTCAATATCATTATACCAAAATATTGGTATGAATTTTATTAAGAAATTTTGACCTTTTCATGTCGAGGTTACTATTCACGTATACGACACTATTCATGAATACAGTACTATCCACGAGTACTGTTCACGAAGTATTATTTTTCTTGTGGAATTTCTACCTTTTCGTGTTGAGGTTACTATTTACGTATACGGCACTATTCACATATATGACACTATTCGTCACTATTCACCAAAAAACTAAAATTTTCTCTTCTTTGTCCCAACTGTCTATTATGGTTACTATCTTTGATTGTATCTATGTTTTGATCCTCATTCTTGAATTTTACTCCACTATGGTTTATTATGAAGTTTTTTTGAACTTGGATTATCTAAAATACGAATCCTTAATCTTTGTCCTTTTATCTCACTAGATTCGTTCTTTAAAATATTTTCCATCATCCTCAGTCCTTAATGGTGATACTTGTTGAATATCTTTGGCCTGTAGTGCAAAGATGAATGATTACCTGATGAATATCTTTGGCTAGTAGTGCAAAGATGAACAGGTGTTGAGATGAACATGACCAACCGGTGATACAAATGAATATCTTTGGTCCATAGTGCAAAGATGAATATTTGATTCAAGATGCATATTTATTGATGTTATAGAGATAAAATATTGACGATGGACTTTTAAATTCATATATGATAGTAGATTTCATTTTCTACTAAACTCTTCTAATGAATTGTTATTTTCGCTGCGAATATTAATCTAAAACTTGTTGTCCATTATATTTTATCTGATTTGTTGAAGGCTAACGATAATTTGTTGTTTATTATCTTAGTCATAATATTCTTTACTGGGCTAGTTGAGCTCACCCTTTTCCTTTTTGTTCCAATTTTCTTCTCAAAAAGCGAGAATATATCAGGAACCAGTCGGGGTATAGAGTGATGGTCCTAGACAGTTGTTTTAGCAGTCCTCACTATTTTTGTAAAATAGTGTATCAATAATTGTAATGAGGACTTATTTGAGTGTGGATATTGTCTATAAGATAATATTTGTATTTAAACTCACAGTTTATGTGTTATCATATTTTGTACGATAATTCTATTAATGAAGTTTTAGTTATTTCTGTACCATGTATTTGGAGACTCAGAATGGGTGATGTATACCTATTTTTGGGGTATCATAGTTGGTATCAGAGCTTAAGGATATAGTCTCTGGCAGAGATAGAGGAATAGAACTAGAAGGGGAGAGACGAGTAAATCCTTCGCTAGTGTGTCCTACCTAAGCTTATTTATTAGTCGGTCAGAACATAGGAGTATTACGTGGTATGTAATTTTCTTTAATTAACCCTTGTTTTGTGCCAGTATTTGAGAATGACAGCTGGAAATGTTAACAATGGAGTGAATGAGACCGTGGAGACACCTTTAATCACCAACTAGGAGAACGTGCAACAAGACGACAATGTTCCTCATGTAAACAACACTACCAAACAAACGATGAATGATGGGATGTTTAGAAACTTTTTGCAGTTCATGAAAAATAAGACAAGGGAGACTCGTGTACAAAATACGGGTGGAAATGACAGCAACACGCGGTTTGTCACAGCCAAGCAGTTCAAAGAGTTGGGACCACAAGAATTCTTGGGAAAGTTGGATCCGATTAAGGCAGAAACGTGGGTCAAGCAAATTAACAAGATATTTGATGTCTTAGGATGCATGGAGGAACAGAAGGTTCCATTCACCACCTTTATGTTTCGTGGTGAGGCAGATTACTGGTGGGAATCTGTGAAGCATACCCAGCCAGCCGCACTCAATATATATTGGGAAATGTTTCAGAAACTGTTCAATGACAAGTACTTTCTTGAAAGTATCCGTCATATGAAGGAGGTAGAGTTTATTAGACTGGAACAGAAAAACATGACGGTGTCCCAGTACGAGGCAAAGTTTGCAGAATTATCTAGGTTTGCACCTCATTTGGTAGAAAATGAGGAATGTATGACGTGGATGTTTTTGAGTGGTCTTAAACCCAAAATTCGTCAATACCTTATCCCTCACAAATTTTCTCTATATTCGGATGTTGTCAATAGGGCTCAATTGTTAGAGCAAGATAATGATTATATTCAACCAAGGGACCACAACTACGGTCATACCGATGGCAGCAGTCATCAGAGCAATGATAACCAGCGGGGAGGAAAATATCCGGACAAAAGCGGTAACCACTCTGGTGGTAATCGGGGCCATGATAGTAGAAGAAGAGAGTTGTGGGGAGACTTCAAAAAGAGAAAGTAGAATAACAACAATGACAAAAAGACATCGACAATAACACCATCACCAGCAACAAATTCTAGGGGAGGAGAACGACCACCAGTTAGATGCTACAGATGCGGAGAGGAGGGACACGTAAGTCCAAACTGTTCACACTCTTCCAAGGTGTGTTTCAGTTATGGAAAAGATTGTCATATAGCCCGATTTTGTCCGGTAGCGAAATCAAGTCCAGCGGGGATGGTGACTCCAAAGGCTGTCCCGAAAAAGTCAAAGTCAACGGTTCCTAGAATAGCGTTTGTCGTGACTTGCCAAAATGCGAGAAACCCGAACAAGGTGATCACGGGTAAGCTAATCATAAACTCTTGTGAAGTTTATACCTTACTAGATACCGGTTCTACCCATTCTTTTATCTCTCCTGCTTGTGCTCAACGTTTGAACTTGACTCCAGAGAAATTAGACTTTGACTTATCTGTTGAGACTCCATTAGGAGAAACTTTCATTACATCCACTATTTATAAATCTTCCTTGATCAAAGTTATCACCAACACATTACAATTTGATCTTATTTCTTTAAAGATACTTGCATTTGATGTGATTTTAGGGATTGATTGGTTAACCACTCATCATGCTAAAATTGATTATTTTTGTAAGGTTGTTAGTTTTCATATTCCCAACCAACCTGTTATGCGAATTCAAGCAACCAAACCACTAAAGTCAATCACTGTCATATCAAGCTATAAAGCCATTCGTTTATTAAAAAATGGATATCAAGCTTTCGTAGCCCATGTTATGGACTTGAACAAAAACACGTCAGATTTGAATAATATTTCTGTTGTTAGTGAATTTCCTGACGTATTTCCTGAAGAACTTCCTAGCCTTCCCCCAGAACGTGAATTTGAATTCTTTATTGACCTTGAACCGAGTACAAAACCCATTTCTAAAACCCCATATCGAATGGCTCCTATTGAACTTCAGGAGTTAAAGGTCCAACTACAGGAGTTGTTGGACATTGGTTTCATTCGTCCTAATTCATCTCCTTGGGGTGCTCATATATTATTCGTAAAGAAGAAAGATGGGAGCATGCGACTTTGTATTGACTACCAAGAATTGAACCATGTCACCATTAAGAATAGGTATCCGCTACCTTGCATTGATGACCTGTTCGACCAGTTTAAAGGAGCACAATTCTTTTCAAAAGTTAATCTTCGTTCTGGATATCATCAGCTGAAGATTAAAACTGAGGATATTCCGAAGATTACCTTTAGAACTAGGAACGAGTATTATAAATTCCTAGTCATGTCTTCTGGATTGACTAATGCTCCTGTGACTTTCATGGACATGATGAATCGTGTGTTCAAGGAATATTTGGATCAGTTCGTTGTTGTCTTTATTGATGACATCGTCATCTATTCTAAAAGCCGTGAAGATCATGAGCGCCATATGAAGCTGATACTTCAAAGGCTTTATGATAACAAGTTATATGCCAAGCTGCAGAAATGCGAGTTCTGGCTTGAGGAAGTAGCATTCCTTGGGCACGTGGTGTCAAAACATGGAGTATCTGTTGATCCGTGAAGATTGAAACAATACAAAGTTGGGAGCAATCGAAGTCGGTGACCGAAGTACGTAGCTTTCTGGGCTTAGTTGGTTATTATCGGAGATTCGTGGAAGGATTTTCTCAAATCGCTACTCCATTAACTCAGCTGACTCGGAAAGATACAAAATTCATTTGGAACGAGGAATGCGAGAATAGTTTCCAAGAGCTCAACAGGAGACTTATTTCGGCACCTGTTCTAATAATACCATTTGGTTCGGATGGATTTGTTATCTACAATGATGCTTCAGGCAAAGGGTTAGGATGTGTTCTCATGCAATATGAGAAAGTCATAGCCTATGCCTCGCGACAACTCAAAGAATATGAGAGGAATTATCCTACTTATGATCTAGAGTTGGTAGTAGTCGTTTTTGCGTTAAAAATTTGGAGACACTACTTATATCGGGAGAAAGTGGAGATCTATACAGATCATAAAAGCCTCAAATATTTATTTACCCAAAAGGAACTCAACATGCGGCAACGATGTTGGCTCGAGCTGTTGAAAGATTATGACCATACTATTCAATATCATCCTAGAAAAGAAAATGTTGTAGCTGACGTATTGAGTAGAAGATCGTATGCAGGTACAAGTGCGATGTTGTTAACACAAAGACCCATTTTGTACGACTTACAAAGGATGGAGATAGAGTTAAAGGCTCCAAGTACCCATGTAATGATATCGAATATACTAGTAAAACAAACTTTTATCGATAAAGTTAAAGTTGCTCAAGCCAAAGATCTAGAGCTGGTGCGTATGAAGAAGAAAGTACAAGAAGGTGTTATTCCTGAAGCAAGAATCGATGAAGAAGGAATACTTCGAGTCAACTCCAGACATTGCATTCCTAATGATTTTGACTTGAAGCATAGAATCATGATGGAGGCACACAATACACCATTTGTAATCCATCCTTGGAGTACTAAAATGTATCATGATCTTTGACATATATTTTTGTGGAGCAATATTAAGAGAAATATTGCAGAGTTTATCTTGAGGTGTTTAACTTGTCAACGTGTAAAGGCGGAGCATCAAGTGACAAAGGGTCCATTGCAACCACTTGAGATTCTAAAATGGAAGTGGGAACACATTACCATGAATTTCGTTATGGGTCTTCCCAAGGTTTCTCAAGGCATAGATACAATTTGGGATATTGTTGATAGATTAACCAAGTCTGCTCATTTCTTGCCTATATGGGAGACTTATTCCCTTGAACGTCTTTCTCGTATGTAGGTAAATGAGATTTTGAGATTGCATGGCATGCCAGTATCTATAGTTTCGGATCGTGACCCATGATTCACTTCATGATTTTTGGGTTAGTTTGCAGAAAGCTATGGGCACGGATTTATGATTCAGTTCGGCATACCATCCTCAAATTGACGGGCAATTAGAAAGGACTATTCAAATTCTTGAAGATCTATTAATACTCTATGTCCTAGATTTGAAAGGAAGTTGAGATAAGTACTTATCATTGGTAGAATTCTCTTATAACAACAGTTATCAAGCAATTATAGGCATGGCTCCATTCGAGGCGTTGTATACATGAAAGTGTCACTCCCCAGTATGCTGGGATGATGTGGGTGAAGCAACGTTGTTGGGACCAGAATTGGTACGCATGACTACAGAAAAGATCCAAACGATTCGACAACGTATACAAATGGCATAGGATCGACAAAAGAGTTATGCAGATCTTCATCAAAAGGATGTGGAATTTAATATTGGGGATCATGTATTGTTACGTATTGCTCCATGGAATAGAGTTACAAGATTTGAGAAGAGAGGAAAACTCAATCCATGATTTATTGGTCCATTTGAGATTCTTGACCGAATAGGAAATGTGGCCTATAGACTCGCATTACTTCCGAGCATGTCTCGTGTTCATAATGTTTTTCACATATATAGGCTTTGTAAATATATGAAGGACCCAAACCACATTATTGAGTTAGAACCAGACGAGATAGCCGAAGATTTAACATACAAGGAGGTACCTATCAAGATCTTAGATATGAAAGAGCATGTCCTACGCACAAAGGTTATACCACAAGTCAAGGTTTTGTGGAGGAACCATGCTATTGAGAAAATGACATGGGAGTTGGAACCAGAAATGAAAGTGAGGTACCCTCACCTTTTCGAATCACCAGGTACGTACGTCAATTTCGAGGACGGAATTTTAGAAGGAGGGGAGGTTGTAAGACCCTAACTTTTTATAAATAAAATTGAATTTCCTCTAATTATTATTTTGAATAATAAGGTGTTAATTTGATATAATACTTTGGTTATGGGTGAAATGTGTAAATTTTAAAAAATAAGCAAGTAGTTATAAAATATTCATTATTGTCGGGGAATATTCGTTTGGTCGAGGAATATTCTTGTTATTGGGGAATATTCGTACGACGGCGTAGCCATTTGTAAGCCCCATAACGAAAAATAGTCGGATGAAGAAAATGGCAAGTTTGAGTTTTTATAAATAACAACGTAATTGTTACCATTAACACTGTTGGAATACCTGGTGGTTAAAATACAGTAATACGCATGGTTTCACAGTAGCACACAGTATTTCACAATATTTTTGAATTATTGATTCTTATGTAAGAAGGCACTACTCAATAATTGTTACATTAATTACTGTTCAATATTTATTTTATTAATTCAATAATTATTGTTGTCGACGTCGGGATTTTTGAGTGTCCGTTTTCGTTACTTGTTCTTTGGTGTTTTCATGTTAATGTGAGATTTGTTTGAAAAAACAAATGAAAAAGGTCTGACATGTATAATGTCGACGATTTGACTTTAAGAGTCTCCAGTTGGTGTATTTAACTGGTTGCACCAACGCAACCGAAAAGGTTTGCACATTGACCCAGTGATTTGACACTACTAAACGAGTCTGTGAAATCGAGATTCATTTGGGTCCGGGGGCTTGATTATGCGGAGGGAAGGTGTTAGGCACCCCCGACATCCGTGTTACCACGGTGACCGCCACTTTTCAAAGAAATTTTTATATGAATGTGTGTGTATAGATCAATGTACAATTATTTGGAAGTAGTACAGTACCTCGTTCGTACCTATATACATAGGGTTTAAATTTATAGAAAAATTCAGTTTTAAACAAGATATAATAATGATGTTTTATAAAAGAGGTTTTTCAAACCCTGTGCTCAATAGTAATTGAGGCATTTAATCCTTACAATTTTACTATTAAATGTTCGGCTTGTTTGCTTTTATTTTTGAGATGCAAAGCATTCTCGAGAAAATAATATATAGTAGTGTCGAACTCCTCATGGGCATGACAGCCATCCAAGGAAATTCAGACACTGTAAAATAATGTACAAGCTGCTTACAGCTGAAAAATGTCCATCATGGGAACCGAATCTAGATTCAGTGGATTGAATCTGTGATCACATGATTCCTATGATCACATGATACTGCAATTTGTATGGAAAGAAATAAGCAGATATATATATGAAAGATGTAAATATATATATACAGACATGATCAACCACCACGAAGCAACTCCATGGGGGATTGGAAATGTAAATATATAAAAGCGGTAAATATATATATATGGACATGATCAACCACCACGAAGTAAACTCCTGGTGGGACGAAATGTAAACAAAGTCAGTAAATCAACCGCCACGTAAGTAAACTCCGAGCGGAGACGAAAATGTAAACAAAGTCAGTAAAAGGCCACGAAGTAAACTCCAGGACTGACAGAAATGTAAATATATATATATATATGTACAAATATATATATATATAAGCAGTAAATGCACAGGATGTAAATCCAGGCTCATCGGATATGTCCGACAACAATTATATATATATATATATATATATATATATATAAAAGTGAGTAAATGCTCTAGATGTAAAATCCAGGCTCATCAGATATGTCTGACAACAATTATATATATAAATATATATATATATATATATATATATATATATATATATAAAAGCAATAAATGCTCCAGACCGAAGTCTAGGCTCAATCGAGGTATAACTCGATAATGTTAGTCCATATATGAAATATATACATATATATATAAGTATATATATACAGACAAAAATGAAAATCATGGACTGAAGTCCGGGCAAATGCACACTACACGACTCTCAATGTGTATAACAGTGTGTGCTAATATGAGAAGAAAGCTTTATATAATGTGAGAAGGCTTACAGTAGGCTGACAAAGTAGACTTCTATGATTTTAAATGGATAAACACTCTGCTCCCACCGGATAAAAGATAGCTATATGTGAGCTAACAAGTGTTAAAGATGAGGAAACACTCAAAAGATGTGTATGCAGAGTAAAATGGACATGGTTTCCTCACCTTTTTCTCTCCTTCCCCCCTCCAAATGGTTGACCCCAAGGCTTGTATATATAGACAGATGGTTGCAGGTACACTTGCGGCAGCCGCGGTTGTACCTGTGGCTGGTCGTGGTGCATCCGAGCCTCGCGAGTCTCGTTGTCTCGTAGTACGTGCACTCATGCACTGTAATGTCCGTTCGAACTTGCAGAACTTCAATCCGAGCATCCGAACGAAGTATATCTGACCTTCTTCGGACTGCTTGTGTCGAGAGTTATGTAATGACATGGATTAGAGGTTGTACGAAGTCAGGAAGAGGGGTCTATGCCCATGGTCTTCAAGCTTCAAATTCTATCCAAAGTACTATCACATGTAATAGTCACTCGGGATTGTTACTCATCGGTTCTTGTGGGACATTGTTGGATGTATGTATGTATGAAGTGTCGAGACGATGCGCAGGTGTTGAAGGGGAGAGATGATGTTTGACTCCTCGCCAGGGTTATCGCCGGTTTGAGTTGAAAGTAGACGTTGCTCAGGGTTACATTTTAGATTGGACTACTTGTTGGTATGCCGCAATATCATCTTGATGAGATGGTAAGATGACCTTTTTGACTCCTCACCGGGGTTATCACCGGTTTGAGCAAAAAGCAGACGTTGCTTAGGGTTACATCTGATATTGGACTACTGCAAGTGTTTGAATACCGCAAGGTCATCTGTGAAAGAACCTATTTGCCCGTTGTTAGCTCCGGGTCTAAGGTATGAGTGCCTTAGCAGAAGGTCTGAGCTTGAAGCTGATCGCATGTGTTTGAAACAAGCATTTTCGGAGTTATCGCCAGAATTGCAAAAGCATCCATTGGGGCTATCACCAAGGATGGAGTCGCTACTCCTAGTGTTGTTTCTAGGACTGGAACTGAGCGTCGCGGTGTTATCGCCGAGACAGAACTGTCCTCTCTGGTGTTGTTGCCGGTCTTTTAATCTGCAAACCTCGGGGTTATCTCTGAGATTGGAAATGACATTCCTGGTGTGTGTTCCAGGGTTTAGAAAGACCTTCCCAGTTTGTGTTCCGGGTTGGAACGGATGTTCCCGGTTTGTGTTCCGAGTTAGAACTGAACTTCCGGTAATATCCAGAATGGATGTAATTTGTCTTCTAGGGTTATCTCCGAAAGACGAATCTGCCCTCCTGCAATGTTAGTAACAGGCCTGCAGAAAATTTTGAGTGTCTACAGATGCCCCTCTTTATCATATTCATGTAATGCAAGGCATGGATAGGATAAAGAATCCTAGACACTTGAAATGGAAGAAAGATAAACATGATGTTATATGCAACAACATGATGCAAATGTTTGATGCATGATTGCCATGTAATCCTATTGGGATGACAATCAGTGATGGCATGGACATGCGATCTAAGTCTCCAAGGATGTTGACGTTGGGGCTATCACCAAAGTCTTGAATCCTAGACATTGGCCTATATTCCATAGAGGTACCTCTTGTGTGTAAGAGATCTGTGGGGATAAAGCTTTGTCTGTTTGATGATGTGTATAACATATTCCCTCATTCTGTCGGAGTTACTGTCAATAATTTGTCATCATCAGGGTTGCCCGACCTTCGTTGATGTGTGTATCACCAGATACATCCCTGCTGGGTGCATTGTCAAGGTTGCTTTACCTTCATTGATGTATGTGTCAATGGTAGTATTGCGTTGTAACCCCCGCCGGGGAAGTTTAGGGTTGTGACCCTGCAAATGACGGCATCGGACCTCTGTGGGGTATTATCGAGCATGATCTGTTAAAGCTGAGCTCATTGGTATAGTATACCTTACATTCAGGTGAATACTATTGAGACGATGGGAGTTTAACTCTGACCGACAAGAAACCATGATTTCAGGCTATTCCGCTCCATCGCGTAGCATTTTTATTCCTGATTTAGCCTTTTCAGCTTGTGAGATCTCCTTTGTAACTCTAACTGGAGTGAGCCGGAGGTGTAGGACCCATGTAGAAGTGCCACAGGTACACCTACAGGAGCCGCAGGTGAGCCGGTGGCCAACCGTGCCTATGTATAGACCAATGGTTGCTTTCATAAGTCATTTTCAAGTTGTGAAGCAAAGGAAATCTAAGAGATGTTCTTCAGATCTGCTGAGTTCGGGAAACTTTCTGCATATTCTGTAATCGTACAAGCGTTCTTCACTGTCCTGGTAACATATGCATGTATTTTTTCCAATTTCTATCCGTTGGAAAATTACTTATCACATGAAATGCATTTAGACAGATAGTAGTGAATATGCATACTGATATGACTTGATAAAAAAATTTTAACATAGCAAATGTTAGTATTAAACCATGCTGAACATAATGATGTGAAAAAAATTAACTTTTGAAACAGTCAAATTGGCACCTTTTACTGTCATTTCTTATCCTATCTGAGGACAAATGAGTAAAGGTAGAAAAACAAAATAATCCTGGTAATTAGACTACACTTACGGATTTTTTTACTATGATGTGATAATGCATGTAGGATGTATATGACTGTGTATAGGTGTGCTACTGAATGGCCACCTAGTCATGCCTATGTGCACGTGGATAGTCCCATTTACAAAGGGGGCTATGGTAAAATTTTCCCAAATTGTAGGTATTGGGTAGTCATGCATTTTTAACTCTACTGTAGATATATGTTAAAACAATGCATTTTGAAAAACTCCAGGTAAGAAATTACCACACCCTTTCTGAGGTGATTTGGAGACTTTTTGACCAGATATTATGGATCCGGATCAGCCGAGTAGTTCCCACAGGACCACTTCTGGTGTACAAAGGAGAGCTTCTGAAGAGCCTCAACGTCGTTCTGCCAGACAACCTCGTCGTTTAGTGGAGGCGGTGATACGTCCTATTCGGGTTGAAGTGCTGAATGTTGAGGACGAGGAGGAGGATGTACCGATCGAGGTTCCTGCTCCTACTGTACGTGTTCCCCATAGGGAATTACCAAGTATTCAAGTGGCGAACCCAGATCTTCTAGGTGACTTGAGTAGGCATCCTTCAGTATACCGACACGCAAACGAGGTATGAAGTTAGATATTTAATCTTCCTTATTTCCTATTGATGAGGAGTCAAGGATTCTGATGTTGATCTGCATTTGATGTAGGTTCCCGGCTTCACACAGCCTCAAGGGAACTAGTTTAGCATCCACTCTATGTGTCAAGCTTTGCATGATAACTACAAAGTGATCATCCATGGCTGGGGATTTGGGATGTTCTTCTCTATTCTACCCCATCATTGTCCCTAGGGTTACCTCAAGGCATTGTCTGAGCGGTGGTTTCACCAGACTCAGACACTCCATTTGCTGGACTGTGAGGCGATGATGACGCTGATGGATTGGCGATTTATCACAGGTATAGAGTTTGGAGGGGAGTCGGTGCCTTGCACGACAGATATCACCCCTACTGCCGTCAGATCCTTGTTGGGAGTTTCAGCGTAGGGGCTCAAGGGAAGGACTGTTCGTATAGGTCCTCTGAGCGTAGATGCTATGAGCGGGCTGTTGAGTGAGCCTATACCCGATGATATGACAGTCAGGGATCGCATTCTTCGACAATTATTTTTGATGATCATTAGAGGCTGCTTCATAGCAGATAATTCCTCTACGGTGTCCTTCACTTTGATCAGCGCCACTCGACACGTGGACCGTATAGGAGAGTATGATTAGGGTTCCTACACCTTTACCTACTTCCTCAGGGGAATGCGCACGCGATCTTGTCTTTTCCCATGTATAGGTTAAGAGTGTTGACTAACAGTAGATGTTTGCCTTTGTGTTGGCAATTTTGGGCCTATGAGAGGCTTCTTTTTTTGTGTCTTGTGACCGTGTTAGGTTTAGACACCTATCCATGAGGACGTAGATGGCATCATTCCATACTGACGGAGGTCCCTATTGCTGAGGGTTTCACTCATTGTCGCCTACAGTTGGAGTTGTTGACAGCCGATATCATTACATGGATTCCCTACTCTAGAGAGCATTTGGGAGTTGATTTTGAGGATGGGTACCTGACTGGAGTAGAGTACATCATTTCCACCCGCATGATTCCTCTCTTCACAGATGGAGGATGGGAGCTCTATTTAGAAGAGCGTGCTATTAGGAGCACCTTCTGAGAGAGATCGTATGTGATCTTCCTCTCTTGCCGGCGTTATTGGCCTGTTTCGCAGTCACCTGTTATTGACATCCTATTGATAGGGATTGACGGTTTTACATTGTCAGAGGGCCCCTGGTCTCAGGAGATGTTCCAGCATTGGTGGATCCCTTGTACCATTGGAGCTCAGACTCGTGCCACATAGTTTATGGGGGATATGGTTCCAAGATCCGTGATGATGATGGATTGGCTAGCCTATGTCAGAGATCCGACTCATGTGACACATATTAACAGATTGACCCGACAACTGGACCGGACACATCTTTTCATTCGGCATTTGGGCAGAGATCCTTCAGAGGTAGATACTTTTAATCCTTCCAACTCTAGCACTGGCCCCTAAGGGTACCCATATGGCTTTGCTGGTGCAGATCCTCCCTTATATCGACCTGACATCCCTGTAGATAGTGATCCAGTGACTCAGGAGGAGTTACATCAGGTGGACAATATCGATGATGTAGACATCGACACTCTTGACTTTTTCTAATGTGTTTTTCGCTATTTCTTTTGATAGGCCTCTGTTAGCATCTGGGTAGCTTCGCCCCATTCTCGCTATATCTTTTGATAGGCCTCTGTTGGATGTTGGGTAGCTTCGCCCCATTTCCCTATATTTTAGTTGTACATAGATGTATTAGATGATGATATACTTAGGAATGTATATACAGTTTTCATTCCCTATATCATATTGCCATCTATTATATCATGCATGTTATTATGTTATGCATATGTATGTATGTCTATAGATATTCAGCATTGACCCCTGGATGGTCTTATGACACACGCCCCGCATGTATGTCTTCTTCGATAGTTAGTCAGATTGATCATACCCCACCATTTTGGTGGTATCCGTATCTTGCTCATGGTATGATAGTATATCACCATCGACACATGGTGATCGTAGATGATTTCTTTGCGAAGATACTATGACCTGTTGATGTTTCGAGTTCCCACAGAGTTTGTAGAGGGTATGCTAGAGCACTTTGGGTATCGGAGAGGCAGGTTTTTCGATTTAGGACCCAGGAGTTGACTCCTACTTTGGAGGAGTATGCATGATTGACAATGCTGCTGCTAGACAGACCTTGTGTGCATATGGCTATTGGAGACATGAGCAGACAGTTCATGACCCTCACCGGATTGAGAAGTAGAGTGGTCTAGGACGAGATTACATCCGGCCACGTGATATCCCAGTGTTTCCTCTTTGATAGGTTTGGCTCAGAGGAGAACTATGCACGGAATTTCGGGGATTTCACCACACTGGACGACCATTGGCGTTCAGCCAGGGTGGATGTACTACTTCTATGCGTATTGTCATACGTCATCATGCTGCGGTACATGGATGAGCTGGATATCGGCGTCATTATGGCAGTGAGAGCTCTCAGGGAGGGTCACACCATTGTTCCGATGTTCATTGCAGAGACTTTGAGGTCAGCTACATACTGCTGCACTTATCTAGTAGGAGTGTTTACAGGTAGCTCGATCATGCTGTATGTGTGGTTTATGTCACACTGGAGACCGATTGGCACACTTAGACGGCAGGGGTTTTATTTCACCCATGAGATAGCCATGTCGTACTCCTTTCAGCCTATGGAGTGTACAAATGCTGCATCGTGGTCAGCTTTTTTGGCAGGGATTAGGGATCCGTTTGCCATATTACCGTGTTCAGGGCTTAGTTCACCGTACAGCTTTATTACTCATGCTCCGGGCATGGATTATCTTCCTTTGGCTGGATTGAGGGGCATGATCACTTACCACCCATTGGCCATGATGTGTCGGTTTGACCAATTTCAGGATTTTCATCCTAATGAGGGGGACAGTGAGTCAGCGCTTTGCTTCACACCGTTTATCAGCGGAGGACAGATCTAGGTTGTATGCCTGTTGGGATCAGCGATAGCTGGCTGAGTTTTCTGTCAGTCATCCAGGTTATTCCATAAAGTATTCCGCATGAATGGAGACAGAGACTACATTGGCTGCGGCAGTATCCACAGTGCAGGATGTTGATTCTGACGATGAGGAGCCTATAGAGGAGGCTGACATTCCCATTGATGACTTGACTGCTGGGCTGCTAGCATTTGTGATGGATTCTCCCACCCTGAGTGCAACTGTTACTCAATTTTTGGCACAATATTTGGAGCAGAGCTTACATCTGATGACCTATGATAGAGATCAGGCTAGGGCCGCGATGTTGACAACTCTTGATGATAGAGATACCGCTCTGTTAGAGAGGGATGAGGCTAGATCCGCTAGGGATGCATTGATTGCAGAGCGGGATGCTGCCTTATTTGCTAGGGATGTGGCCATTGCAGACAACACTTCAGTGAGATCCCAGATGACTGTCAGTTTTGCCGACATGAGTGCTTACATTGTTGAGCATTATGCCACTATGTAGTTAGCCTCTGATCTGGTAGCTCGTGTAGATACCCTTGGGTAGGAGCTTGCAGTGCTACATCCGTCTTCAGAGAGGGATGCTATGTTAGATCTGATAGTCTGCATATACATAGATCTGTAGATAGCTTTGTATTTTCCTGAACAGACTAGCTTAGCCATTTTGTCACGTACAGCACAGATGTATATATCAAATAGTATTATGTATTGCAGGGAAATATATTTTGTTTCACTTCCCTTTTAGTTATGCCTTGATACTTTCTTGTTGTTTGCCTGTTTCTCCAGAGCCATTGATCTTGATGCATTCTGAACTTATCCTTGATAGATGGACATTGAGATGTCGCAAGGTCTCTCAGAACGGATCATTGATTACTAAAAATCCCTACCATCTTTGGTGTCTTAGGACTGGTATCTGTATGGAAAAGTGGAGAGGAGGGTGGTTTCTTCCTCTCTGAGATTGACCGCACCACAGATGATTGCCAGTACTTCTATTTGTGAGAAGCCTAGTTAATTCTATCTCTTATGGATTGGTATTTCTCTTTGAGGCACGATCACAGCTTAGATGGTCACCAAATCTTCTATTTGTGAGAAGAGGTTGGGTAATTCCATCCCTTTGATCTAAAATCAATGAAATATAATCGAATTGAAGATTGATCCCAATACCGTGTGATAAGAATTTTTGTTATGGTAGGGGTTAGACTGAACCATAAATGGCTGCCTACGTACTCCTATTGAAGAGGAGATCAAGTTTACGTAGTTCGAACATGGAGTAAGAGGTTCAACGCTGAATGTGAAAGGTAGATAGGAGTAGAAGTTGTTTTTGTTGTTTTTTTTGTGAAGAAAGGACAGAAATGTTTTTGTTGTTTTTAGTTATTGCGACCGGGCCATATAGCATATGGTTGCCTACGCACTCCAATTGAAGAGGGGATCAGGTCGACGTAGTTCACCCCTCAAGACGAATCGTAGCAGAAGAAAAAGCGTGAATCCCATGTGCAGGCTATATTGTGGGGATAAGAAAGTTTGATCCCATAATGGGGATAAACTGCAAGTGTGTAAAAAGTTTGATCCGGTCCTCAGGATAAACTGCAAGCGTAGGAAAGTTTAATCCCCTCTTCAGGATAAACTGCAGGCGTAGAAAAGTTTAATCCCGTCTTCAGGATAAACTGCAAGTGTGAAAGGTTCAATCTCGTCTTCAGGATAACCGAAATTGTGAAAGGTTAAATCTCATCTTTAGGATAACCGAAATTGTATGGAAGGTTTGAAATGAGGTAAAACCAGGCTGCTGGCTTGAAGTGTATGTTTCCCTGAGGGACAGAAGAAGATGTAGAAAGGAACGGGTTCAAAATCGGAATGACCGGTGATTCGATGATCAAAACCAGGATGTTTGTTTGATGGTAACTTCAGACATATTACTGTTTCACGGTGTCCGAGTTGATAAGTTGTGCAAATTCATCGCCATCCTTTTCCAGCAACCTGAGAGCACCTCCTGTCAATACTTCCTTGACAACAAATGGGCCTTCCCAATTAGGAGCGAATTTTCCCTTAGATTGATCTTGGTTGTCAAAGATCTTCTTCAAAACCAAGTCATGTTGTTTGAATTGCCGTAGTCAGACTTTTCTGTTGTAGGATCATGCAATCCTTTGCTGATATAACTGACCGTGAAAGATAGCCGTGGATCGCCATTTATCTGTTAGAGACAATTGGTGATACATATCTTGTACCCATTGGTCTTCACCAAACTAAGCATCCATTAATACCCTGAGGGACTCCATTTCCACCTCTATGGGGAGCACTACTTCAATCCCATAGACTAATGAGTAGGGGGTTGCCCCAGTGGAAGTTCGCATGGAAGTTCTGTAGGCTAATAAAGTCAGAGGTAATAGGTCAGGCCATCCTTTGTGATTGGCGGACATTTTCTGCATTATCTTTTTGATGTTCTTATTAGCCGCTTCAACAGAACCATTCATCTTTGGATGGTAGATGACGGATTTGAGGTGTTTGATGTGGAATTTTATGCATAACTCCTCCATCATTTTGTTGTTGAGGTTCTTAGCATTGTCTAACACAATGACCTCTGGTTGTCCATATCGACAAACAACATTATTTTTGATGAAAGCAATGATGACTTCTTTAGTAACCCTGGGGAAGGATGCTGCTTCTACCCATTTGGTGAAGTACTCGATCATGGTGAATATGAATCGATGTCCATTACTGGCTTTGGGCTCGATGGGCCCGATCACATCCATTCCCCACATTGAGATGGGCCATGACGAACTCATATTGTGGAGTTCCCTTGGAGGGGCGTGGATAGCATTCCCATGAATCTGACATTGATAGCACCTCTTGACGTGATCATCACAGTCAGCCTTGAGTGAAAGCCAATAATGCCCCGTTCTAAGGATCTTCTTGAAAAGTAGGGGTCCACTCATGTGAGGGCCACATACTCCACCATGGATCTCATCCATGAGTCTTTGAGCTTGGACTTTATCCAGACATCTGAGGAGACCTAATCCATCATCTGTTTTATAGAGTGCATCTTCACTCGGGTAGAATTTCATAGCAAGTCGATGAATCCACCTCTTCTCAGTTAGGCTCGCCTCAGCGGGTGTAGATCCATCTCCTAGATACTCCTTGATGTGCTGATACCAAGGATTTTGGATGGGAGGTAGCTCATCCGATACTTCTCCAACGTAATTCCCATAGACTTGGGCTCTTTGCAGAGTAAATGTGATGTTTGGCATGTTTTCCTTGTCAGGTATGTAAACCAAGGAGGCCAACGTTGCTAATGCATCTGCAAAATCATTTCTATTACGAGGAATATGTAGAAAGGAGATTTCTTCGAACTCCAAAACCATCTGTAAAATTTGCCGATGGTAAAGCAGCAAATGTAATTATTTGGTTTGATAGATTCCTGTTAATTGCTTGATTACCAATTCAGAATCCCCAAAGACAGTTAACCGCCTGATGCCCATTGAACGAGCAAGCTTTAGCACCATGATACAGCCTTCACATTCAGCTGTGTTATTGGTGCTGACAAACTGTAATTTGACGGTGACGGTATATTGCTCCTCCGTACCGGATATTAGAATTGCTCCGGCTCTAGAGCCTTCTGTGTTAACAGCTCCATTAAAATACATTCTCCACGTACGGCATGTATCGTACTGATGTTGTTGTTGAACTGTCATTACCCCTTCATCGGGGAAGTATGTTTCCAAGGGTTTGTAATCCCCTGCAGGTGCGGCGGCCAGTTGATCCGCAATTTCCTGACCTTTGACAGACTTTTGCATCAAATAGACGATGTCAAATTGTTGTAGGATCAACTGCCATTTGGACAGTCGATAATTCAGTATGGGCTTACTGAACACATACTTGAGAGGATCCATTCGGGATATGAGATGGGTTATGTGACCATGAAGGTAATGTTCTAACCTCATGGAAGCCCATGCTAAAGCACAACAAGTCTTCTTAATCAGAGTGTACTTGTGTTCACTGATGCTGAATCTTTTGCTGAGGTAATAGATATCTTGTTCTTGGCCTCTATTGTCTTTCTGCCCCAGTATGCAACTCATGGCTTTGTCATTTATGGACAGGTACATGAATAGGGGGAACATCATCCCCGGGAGGTACCAAAATAGGAGCGTTAATCAGTTTGTCTTTAATGGTAAGGAAGACTTTCTGACACTCATCGTTCCATTTCATGGAGGAGTTCTTCCTTAACAGCTTGAAGATAGGCTCATAGGTTGCTGTGAGTTGAGAAATGAATCTGCTGATGAAGTTGATTCTTCCCAAAAATCCCTGTATTTCCTTCTCTATCTGAGGAATGGGCATTTCCTTAATAGCCTGGATTTTGGTAGGATCTAGTTCAATCCCCTTGTGGCTGACTAGGAAACCTAGCAACTTGCCTGACTTAATTATTGATTATGTAATATTATTTGTGAATAATTAATTATTGATTTATATGATAAGGAAATATTTATTTTATATGGATATAAATGATGGATAGGGAAATATTTATTTTGTGTGGATATAAATGAAGGAATTAATGCTAAAGTGTTTTATTAGTATTTTGTCGGAATGGAGGTATTAAAAATCATCCGTATGTGGATTTTAGATATTTTTTATTTGGAATTTGGAAAATCTTTCTTTTACAAAGTTTTAGAGAATTTAATTTCCTATGGAATGGACATATAATTTGTATTTTCTGATAAAAGGACTATTTATTATGAATTATTGAAGTTTCAAAAATAAATGTTTTTCAATAAAAATAAGGGTGGGCCCCACTTTTTGTTGGTGTGGAAAATCTGATTTTTAGTGGGCCCCACTAGTGGTGGCTGAATTTTGGTTCAAGAGGTGTGCGTAGAAAGTTTTGAAAATATATTATTTTATTAATTTAGTCTACTTTGGTGTTCTGGAATTTTCCTATAAATAGGTGCTTAAGTTAGAATTGAAAATCACACTAGAACCTGAAATTTTCTCTTTTTATATTATCGAGCGTATACTTGTGAGTATTTAGATACTTAGAGAGTTGCTATTCAGTGTAAGTTTCCTTCAGCATTACATTCGATATTTCGGTCAGAAGTACTGTTCTTTTGAGGTAAGGGATGTTATTTTCCTCGTAAATGATGTTATTCTCTCAATATTTTTATACCAAAATATTGGTATGAATTTTATTATGAAATTTTTACATTTTTCATGTCGAGGTTACTATTCACGTATACAACACTATTTACGAATATGGTACTATTCATGAAGTATGATTTTTCTTATGGAATTTCTACATTTTCGTGTCGGGTTTACTATTCACGTATACGACACTATTCATAAATACGACATTATTCACCAAAAAATGAAATTTTCTCTTCTTTGTCCCAGATGTCTATTATGGTTACTATCTTTGATTGTATCCATGTTTTGATCCTCATTCTTGAATTTTACTCCACTATGGTTTATTATGAAGTATTTTTGAACTTGGATTATCTAAAGTACAAATCCCTAATCTTTGTCCTTTTATCTCACTAGATTTATTCTTTAAAATATTTTTCATCATCCTCAGTCCTTAATGATGATACTTGATGAATATCTTTGACCTGTAGTGCAAAGATGAATGATTACCTGATGAATATCTTTGGCCCGTAGTGCAAAGATGAACAGGTGTTGAGATGAATATGACCAACTGGTGATACAAATGAATATCTTTGGCCCGTAGTGCAAAGATGAATATTTGATTCAAGATGTATATTGATTGATGTTATAGGGATAAAATATTGATGATGGACTTTTAAATTTATAGATGATAGTAGATTTCATTCTCTACTAAACTCTTCTAATGAATTATTATTTCCGCTGCGAATATTGATCTAAAACTTGTTGTCCATTATATTTTATCTGATTTATTGAAGGCTAACGATAATTTGTTGTTCATTATCTTAGTCATAATATTCTTCATTGGGCTAGTTGAGCTTACCCTTTTCCTTTTTGTTCCGTTTTTCTTCTCAGGAAGCGAGAATAAAACAGGAACCAGTCGGGGTATAAAGTGATGGTCCTAGATAGTTGTTTTAGCAGTCCTCACTATTTTTGTAAAATAGTGTATTAATAATTGTAATGAGGACTTATTTGAGTGTGGATATTGTCTAGAAGATAATATTTCTATTTAAACTCACAATTTATATGTTGTCGTATTTTGCGCAACAATTGTATTAATGAAATTGTAGTTGTTTCTGTACCATGTATTTGGCAACTCAGAATGGGTGATGTATACCTATTTTGGGGGCGTCACATCAAAGTTAAACGTTGATCACAAGCAGGTGAAATAAAAAAAATGGGCAGAATCGGTATCTAATAAGACTTCGCAAGAGTTTGTGATTAGCTTACCAATGATAACTTCGTTCGGGTTTCTCGCTTTATGGGAAGTCATGGCAAACACTCTCCCTTGAATCACCAGGTTTGACTTGTCCGGAACAGCCTTTGGTGCCATCATTCCAGCTGGACTTGATTTCACTACAACAAAATCGAGCTATGTGACCTTCCTTTCCACAACTGAAACACACATTGGAAGGCTTTGTACAGTTTGGACTGATGTGTCGCTCCTCTCCGCATCTGTAGTGTCTACGTCGGGATTTTTATTTGTCCTTTTTTTGTGCTTGTTCTTTGGTGTTCTCATGTTATGTGAGATTTGTTTGAAAAAACAAGTGAAAAAGGTCTGACATGTATATGTTGACGATTTAACTGTAAGAGTCGCCAGTTTGTGTATTTAATTGGTTGCACCAACACAACCGAGAAAAGGTTTGCACATTGACCCAGTGATGTGACACTGCTAAACGGGTCTGTGAAACAAAGATTCATTTGGGTTCGGGGGTTTAATTATATGGAGGGAAGGTGTTAGGCACCCCCAACATCCGTGTTACCACCGTGACCGCCACTTTTCATGAAACTATTATATATGAATGTGTGTGTGTGTGGATCAATGTGAAATTTATTTGGAAGTAGTGCAAGGCCTCGTTTGCACATATATACAAAGGGTTTGAATTTATATGAAAAATTCATTTTTAAACATGATATAGCAGTGAGGTTTTGTAAAAGAGGTTTTTCAAACCCTGTGCTCAATAGTAATTGAGACCTTTTCATACTTCAATTTTATTATTAAATGTCAGGCTTGTTTTCTTTTATTTTTGAGATGCGAAGCATCTTTAAGAAAATAATATATAGCAGTGCCGAACTCCTCATTGGCATGAAAGCCATCTAAGGAAATTCAATCACCGTGAATAATTTACAAGTTGCTTACAGCTGAAAATGTCCATCACGGGAACCGAATCTAGATTTAGTGGACTGAATCTGTGATCACATGATTCCTAAGCTCACATGATGTCGTAGTTTATATGAAAACAGTAAGCAGTTACATATATAAAAGCTATAAATATATATATATATATATATATATATGTATATATATATACACAGACATGATCAACAACCATGAAGCACCTCAATGGGGGATCAAAAATGTAAATATATAAAAGCGGGAAATATATATATAGAGACATGATCAACCACCACGAAGCACCTCCATGGGGGATCAGAAATGTAAATAAAGCAATAAATGCGATCAACTGCCATGAAGTAACCTCCAGGCGGGACTAAATATAAAGAAAGCAGTAAAAACGATGAACCGCCACGAAGTAAACTACAGGCAGGTCGAAATGTAAATAAAGTAGTAAAAGGCCAGGAAGTAAACTCCAGGGCTGACAGAAATGTAAATATATACATATATAAGCAAGTAAACACTCCAGACATAAGTCTAGGCTCAATCGAGGCATAACTCGATAATGTTAGTCCATATATATAAATATATACATATATAAGTATATATATACAGACATAAATGAAAACCACTAACTGAAGTCCGGGCATACACACACAACATGACTCTCAGTGTGAAGAATAGTATGTGCAAAGATGAAGAGAAAGGCTTTATAATTTGTAAGAAGGATTACAGTGAGCTGGCGAAGTAGAATTCTATGACTATAAATGGATGAACACACAGCTCCCGCCGGTAAAAATATAGCTATATGTGAGCTAACAGGTGTTTAAAATGAGAAAGCACTCAATATGGGGTGTATATAGAGCAAAATTGACAGGGCTTCCTCACCTTTTTTTTCTTTGAATATGGCCACCCTAAGCTCTATATTTATAGAGCTTGTGGCCGCAGATGCACCTGTGGCTGTCCTGGGTGCCCCGGGCTCCGCGAGTCCCGTCATCTCAAAATATGTGCACTTGTGCACTATGATGTCCGCTCGAACTTACAGAAATTTAATCCGAGCATCCAATTGAGGTGTACAAGACCTTTCTCGGACCTCTTTTTTCGATAGTTACGCAATGACATGGGATTAGAGGATGTACGAAGTTAGGAAGAGGGGACCATACCCATGGTCTTCAAGCTTCAAATTATATCCGGTGTGCTGCCCTGCGTAATAGTTACTCGGGATTGGAACTCCTTTGCTCTTGTGGGACATTGTTGTGTAGAAATGTATGTATGAGATGTTGAGACGGTGTAATGTGGGGTTAAGGGGCAAGATGACGATTTTTCCCCTCACCGGGGTTATCTCTGGTTTGGGCTGATGAAGAAGACGTTGCTCAGGGTTATCTCTGAGATTGGACTGCTGCAAGTGTTTGAATTCTGTAGGGTCATCTTTAAGTGTACCTGTCTTCCCGGTGTTAGCTCCGGGTCTTTGGAATGAGTGCCTCGACAGGAGTTCCGAGGTTGAAGTTGATTGTATGCATTTGAAAATAAGCATTTCCAAGGTTATCGCCGGAACTACAACGACATTCCTTGTGGTTATCTCTAGGGATGAAACTTGGGGTTATCTTCGAGTTTGGATTTGATAATCTCGGTGTGTGTTCCGAGGTTGAGACTGAACTTTCGGTGGTATACAAAATGGATGTAAGATGTCTTCCAGGGTTATCTTTGAATGACGAATCTGCCTTCCTGCAATGTAAGATGTCTTCCAGGTGTGAAAAAAATTTCAAGTGTCTACATGTAGCATCTAACTGGTGATCGTTCTCTTTCCCTAGAAATAATTGTTGATGTTGTTACCGACATCTTTACGTTGTCATTGTTGATCTCCTCCTTTTGAAATTATTTCCACTTGGTTCACCTCTTTTATTATCTTGGCCATGATTACCACCGAAGTGGTTACCATTTCTGGCATGATAATTTCCTCCACGTTTTTTATCACTGCTTCGATGATTATTGCCACTGGTATGACCATTATCGTGTTGCCGGTTATTATCTTTTGGTTGAGCTGACTCATTATCTCGCTCCAATAACTGAGCCCTATTCACAACATCTGAATACAAACAAAGTTTATGAGAAATGTAGTATTAACAAATTTCAGGCTTCAAACCTCGCAGAAACATTCGTTTCATTCGCTCCTCATTATCCACCAAATGGGATGAAAACCGAGATAACTCTGCAAACTTTGCCTCATATTACGATACAGTCATGTTGTTCTGTTCTGGTTTGATGAATTCCACCTCCTTCATGTGACGAATACTTTTTGGAAAATACTTGTCGTTGAACAATTCTTGGACTTCCCCCAAGACATCTTAATTGCGGACATATGAGTACGTTTTACGGATTCCCACAAGTAATCTGTGACGCCCCCAAAATAGATATACAACACCTATTTTGAGTTGCCAAATATATGGTACAGAAAGCAAACTACAACTTCAATAATACAATTGTCGTGCAAAATACGACAACACATTCTGTGAGTTTAAATACAAATATTGTCTTCTAGACGATATCCACACTCAAATAAGTCCTCATTACAATTATTCATACACTATTTTACAAAAATAGTGAGGACTGCTAAAACATCTTTCTAGAACCATCACTCCATACCTCGACTAGATCCTGCTATGTTCTCACCTCCTGAGAAAAAAAATGGAACAAAAAGGAAAAGGGTGAGCTCAACTAGCCCAGTAAAGAATATTATGACTAAGATAATACACAACAAATTATCATTAGTCTTCAACAGGGAAAAATCTGATAGAATATAATAGACAACAAGTTTTAGATCAACAAATGTAGCAGAAACAACAATCCATTCGAAGAGTCACGTAGAGAATGAATTCTACTATCTTCTAAGATTTAAAAGTCCATCATCAATATTTTATCTCTATAATAACAATCAATATATATCTTTAATCAAATATTCATCTTTGCACTACAGGCCAAAGATATTTAGTAATATCATCATTTAAGACTGAGAATGATAAAAAATATTTTAAAGAAAACAAATTCAGTGAGACAGAAGGACAAATATTAGGGATTCGTATAATAGTTTATCCAAGATCAATAATACTTCATAATAACCAATTTTTGAAGCAGAATTCAAAATAAAGATCAAAAAATGGATACAATCAAAGATATTAACTATAATAGACATCTTGGACAAAAAGAAGAAAATTTCATTTTTCTAATTGAATAATGTCGATTCGTGAATAGTCTTAGATATACATGAATAGTGTCGTATACGTGAATAGTAACCCCGACACAAAAGTTCCAAATTTGATTAAAAAGTTCAAAACAATATTTTGGCATAATGATATTGAAGAAAATAATATCATTTAAGAAGAAAATAACATCCCTTACCTCAAAATAACGGTACTTCTGATCGGAATATCGGATAGAAAACCGAAGAAAACTTGTACCGAACAGCAACTCTCAAAGTATCAAAATACTCACAAAAATACGCTCAATAATCTAGAGAGAAAGAAAACTTGTTTCTGGTGTGATTTTCAATTCTAACATAAACGTCTATTTATAGGAAAATGCTAGAACGCCATAGGAGACTAAAATAATAAAATAATAATATTTCTTTCTTTTCCTTCCACGCCATCCTTCTTGAATCAACTAGCATGCCAATTTTGAAAATTCCCAGCAGCCCACATGTTTTTAACACAAGAGGGTCCCACCCATAATTTAATAAAAATCATTTTATTTTCTGAAACTTCAGTAATTCATAGAAAATAGCCCGTTTATCAGAAAAATATGAATTTTTTGTCCATTTCACACGAAATCGAATTCTCTACAACTTTGTAGCCTTAAGATTTTCCAAATTCCAGACAAAATATCCGAAACCCACAAACGAATGATTTTTAACACCTCTTAAAATTCATAACAAATCATGCGTTAATTTTTAACGGTTCAAAATTTGTGGATATATACTCAACTTATATATGTATAAAATATCAAAAAATCACAACGATCCAATGGTCAGATTAAAATTATAACTCACGCAATAGAGCTTTAAGAACACCGATTTGATCTTTTAATACCTCCAAATCGATAAAATACTGATAAAACACCTCCACATTAATTCCTTCATTTATAACCACATAAATAAATCCATTATTTATATCCGCATCAAATAAATATTTCCTTATCATATAAATCAATAATTAATTATTCATAAATAATATTACAGAATCACAATATGACAACCAGGCCGTTCCCAGGAAAGAGGGGGCTTTCCAATAAGGATTTCTCCTTACTGGCGCGCAATTAGATAACCAAACCTCTCCTTGATAGAACTTTCTAGACATTGCCAATAATGTTATCTAATAATATTATTCAAATAATCTGAAATATTGATCTGATAATGGAAAATATTGTGCAGTGACAATTATTGAAACAACAATAATATAAACTAACAACGCAACAATTATTGAAACAATAAAATAAAATATTGAACAGTAACTACTATAACAATTATTGAGTAGTGCCCTCTTACGTAAGGATTAATAATTCATAAATACTGTGCAATACCGTGTGCTATTGTGCAACCACGCGTAATACTGTATTTTAACCACCAGGTATTCCAACAGTGTTAACGGTAATAATTATGTTGTTATTTACAAAACTCAAACTTTGTCATTTTCTTCATCCGACAGTTATTCCGTTATGGGCCCCACAATTGACTGTGCCGTCGTACGGATATTCTCGACAAAAAGAATATTCCACGACCAAACCATTATTCCTTGTCAAAAGGAATATTTTATAACCACTTGCTTATTTTGCAAAATTTGCACATTTCACCCATAATCAAAATATTATATCTAATTAAATCTTTTTTATTTCAAGATAATAAATAGAGGAAATTTAATTTTATTTATAATAAGTTGGGGTCTTACAACCTCCCCTCCTTATAAAATTTCGTCCTCGAAATTGACGTACGTACCTGGTGTTTTAAAAAGGTGAGGGTATCTCGCTTTTATTTCCAATTCCAACTCCCAGGTCATTTCTTCAATAACATGGTTCTTCCACAAAACCTTAACTTGTTGTATAACCTTTGTTCGTAGGACACACTCTTTTCTATCCAAGATCTTGACAGGTACCTCCTCGTACGTTAAATCTTCAGCTATCTCATCTAGTTCTAACGCAATATGGTTTGGGTTGTCCACATATTTACGTAACATCGATACATGAAAAACATTATGAACACGCGACATACTTAGCGTTAAGGCGAGTCTATAGGCCACAGTTCCTACTCGATCGAGGATTTCAAATAAATCGAAGGTTTGAGATTTCTTCTCTTCATCAACTCTTACTTCTAGAATAACGCCTTCTTGCACCTTCTTCTTTATATTCATCAGCTCCAGTGTGTAGCTTGAGCAGTTTTAACTTTATCGATTAAAGTCGATTCTACTAGTATATTTAACATCATAGCGTGGGTCCCTAGAGTCTTTAACTATCTTTATCGTTTGTAAATTATACAAAATAGGTCTTTGTGTTCAACAATATCGCACTCGTACTTGCGTACGATCTTCTACTCAACGCGTCGGCTACCACGTTAAACTTTTCGGGATGGTATGGTCGTAAGCAGTCTTTGAAATGAGTCGCTTCTTGAGCTCTTGGAAAATCTTCTCGCATTCCTCGCTCCATATGAATTTTGTTTCTTTCCGAGTCAGCTAAGTTAACGGAGTAGCGATTCAAGAAAATCCTTCCACAAATCTTTGATAATAACCAGCTAAGCCCAGAAAGCTAGATATTTTGGTCACCGACTTCGGTTGCTCTCAACTGTGATTCATATCCCAATCTTGGATATCACGTCACAATGGTGCCTATCAGTTTACCACCGCACGAATATGATGTCTCCTATGGAGAGTCTGGCTTTGGTGTATTCCACAAAGGAAGTCACCAGATAGAGGCTCGGGTACCAACTCTTGTACTTGGGTTTTTAACTCCTGAAGTTCAATAGGAGCCATTCGATACGATTTTTTGAAAATTGGTTTTGTACCGGGTTTAAAGTCGATAAAAAATTGAATATCATGCTCTTGGGGTAGGCTAGAAAATTCTTCAGGAAATACGCCAAGAAATTCACTAACAACAGAAATATCATTCAAATCTGACGTATTTTTGTTTAAATACATGAAATGGGGTAAGAAAGCTTGACATCCATTTTTCAATAAACGAATGGCTTTATGGCTTGATATGAAAGTTTTTGACTTCAATGGTTTGGTTGCTTGAATTTGAAAGTAGTATGCACACAAGCCAATCATGTTTGATGATAAAGCATATACTTTGAAACAATCTTATTCATTTATTAATAAAAAGTATTAATTTATTAAAGGCTTTTAATTATCTACATGATGCTGTGATATAATATGTGATAAACCCATAGTTTTAAGCAATGCTTTTAGAATAATGATGATGATCAATCTAATGAGATCTAAATTCTTTGAAAGCTTAAAACTAAAATAGTTCCCAATCGATGGATTACTAAATTGGGGATTAGTGAATCCGGATAGATTGGTACATACGTTGCTTGCTCATTGGATGAGGATGATTGATCTCATGATCATTTGTGTGGAGACACTAAAGCAAGTATGTAGGTGCTTATTAGAGAATAAGTTCATTTGAACGCGGCTTGGCTCAAGGAATACCTAATGGAGTTTTATTTGCTGTCAATAGGAATTCTGTAGTGATAGTAGTCTAAGTGATCCTTGGTCTTGAGATCATCATAGTATCTTGTGTATGATGAGTTATACTTTGACTTATTCCTTAAGACCCTTAGGGTATATCAAAGGGTATGCTTGGGTATAATAAGTTGTACATGGAGATAATGTATGATCAATAAAGAATCTACCACTTCTAATAAAAGAAGAGAAATGTCCTATGTGATTCGATAAATGACAACCCAAGTAGTCCTTGGCGGCGGCGTAATGAAATTAGAAAGGAGTTTCTAATTTGCATTATTTGAGTTGTGCATTTAAGAGTCGAAATACATATAATTAAATAAAATAAGACTTGACGAAGATTCCATGTCTTATATTTAATTGGGACATTGTATGGTGGAAGGATTGAATTACACGGTAACTATTTACTCAAAGGTTCTTTTATGATTAATGTTGAAATCTAAATTATCCGGAAAGTCGTTGATCGCTAGGGAGGCTTATCCCTATTGTAGAATAAATATTATTTATTTAAATAAATTAATTGTTTAATTTATTTATTTAAATAAGATTAGAATTGTTTCTAATTGATTTATTCACAACCGGTTTAATATGGAGAACCTAAAGGGTCACACCATAAAAGGAAGAATAATTATTTAAGAAGTTAATGGCATAATCGTAATAATATGTTAAGTATATTTAATTTAATCTATGATGATAGAATAAATTAAATAGCTTAATATTTATTATTTAATATTTTAGAAATATTAAATATAAATTAATAAGAGGAGTCTTATTAATATTATTACAATTATTATTATTTTAATTTCTAAAAGAGTTTAGAAATTAATTTAATATAAGTACTCTCATTTATTCCTAATTGGATTAGGAAGGAAAATTAGTTAAAAGAGTTTAATTAATTATCCCTAATAAGATTAGGGAGCTTAATTAATTAAAAGAATTTAATTAATTAAATAAAAATCCAATTCCTTAATTGTTAAGGTGGGTTGCCCACATCTATAAATAAGAGGAGTCTTATTATGGGTAAGGTGTTGTTGTTGATTTTTCAACATACGACATAATTCCAATTGTTGGGAGAGTACACCCTTTCTATAGAGATAGAAAAACTAGGGTTTAGCCAACCACCCTTTTTCTTGAATCATTATTATTCCTTGTTGGATCACCTCTAGAGGCCAAACATATGGGTGGCTAACGTTGATCAAAGAAAGGAACAAAACCGGTGGGATTCAAGTTGAGCGAAAGGATTTGGAGGTGAACTTGTACCTGAGGAAGCTCGATCTTCAAGGGTATGATTTTATTCTTTATCTTTTCGTTTAATTAATAATTGTGCATAAAGGGTGATCCGGGTATATGGTTTGTAAATTTTGTTTTAAACTCTGATTTTTACTCGCTTCCGCTAATTTATGCAATTTGATTGCTTTCATGAATATTACAAACCTAACAGTGGCATCAGAGCCAAACCTTTATGTAAATTATTAATTATTTTAATTTAATATGTATATTGATATGTGTTTAGAACAATTTTTTTGGCATAATTTTATTGTATAAAATTTATTAAAAAAAAAAAAAAAAGACCGAAATATTTTTTTTTTTTGAAGCATGTGATTCGGTCAATTTTTTTTGAGCATGCAATTGTTGCTTTGCCACAAAATCCGTGCAGCAATTAAAAAAAAAAAAAAAAATCTGTTATACCACACGGAAATAAAGGCAACAGGAAATCACGGATTAGCAGGTGCATGCAAGTTACTTAATTATGTGATTTACGTGACCCAATTTTTTTTTTCTTTTTCGTGGATAACATGATAATAAGGCAGCTGGGCATTCAAGGATTTTGCAAGTTTTTCGTGATTAAATGGCGGCTGACTTGCTTTTAATATATATTCTATTTATATATTATATATATATATAATATATATATTTACGTAATATTTTATATATATATATATATATAATAATTTATAATTAAAATAAAATATTTATTTTAATTTTAAAATAAAAAGTTTATTTTAATCTTAAAATAAAAAGATTTATTTTAATTTTAAAATTAGAATTCCATGATAACTAATTGGAGTTGAAATTGGATTTCATTTTTCCTATAATAAAGGAGTTTATTTATGAATAGGGAAGTAAATCCATCTTTCCTTAAATAAAGGAGTTTGTTTAGATATGAAATAAGATTTCATATTATTCAAAATAAAAGATTTTATTTGTGAATAGGAAAGAGAATCCTAATTTCCTTAAATAAAAGAGTTTATTTAAATATGGAATAAGATTTCATATTATTCAAAATAAAGGAGTTTATTTGTGAATAGGAAAGAATATCCGTGTTTCCTTTAATTAATGTTTTTTTTTTACATGGAATTGGATTCCATAATTAATTAAAATAAAAGAGTTTATTTTAATTAAAGATTTTTATATATGGAATTGGATTCCATAATTAATTAAAATAAAGGAGTTTATTTTGATTAAAATTTTTGATTAAAATAAAATAGTTTATTTTATTCAAAATTTGATAAATTAAAATAAAATAGTTTTATTTTGATTTAAATTTGGATTAAAATAAAGGAGTTTATTTTGATTCAAAAATAGATTTTATACTAACTAAATTTGCCCATTAAATGATATCAATATATATATTAAATGTTTATTATTCATAAGATGAATGTTATTTATTGATGCATATGGTGATGTGTATGATAATAAATGGGATTGATTATGGACTATTGACCAATATGATTGGATTTTATTTTAGTTGGATGCATGAATGTATGGGTTTTATTAAATGGGTCTCTGCATACCTCGCCTTTCTCTAATTTTTCGAATGTAAATTCTATCTCCCTCCTATGTACTTCCCTCGATCACGATCAAGGTTTCTATTTATTTTAAATAGTTTTGTAATAGGAATAGTTAGAATTAATTTTAAAAATTGGAGATCGAGGAACAAGGAGCGCTTGAAGACCCGTTTGTAATGGAGCCCGGGTTTAAATGTAATAGTTATATTTAAATATTATTTCTTGCACCCCTAGGGTTTGACCTTTTGGTTCACTTGGTGGTGAAAGTAGTATGCACACAAGCCAATCATGTTTGATGATAAAGCATATACTTTGTAACAATCTTATTCATTTATTAATAAAAAGTATTAATTTATTAAAGGCTTTTAATTATCTACATGATGCTGTTTTATAATATGTGATAAACCCATAGTTTTAAGCAATGCTTTTAGAATAATGATGATGATCATTCTAATGAGATCTAAATTCTTTGAAAGCTTAAAACTAAAATAGTTCCCAATCATTGGATTACTAAATTGGGGATTAGTGAATCCGGATAGATTGGTACATACGTTGCTTGCTCATTGGATGAGGATGATTGATCTCATGATCATTTGTGTGGAGACACTAAAGCAAGTATGTAGGTGCTTATTAGAGAATAAGTTCACTGAACGTGGCTCGCTAAGGAATACCTAATGGAGTTTTATTTGCACCGTCAATAGGAATTCTCAGTAGTGATAGTAGTACAAGTGATCCTTGGACTTGAGATCATCATAGTATCTTGTGTATGATGAATTATACTTTGACTTATTCCTTAAGACCCTTAGGGTATATCAAAGGGTATGCTTGGGTATAATAAGTTGTACATGGAGATAATGTATGATCAATAAAGAATCTACCACTTCTAATAAAAGAAGAGAAATGTCCTATGTGATTCGATAAATGACAACCCAGTAGTCCTTGGCCAAGGCAGAATGAAATTAGAAAGGAGTTTCTAATTTGCATTATTTGGAGTTATGCATTTAAGGATTGAAATACATATAATTAAATAAAATAAGACTTGACAAAGAATTCCATGTCTTATATTTAATTGGGACATTGTATGGTGGAAGGATTGAATTGTATTTAAGGTAACTATTTACTCAAAGGTTCTTTTATGATTAATGTTGAAATCTATATTATCTGGAAAGTCGTTGATCGCTAGGGAGGCTTATCCCTATTGTAGAATAAATATTATTTAAATAAATTAATTGTTTAATTTATTTATTTAAATAAGATTAGAATTGTTCTAATTGATTTATTCACAACCTGGGTTTAATATGGAGAACCTAAAGGGTCACACCATAAAAGGAAGAATAATTATTTAAGAAGTTAATGGCATAATCGTAATAATATGTTAAGTATATTTAATTTAATCTATGGTGATAGAATAAATTAAATAGCTTAATATTTATTATTTAATATTTTAGAAATATTAAATATAAATTAATAAGAGGAGTCTTATTAATATTATTACAATTATTATTATTTTAATTTCTAAAAGAGTTTAGGAATTAATTTAATATAAGTACTCTCATTTATTCCTAATTGGATTAGGAAGGAAAATTAGTTAAAGGAGTTTAATTAATTATCCCTAATAAGATTAGGGAGCTTAATTAATTAAAAGAATTTAATTAATTAAATAAAACCCAATTCCTTAATTGTTAAGGTGGGTTGCCCACATCTATAAATAAGAGGAGTCTTATTATGGGTGGGAAGGGGTTGTTGATTTTTTCAACATACGTTATTCCAATTGTTGGGAGAGTACACCCTTTTCTATAGAGATAGAAAAACTAGGGTTTAGCCAACCACCCTACTTCTTGAATTTTCTTCTTCCTTGGTGGATCACCTCTAGAGGCCAAACATTTGGGTGGCTAACGTTGATCAAAGGAAGGAACCAAACCCGGTGGATTCAAGATTGAACGCGAAAGGATTTGGAGGTGAACTTGTACCTGAGGAAGCTCGATCTTCAAGGGTATGATTCTTATTCATCTTTTTCGTTTAATTAATAATTATGCATAAAGGGTGATCCGGGTATATGGTTTGTAAAATTTTTAAACTCTGATTTTTACACGCTTCCGCACTTTTATGCAATTTGATTGCGCTCATGAATATTACAAACCTAACAGTGGCATCAGAGCCAAACCTTTATGCAAATTATTAATTGTTCAAATTTAATTTATATATTGATATGTGTTTAGAACAATTTAATTGGGCATAATTTTATTGTATAAAATTTATTTAAAAAAAAAAAAAAACCGTTTTTTTTTCCAGCAGCATGATTAATTCAGCAGGATTCATTTTTTTTCGGTAATTAAAGTTAAGGCATATGCCAACGGAAATTTAATGAAATCAAGAAACCGGCCACGTTTTTTTTTTTTTTTTTTAAAGCAGTGCATGGTTATTTGATGCAATGCACGGAAATCAGAGAAAGCAGCATTTTTTTTTTTTTGATGGAGGGCACGGAATTCAAGGCTGGTATCACCCAGCAGCACGAAAAACATAAAAAAAAAAAAACAGGAAACAACCGGATTTGTGCAAGGAATTTTCGGATGTTAACTATATATATATATATATTCGGTATATATTATATATATATATATATATAATAGTTATATATATATATATTATTCTTAATATTATAATTATATACTTATATATATATATATATTAATAATTTTTTATATTAAAATAAAAGTTATTTTAATTTTAAAATAAAAGGTTTATTTTAATATTAAAATATAAAATTTATTTTAATTTTAAAATTAAATTTTATGCTAACTAATTAGAGTTGGAATTGGATTCCATAATAACTAATTGGAGTTGAAATTGGATTTTATTTTTCCTAAAATAAAGGAGTTTATTTGTGAATAGGAAGTAAAATCCATCTTTCCTTAAATAAAGGAGTTTATTTAGATATGAAATAGATTTCATATTATTCAAAATAAAAGAGTTTATTTGTGAATAGGAAAGAGAATCCTAATTTCCTTAAATAAAGGAGTTTATTTAGATATGAAATATGATTTCATATTATTCAAAATAAAGGAGTTTATTTATGAATGTGAAAGAATATCCGTGTTTCCTTTAATAAAAGATTTTTTTTTATGGAATTGGATTCCATAATTGATTAAAATAAAAGAGTTTATTTTAATTAAAGATTTTTTTTACATGGAATTGGATTCCATAATTAATTAAAATAAAAGAGTTTATTTTGATTAAAGATTTTGATTAAAATAAAATAGTTTATTTTATTCAAAATTAGATAAATTAAAATAAAATAGTTTTATTTTGATTTAAATTTGGATTAAAATAAAGGAGTTTATTTTAATTCAAAATTAGATTTTATACTAACTAAATTTGCCCATTAAATGATATCAATATATATATTAAATGTTTATTATTCATGAGATGAATGTTATTTATTGATGCATATGGTGATGTGTATGATAATAAATGGGATTGATTATGGACTATTGACCAATGCGATTGGATTTTATTTTAGTTGGATGCATGAATGTATGGGTTTTATTAAATGGGGTCTGCGTACCTCGTCTTCTCTAATTTTTTCTTAATGTAAATTCTAACTCCCTCCTATGTAATTCCCTTGACTGCTGATCAAGGTTTCTATTTATTTTAAATAGTTTTGTAATAGGAATATTTAGAATTATTTTGAAGAATTAGAGATCAAGGGACAAGAAGCGCTTGAAGACCCGTTTGTAATGGAGCCCGGGTTTAAATGTAATAGTTATATTTAAATATTAATTCTTGCACCCCTAGGGTTTGACCTTTTGGTTCACTTGGTGGCTCTAGTGAACCAAACTAGAATAAAAGTCCATAATCAATCCGGGTAGAATATAGTATTTTATATGTGCATGCTTATACTATATATATTATATATTATGCAAACATGCTTCGCATGTTCATTAATATAATGACGCGTATTTTATATATATATAATGCAATGCGCCGCTAAACAAGATGAGACAAATTAATAACAAACCCTCAATTTTTTATATTAAGTCCTAAGCGTTCAAAGATATTTGGAATATCGAACGTCAAGCCTTCTAGCATGATAAAATTAATAGAGTATTAAATATTTAATATGAGTTTGTTGTGTCACCACAAGGCAAGTATTAAGTATTTAAGATGTTAATTTATCACATTTGATGCTTATAAAGAAAATTGAACAATATTGTTTTGTTGTGTCACCACAAGGATGATATTTTTCTTTTTTGAATATATGGAGTGCTAGGTCGGACTTAACTTGGATAATTTTGATTCTGGATGTGCCACCACTTGATCAAAATAATCTAAGAGGCAAAATACAAGGAGTTTCATAGTTGATGTAATTGACAAAAGTTGTCTACCTATTTATTTATATATAGTTTGTTGTGTCACCACAAGGCTATATACATTTGAAATGGGATCCTTATTCTCACTAGCAAATCTTTAATTAGATTTTGCCAACTATATAAGTGAGGTAATATAGTTTGAAAAAAAATAGTGGGAGATACCAATTTAAAATAAGACCTAATTTATTTTGGTAATTAATAAAAGAATGTATGTTAAAATGTTGTTAATTACAAATTCATTTACGTAATTTTACAATGTCTAAAATTACTATCATCATGGAAGCATATTAGATGCTAAATCGAACCGAATTACTCGGATTGGTTAAGGAATTTGAGAATAGTTCTCATGGTGAAAAGCTATCTTATGTCCTTAATACGCCTATCCTCTCAATGGTTACGCATAATGCCTCGAGGAAGACATTGCTACTTTTAGAAAGTGGCAAGATGATGCACATTGGCTCAATGCATCATGCTCGCATCCATGAGTGACGAGCTTCAAATCAAAGATGAAACTATGGATGCTCCTACTATATTCCCGCACATCAAGTAGTTGATGGTGAGGAAAGTAGGGCCGATAGATATCGAGATATCTAAGGAGCTCTTCCGATCTAGAATGACCGATAACACTACAGTACAGATAAAAGTTCTTAACATGATCAATTTGATTGATCAATTAGGACAACCGGTTTTCTCATGGATGGAGAGTTGAGCCAAGATTTGATCTTGCACTCACTCCCTACTCCTTTCATTAATTGTTGTGAATTTTTCATATGAACAAGCTAGATATCGCCTTCACGATTTGCTTAACATATTGAAAAATGTTGAGAGTCACTTTCCAACCAAGAAAGACCAAGTCTTACCGATAGGGGCCAAAGGATCTTCCGAAAAGAAGAACGATTCAAAGAAGGTAAATAGAAAGGCGTAAACAAAGGATAATAAGAACAAAATCGATATGGATAGCAAAGGAGTTTGCTTCCACCGCAATAAGCCCGACACCGGAAAAGAAATCTGCGAGAAGCATCTTGCAGAGGCTAACCAAAGAAGCTTAGTGAAGTTTTGGTTACAATACAGTTTTTGTTCATGATTGAAATAAATTTTTCTTTAAGTCAAGGTTCTACTTGGGTATTGGATACCGACTTTGGTTATCATAAATGTAGATTTATGAAGGGACCAAGCAGAAGTAGAAAGCTAAACAAATATAAGTAATCCTATGTGCAGAAAATGAAGCAAAGGTTGCTACATTAGCCATAGAAACTTATAGTTTAACAATGCCTACGGGCAAATCTATTAAGTCAATAAGTTGTTATTGTATTCTAGTTCTTGTTAAAAAATATTATTTCCATTTTATTGTTGGACAATGAAATCTTTGGTATTATAATTAAGAACAATTGTTGTTCTATTTATAATAATAATGTTTTGTATAGAACTGGAATATTACTTAATAAATTTTGTATACTTGACTTACATGAAAATAATTTTGCATATTGAACAAATTAGTATAAGAAAAGGAGATGATCATTCAAAGAGTTGAATGTGTGTATTTGCTGAAATACAAGTATGAATTATTTGAAAGGTTCAAACAATTCAAAAGTGAAACAAATTGGCAAAGTATTAGGATTCTTTGATCGGATCAAGGAATAAATACTTGTGGAATAAGTTTCTAGATCATCTCAAATGGTTTTCTCATAATGGACGCCTCCTGATACACAATAATTGATTGATGTATCTAAAAAGGAAAAATCATACCTTGTTGGACATGGTGCGGTCCATAATGATTTTACCGACATTCCAAAGATCCTTCCGGGATAATGTCCTAGAAATGGTCACGATATCACTAAAATGGTAACCTCAAAATCCTACCCCAAGACTCCATAAAAGTTATGGATGTGGAGGATTCCTAATCTTAAGTATGTTAAGATAAGGGGTTGTCCAACTTATGTGAAAAAGGTTTCAAAGGATAAGCTTGGGACAAAATTTGACAAGTACAATTTGTGGGACATCCTAAAGTAAGTTTAGGGTATATGTTCTATAATCCTACTTAGCAAAAGGTGTTTGTTGTGAAACACACGCCTTATAAGATAAAGGTGTTTATCATTGAAAGGGCTAGTGGGAGGATAATAGATCTTGAAGAGTTCAAGAACCACAAAACACTATAAGTCAAATAAGAGGAACCTATAGATAGACCTATTGTACCAAACCTAATCGTAAAATCTGAAATAATAGTACGAAAGATACCTAGGAGGTATGGATTCATCATAGATAATGATGATGAGGTACACATCATGAAGATGATGATCCGTAGTTACATTCGATGAGGTAAGACTTTCTAGTGTGTACAAAAGGGTCATTGGGAGCGTGTGTGAAATTTCTAGTATTATATGTTGATATACTACGGATGAGGAATAACATACCAATGCTACAATCAAGAAAGATAAAGTTGTCTAAACATTCCTCCATGAATGATTTGGAAGAGTATCTTAATTGGGGATATAAATCTATATAGATAGATTTAAGAGGATGCTCGACTTAACCCAAAGAACGATATTCATTTGATGCTAAAGTCGTTTAGCATGGCAAACTCAAAGAGATGTCTCATGTCGATGAGCTATGGAGTGTATCTCTCTTAATAGTCCCCATAGACTCCAAAGAAGAGAGATCGCATGAGTGACAATCATGTATGCAATGAAATGTACGAGAGACCCGATGTTGATCACCATATTCGGAGAAGATCACCGTAAGACAAAGAAAAACATCTTAAAGTTCTTAACCCAAGCACTAAGGATGTGAGCATACATGGTGGGTCCGAATTAAAACTAGAGGGCTTAATGCACTCAAGTTTTTCGAGACGGCACTAAGATGATGAAAAAATCCACTTTAAGGTAAAGGTTACCTTGAACAAAGGTGTAGTGAATTGAAAAGGTTCCAAACAAAGAAAGAGTTACCGGTTTAGTGATAAAGACAAAGTATATAGCTATAAATGAAGCTGCAAGTTGATTGTTTGGATTAAAAGTTCATTACGTAACTAGAATAGTTCCTAAATCTCATCTTGGATCTAAACATGTGTTGTGGCACTTTCATTTGATTATTAGAATCATTGAAAGATGGGAAATCACTATAGAGATAGTGGACTCTCAAGAACAACATTACATATCCATTAACTAAAGCTTATCCAACAAATAGGATAATCGCCATTTAGAGAAGAAGAGTATAAGATACCATGACGATTGACTTTTTAGTGCAAGTGGGAGATTGAAAGTAGTATGCACACAAAGCCAATCATGTTTGATGATAAAGCATATACTTTGTAACAATCTTATTCATTTATTAATAAAAAGTATTAATTTATTAAAGGCTTTTAATTATCTACATGATCTTTTTTTATAATATGTGATAAACCCATAGTTTTAAGCAATGCTTTTAGAATAATGATGATGATCATTCTAATGAGATCTAAATTCTTTGAAAGCTTAAAACTAAAATAGTTCCCAATCATTGGATTACTAAATTGGGGATTAGTGAATCCGGATAGATTGGTACATACGTTGCTTGCTTCATTGGATGAGGATGATTGATCTCATGATCATTTGTGTGGAGACACTAAAGCAAGTATGTAGGTGCTTATTAGAGAATAAGTTCACTAAACGGCTCTCGCTAAGGAATACCTAATGGAGTTTTATTTGCTGTCAATAGGAATTCTGTAGTGATAGTAGTAGACAAGTGATCCTTGACTTGAGATCATCATAGTATCTTGTGTATGATGAATTATACTTTGACTTATTCCTTAAGACCCTTAGGGTATATCAAAGGGTATGCTTGGGTATAATAAGTTGTACATGGAGATAATGTAT
This sequence comes from Panax quinquefolius, assembly GCA_020205615.1. Lineage (NCBI taxonomy): Eukaryota > Viridiplantae > Streptophyta > Magnoliopsida > Apiales > Araliaceae > Panax > Panax quinquefolius. Next base: position 116,818,909 of record CM035156.1, on the reverse strand, counting down.
GATCAATAAAGAATCTACCACTTCTAATAAAAGAAGAGAAATGTCCTATGTGATTCGATAAATGACAACCCAAAGAGTCCTTGGTTAAGGCGTAATGAAATTAGAAAGGAGTTTCTAATTTGCATTATTTGAGTTGTGCATTTAAGGATCGAAATACATATAATTAAATAAAATAAGACTTGACAAAGAATTCCATGTCTTATATTTAATTGGGACATTGTATGGTGGAAGGATTGAATTGTACGGTAACTATTTACTCAAAGGTTCTTTTATGATTAATGTTGAAATCTATATTATCCGGAAAGTCGTTGATCGCTAGGGGAGAACTTATCCCTATTGTAGAATAAATATTATTTAAATAAATTAATTATTTAATTTATTTATTTAAATAAGATTAGAATTGTTCTAATTGATTTATTCACAACCGCTTTAATATGGAGAACCTAAAGGGTCACACCATAAAAGGAAAGAATAATTATTTAAGAAGTTAATGGCATAATCGTAATAATATGTTAAGTATATTTAATTTAATCTATGGTGATAGAATAAATTAAATAGCTTAATATTTATTATTTAATATTTTAGAAATATTAAATATAAATTAATAAGAGGAGTCTTATTAATATTATTACAATTATTATTATTTTAATTTCTAAAAGAGTTTAGGAATTAATTTAATATAAGTACTCTCATTTATTCCTAATTGGATTAGGAAGGAAAATTAGTTAAAGGAGTTTAATTAATTATCCCTAATAAGATTAGGGAGCTTAATTAATTAAAAGAATTTAATTAATTAAATAAAACCCAATTCCTTAATTGTTAAGGTGGGTTGCCCACATCTATAAATAAGAGGAGTCTTATTATGGGTGGGAAGGGGTTGTTGATTTTTTCAACATACGTTATTCCAATTGTTGGGAGAGTACACCCTTTTCTATAGAGATAGAAAAACTAGGGTTTAGCCAACCACCCTACTTCTTGAATTTTCTTCTTCCTTGGTGGATCACCTCTAGAGGCCAAACATTTGGGTGGCTAACGTTGATCAAAGGAAGGAACCAAACCCGGTGGATTCAAGATTGAACGAGAAAGGATTTGGAGGTGAACTTGTACCTGAGGAAGCTCGATCTTCAAGGGTATGATTCTTATTCATCTTTTTCGTTTAATTAATAATTATGCATAAAGGGTGATCCGGGTATATGGTTTGTAAAATTTTTAAACTCGATTTTTTACACGCTTCCGCTTAATTTATGCAATTTGATCAAGCGCTCATGAATATTACAAACCTAACGGTGGCTCTAGTGAACCAAACTAGAATAAAAGTCCATAATCAATCCGGGTAATAATATTGTATTCTATATGTGCATGCTTATACTATATATATTATATATTATGCAAACATGCTTCGTGTGTTCATTAATATGACGCGTATTTTATATATATATATATATATATGCAGCACGCTAAACAAGATGAGTCAAATTAATAACAAACCCTCAAAATTTCTTTTATTAAGTCCTAAGCGTTCAAAGATATTTGGAATATCGAACGTCATTTCTAGCATGATAAAATTAATAGAGTATTAAATATTTAATATGAGTTTGTTGTGTCACCACAAGGCAAGTATTAAGTATTTAAGATGTTAATTTATCACATTTGATGCTTATAAAGAAAATTGAACAATATTGTTTTGTTGTGTCACCACAAGGATGATATTTTCTTTTTTGAATATATGGAGTGCTAGGTCGGACTTAACTTGGATAATTTTGATTCGGATGTGCCACCACTTGATCAAAATAATCTAAGAGGCAAAAGAAAAGGAGTTGCATAGTTGATGTAATTGACAAAAGTTGTCTACCTATTTATTTATATATAGTTTGTTGTGTCACCCCAAGGCTATATACATTTGAAATGGGATCCTTATTCTCACTAGCAAATCTTTAATTAGATTTTGCTTAGAACTATATAAGTGAGGTAATATAGTTTGAAGAAAATAGTGGGAGATACCAATTTAAAATAAGACCTAATTTATTTTGGTAATTAATAAAAGAATGTATGTTAAAATGTTGTTAATTACAAATTCATTTACAGAATTTTACAATGTCTAAAATTACTATCACTGCGAAGCATATTAGATGCTAAATTAACCAGGCCGAATTAAATGGATTGGTTAAGGAATTTGAGAATAGTTCTCATAGCTGAAAAGCTATCTTATGTCCTTAATACGCCTATCCCTGCAATGGTTGCAGACAATGCCTCTGAGGAAGACATTGCTACTTTTAGAAAGTGGCAAAGATGATGCACAGTTGGCTCAATGCATCATGCTCAGCATCTATGAAAGTAACGAGCTTCAGCCACGATGAAACTATGGATGCTTCTACTATATTCCTGCACATCAAGTAGTTGATGGTGAGGAAAGTAGGACTGATAGATATCAGATATCTAAGGAGCTCTTCCGATCTAGAATGACCGATGACACTACAGTACAGATAAAAGTTCTTAACATGATCAATTTGATTGATTAATTAGGACAACTGGTTTTGTCATGGATGGAGAGTTGAGCCAAGATTTGATCTTGCACTCACTCCCAGACTCCTTTCACAATTGTTGTGAATTTTTCATATAAACAAGCTAGATATCAGCTTCGCTGATTTGCTTAACATGTTGAAAAATGTTGAGAGTCACTTTCCAACCAAGAAAGATCAAGTCTTACTGGTAGGGGCCAAAGGATCTTCTGAAAAGAAGAACGATTCAAAGAAGGTAAATAGAAAGGAATAAACAAAGGATAATAAGAACAAAACTGATACGGATAGCAAAGGAGTTTGCTTCCACTGCAATAAGCCTGGACACTAGAAAGAAACTGCGAGAAGCATCTTGCAGAGGCTAACCAAAGAAGCTTAGTGAAGTTTCGGTTACAAATACAATTTTGTTCATGATTTAAATAAATTTTTCTTTAAGTCAAGGTTCTACTTGGGTATTGGATACCGACTTTGGTTATCATAAATATAGATTTATGAAGGGACCAAATAGAAGTAGAAAGCTAAACAAATATAAGTAATCCTATATGCGGGAAATGTAACAAAGGTTGCTACATTAGCCATAGAAACTTATAGTTTAGCAATGCCTACGGGCAAGTCTGTTAAGTAAATAAGTTGTTATTGTATTCCAGTTCTCGTTGGAAACATTATTTTATTTTATTGTTGGACAATAAAAATTTTGGTATTATAATTAAGAACAACTATTGTTCTATTTATAATAATAATGTTTCGTATAGAACTGAAAGATTACTTAATGGATTTTGTATACTTGACTTACGTGAAAAATTATTTTATAAATTGAACAAACTAGTATAAGAAAAGGAGATGATCATTCAAAGAGTTGAATATATGTATTTGTTGAAATACAAGTGTGAATTATTTGAAAGGTTCAAAGAATTCAAAAGTGAAACAAATTGGCAAAATATTAAGATTCTTTGATTAGATCAAGGAATAAATACTTGTGCAATAATTTTCTAGATCATCTCAAATGGTTTTCTCATAATGGACACCTCTGATACGTAATAATTGATTGATGTATCCGAAAGGAAAAATCGTACCTTGTTGGACATGGTGCGGTCCATAATAATTTTACCGAGCATTCTAGTATTCTTCTAGGGATCATGTCCTAGAAATGGTCAGATATCTACGAAAAGGTAACCTCAAAATCCAAATTTCAAGACTCCATAAAAGTTATGGACAGGAGGATTCCTAATCTTAAGTATGTTAAGATAAGGGGTTGTCCAACTTATGTGAAAAGGTTTCAAAGGATAAGCTTGGGACAAGATTTTATAAGTTTATGATTTGTGGGACATCCTAAAGTAAGTTTAGGGTATATGTTCGATAATTCTACTTAGCAAAAGGTGTTTGTTATTTAACACATACCCTTCTAAGATAAAGGTGTTTATCATTGAAGGGCTAGTGGAGGATTATAGATCTTGAAGAGTTCATGATCCACAAAACACTATAAGTTAAAAAGAGGAACCTCAGTAGATAGACCTATTGTACCACAAATCAATCATAAATCTGAATAGTACCAAGATACCTAGGAGGTATGGATTCATCATGGATGATGATGATGAGGTACGATCATGAAAGTTGATGATCCGAGTTACATACGATGAGGTAAGAGTTCTAAAATGTGTGAAATACAAAAGGGACAAAAACAGAATGGGAGCGCCGTGACATTCCTAATATTATATGTTGATATACTACGGATGAGGAATTACATACCAATGCTACAATCAAGAAAAGATAAAGTTGTCTAAACATTCCTCCATGAATGGTTTGGGAAGAGTATCTTAATTGGGGATAAAATCTATATAGATAGATACAAGAGGATGCTCGACTTAACCCAAGGAACGTATATTCATTTGATGCTAAAGTCGTTTAGCATGGCAAACTCCAAGAGATGTCTCATGTCGATGAGCTATGGAGTGTATCTCTCTTAATAGTCCCCACAGACTCCTGAAAAGAGAGGTCGCATGAGTGACAATCATGTATGCAATGAAATGTACGAGACCTGATGTTGATCAGTTATATTCTGGAGAAGTTCACTATGAGTAAGTGAAAAACATCTTAAAGTTCTTAACCGGCACTATGGATGTGAGCAAACATGGTGGGTCTAAATTAAAACTAGAGAGCTTAACAGACTCAAGTTTTTCAGACAGACCAAGACGACAGATAAATCCACTTTAAGGTAAAGGGTTACCTTGAATGAAGGGTGCAAAGAATTTGAAAGGTTCCAAACAAAGAAAGAGTTGCCGGGTTTAGTGATAAAACAAAGTATATAGCTATAAATGAAGCTGCAAGTTGATTGTTTGGATTAAAAGTTCATTACAGAACTAGGAATAGTTCCTAAGTCTCATCTTGGATCTAAACATGTGTTGTGGCACTTTCATTTGATTATTAGAATCATTGAAAGATGGGAAATCACTATAGAGATAGTGGACTCTCATGAACAACATTACATATCCATTAACTAAAGCTTATCCAACAGCAGGATAATCGTCACTTAAAGAAGAAGAGTATGAGATACCATGGCGATTGGCTTTAGTGCAAGTGGGAGATTGAAAGTAGTATGCACACAAGCCAATCATGTTTGATGATAAAGCATATACTTTGAAACAATCTTATTCATTTATTAATAAAAAGTATTAATTTATTAAAGGCTTTTAATTATCTACATGATGCTGTTTTATAATATGTGATAAACCCATAGTTTTAAGCAATGCTTTTAGAATAATGATGATGATCATTCTAATGAGATCTAAATTCTTTGAAAGCTTAAAACTAAAATAGTTCCCAATCGATGGATTACTAAATTGGGGATTAGTGAATCCGGATAGATTGGTACATACGTTGCTTGCTCATTGGATGAGGATGATTGATCTCATGATCATTTGTGTGGAGACACTAAAGCAAGTATGTAGGTGCTTATTAGAGAATAAGTTCACTGAACGTGGCTCGCTAAGGAATACCTAATGGAGTTTTATTTGCCTGTCAATAGGAATTCATGTAGTGATAGTAGTACAAGTGATCCTTGGACTTGAGATCATCATAGTATCTTGTGTATGATGAGTTATACTTTGACTTATTCCTTAAGACCCTTAAGGTATATCAAAGGGTATGCTTGGGTATAATAAGTTGTACATGGAGATAATGTATGATCAATAAAGAATCTACCACTTCTAATAAAAGAAGAGAAATGTCCTATGTGATTCGATAAATGACAACCCAATAAGTCCTTGGCCAAGGCGAATGAAATTAGAAAGGAGTTTCTAATTTGCATTATTTGGAGTTGTGCATTTAAGAGTCAAAATACATATAATTAAATAAAATAAGACTTGATAGTAATTCCATGTCTTATATTTAATTGGGACATTGTATGGTGGAAGGATTGAATTGTACGGTAACTATTTACTCAAAGGTTCTTTTTTATGATTAATGTTGAAATCTATATTATCCGGAAAGTCGCTGATCGCTAGGGAGGCTTATCCCTATTGTAGAATAAATATTATTTATTTAAATAAATTAATTGTTTAATTTATTTATTTAAATAAGATTAGAATTGTTCTAATTGATTTATTCACAACCTATTTAATATGGAGAACCTAAAGGGTCACACCATAAAAGGAAGAATAATTATTTAAGAAGTTAATGGCATAATCGTAATAATATGTTAAGTATATTTAATTTAATCTATGATGATAGAATAAATTAAATAGCTTAATATTTATTATTTAATATTTTAGAAATATTAAATATAAATTAATAAGAGGAGTCTTATTAATATTATTACAATTATTATTATTTTAATTTCTAAAAGAGTTTAGAAATTAATTTAATATAAGTACTCTCATTTATTCCTAATTGGATTAGGAAGGAAAATTAGTTAAAAGAGTTTAATTAATTATCCCTAATAAGATTAGGGAGCTTAATTACTTAAAAGAATTTAATTAATTAAATAAAACCCAATTCCTTAATTGTTAAGGTGGGTTGCCCACATCTATAAATAAGAGGAGTCTTATTATGGGTAAGGTGTTGTTGTTGATTTTTCAACATACGACATAATTCCAATTGTTGGGAGAGTACACCCTTTCTATAGAGATAGAAAAACTAGGGTTTAGCCAACCACCCTTTTTCTTGAATCATTATTATTCCTTGGTGGATCACCTCTAGAGGCCAAACATATGGGTGGCTAACGTTGATCAAAGGAAGGAACAAAACCCCGGTGGATTCAAGTTGAACGCGAAAGGATTTGGAGGTGAACTTGTACCTGAGGAAGCTCGATCTTCAAGGGTATGATTTTATTCTTTATCTTTTCGTTTAATTAATAATTGTGCATAAAGGGTGATCCGGGTATATGGTTTGTAAATTTTGTTTTAAACTCTGATTTTTACTCGCTTCCGCTAATTTATGCAATTTGATTGCTTTCATGAATCTTACAAACCTAACAGAATTCGCATAACAGGTTGGTTAGGAATATAAAAACTAACAACCTTACGAAAATTATTAATTTTGGTATGATGAGTGGTTAACCAATCAATTCCTAAAATCACATCAAAAGCAAGTATCTTTAAAGAAATAAGATCAACAGGTAATGTGATTGTGCCAACTCAGATCAAGCAATGTTTATAAACTGTAGATGTAACGAAGGTTTCACCCAACGAAGTTTCAACAGATAAATCAAAGTCTAATTTCTCCGGAGTCAAGTTTAAACGTTGAGCACAAGCAGGAGAGATAAAAGAATGGGTAAAACCGGTATCTAGCAAGGTATAAACTTTGCAAGAGTTAAAGATTAGCTTACCCGTGATCACCTCATCCAGGTTCCTCACATTTTGGCTAGTCACAATAAACGCTCTTCCAGGAACCGCTGATTTCGACTTATCCGGGACAGCCCTAGGAGTCACCATCCCACTAAACTTGGTTTTGCTACAGAACACTCTCAGGTTATATGACCCTCCTTTCCATAGTTATAACATACCTTGGATTGTTGTGGGCAGTTTGGGCTGATATGTCCCTCTTTCCCGCATTTATAACACACGACCGGTGGTCGTTCTCCTCCCCTAGCAACAGTTGATGCTGGTGTTGCTGCTGATGTCTTCACGTCATTGTTGAATCTCCTCTTTTTGAAATTTCCACTAGACTCACCTCTTCTATTATCATGGCCACGATTACCACCCGAGTGGTTACCGCTTTTGTCCATATTCTTCCCTCCTCGCTAGTTATCATCGCTCTGATGACTGCTGTCACCGGTATGACCCTGGTTGTGATCCCTCAGTTGAGTATTCTCATTATCTCGCTCTAATAATTGAGCCCTGTTGACAACATCTGAATACAGAGAAAATTTATGAGAGATATGGTATTGACAAATCTCGGGTTTTAGACCTCTCAGAAACATCCACGTCATACGTTCCTCATTCTCTACCAAATGAGGTGCAAACCTGGATAACTACGCCGAACTTACGCCTCGTCTTTGAGACACCGCCACGTGTTGTTCGCTCCGGTCTAATAAACTCTACCTCCTTCATATAACGAATACTTTCAGGAAAGTACTTATTATTGAATAGTTTTTGAAATCTTTCCTAAGACATGTTGTGTGCGGCTGGCTGAGTACGCTTCACGGATTCCCACCAATAATCTGCCTCTCCACGGAACATAAAGGTGGCAAATCGAACCTTCTGTTCCTCCGTGCATCCCAAGACATCGAATATCTTGGTAATTTGCTTGACCCACGTTTTCGCCTTAATTGGATCGGGCATTCCCCAGAAATCTGGTGGTCCCAACTCCTCAACTACTTGGGCATGATGATGAATCGCGCATTGCCATCATTTCCACATATTTTATACACGAGTCTCCTCGCCGATTTTGCATGAATCGCAAAAGCTCCTAAACACTCCATCATTCATCGTTTGCTCAAGTAGTGTTGTTTACGGGAGGAATATTGTCTTTCGCAGTATGCGTTCTCCTGGTTTGTGACTAAAGGTTGTTCCACGTCTCATACACTCCATTGTTAACATTCTCAGCAGCCATTCTTAAATACTGCCATAAAACAAGGGTTAATTAAACAAATTAACATATCACATAATATCCCTATATTATGACCAACCAACAAATAAGCTTAAATAGGACACACTAGCGAATGATTTACTCATCTCTCCCCTCCTAGTTCTATTCCCCGATCTCCGCCAGAGACCATATCCCTAAGCTTTCATACCAACTGCGACGCTACCAAAATAGGTATACAACACCTATTCTTAGTCGCCAAATACATAGTACAGAAAGCAAACTATAACTTCAATAATACAATTGTCGTGCAAAATACGACAACACATACTGTGAGTTTAAATACAAATATTGTCTTCTAGACAATATCCACACTTAGAATTCATGTTAACAATTCATTAGGCATAATAATTGGATTAGTTGGATAATAGGTTTGTAGTACATAAATTAGGGATATTGTAGTCTTAACCTTTATTTATTTGATTTCATTCGTCGAGTCTTAATCTTTATTTATTTGAATTAATTTTAGAGTAATCTAGTTTTAATTGATTAATTTAGTTTTCTTAATTAGAAAAATCACACTTTGCAATTGTTTAAATAAAATTGATTTGATTAAGAGTTAGTACTTTGTAATTTTTATTAAATAATTCCTCGTGGGAACGGTACTTTTCTTATCACTTTATTACTTGTTGACTGTGTATACTTGCACGTATATATTGATTACGAAATCGATCAACAAGTTTTTGGCGCCGTTGCCGGGGAATTAATTTAATAATATTTTCTAATATTAATTTTAATCAAATTAGTTTTAATTTATACGTTTTTTATTTATTCTTGTCTTATTTAATTCTCTTTCTATTATTTTTCGTTCTTTTCAGGTACCATAGAAAAATTTAATTATCAATGGCCGTATACGAGAATGACTCAACCAAGGGGAGCGGAGATTGATGGACTCGCAACATTTTCTGCATTGTTAGCACAGATTGAGACACTTTCGAGGAGGTTAGACGCTTTTGCAGCACAACGTCGTCAAAGTGTGGCAGTTACTTGTGCTTATTGTGCTAGAAATCATGCGAGTCATCAATGCACCACCAATTTCGAGCCGGTACCGTATGGTGGTGATTACCCCAACAATTATGTAATATAAGCATGAGGATGATGACAATGATATTACGGATCATGATTATACCGAATGATCCCTGGTCATAATCATACCAATCAACAGTCCATCTATACACGTAAGCCAAAGATGACTTTCATCAAAATATAAGCATGAGGATGATGACAATGATATAAGCATTAATCAAATGAAATCAAGGATAAATATTAAAAACTTTAAATTTATTGAAAGTTTAAAAATATCCAAATTGTCAACATAATACTTCTTTGTGGGGTAAAATTCAAGAATAATATTCATGTATCAAAAATAATTTGGACAGAAAGAAATATATTTTTCGGGTGAATAGTACCCCGTGAATAGTACTTTGGAAATAGTACCTCGTGAATAGTATCCCGGCATAAAAAGTTTCCCAAATACCCGAGTGAATAATTTTTTAGTGAATAGTAATTGGGTGAATAGTAACATATGAATAGTAACTCGTGAATAGTACTCCGGCATAAAAAGTACCCCGAATACCGGAGTGAATAATATTTTAGTGAATAGTAACTGGGTGAATAGTAACCCATGAATATTAACTCATTAATAGTATTCTGGTATGAAAAGATCAATAATTATCAAGAAAGCTCAGAATAATATTTTCATGAAAAGATACTAGATGAAGCGCAAATATCAAGGATATTTTACTAATTTCACGGAGAATAAAAGTAATACTTTAACAAAATGATTGTAGAATTAGGAAAACAAAACGAAATAATATTACTCAGATGCTACAGAGTATGGAAGAAAATATTATTTCTACGAATACTAAAATAAATTAATATCCCTTACCTCAAAAGAAGACTGGATACTGGAATAATGAAGTAGCAGACTTATCTTCTTCTTTCTCTTTATAGGTTCTCTCTTTATAACTTCTCTCTCTATAATTTCTCTTGTCAGTCTTAGTGAATTGGTGAGAATGAAAGAAGAATGAGCTTCTATTTGTAGGAAAATATATTTTTGATAATTGCACGTTTTGGGGCTCGAAATATTACGGTATAATACCTTCATCTTTTCCTTCATTTTTAATTTAGTCCTGCAAGTATTATCAAACTTGCACCACCTCCCCTAATATTACATTATGTGAATCAATAGTTCTATACATGTGAAAAAAATAGTTACAGTATAGTACCTTCATCTATACCTCCATTTTTAATTTAGTCATGTAAGTATTATCAATCTTGCACCACATCCCTTAATAGTACATGCATGTGATTCAATAGTACATACATGTGAACAAATAGTTATAAGCATGTGAATTAATAGCAATTAATTGCTCATTTATCCGATTAATTACCCGATTGGTAAATATAACCTTATCGAAATAAATGTCGATTTCTACTAACACTAATAATCTCAACACAATGGAAATATCATTTTCATCTTTAATCAACACGAACTTATTCATCATTAATATTATAACTCACAATATTTAACAACCAGATCATACCCAAGAAAGAGGGGGCTTTCCGATAAGGATTTCTCCATATTGACGCGCAATTAGGTGACCAAACCCCTTTCCTTGACAAAAATTTTTAGACATCGTCAATATTACAAATAATAATAGGAATAACTTTGTCGTCTCAGTTATTGATTTGAAAATATAAAATATTATGCAGATGACACTGTGACAATAATTAAATCAATAATATGAGAGATATTATGCGAAGAATTCTTCGTAGCAATAATTGAGTATAACCAGTAACTTCTCACGTAAGCATCAATAATCAATACTGGTGCTACTATGCTACCAATGCCAGACATCGTACTTTTACCATCAGGTATTTAAAAAATTTTAACAGTAAAACTTTCACCGTTATTTTTATAAAATGACATTTCTGTCATTTTCTAACTCCGACAATACTTCTGTTATAGGGTCCACCAATGATTGTGTTGTCGTACGAATATTCCCTTTTAAAATGAATATTCCCCGACCAATCGAATATTTTATAACCACTTGCTTACTTTGAAAAATTTTGTAATTATTACCCACAACTATAGCATTATATCAAATCCACACCATAATATTCAAAAATATATTTCGAGAAAAATTAGTCTTTATTCATAAAAGTTGGGGTCTTACAACCTCCCCTTCTTATGAAATTTCGTCCTTGAAATTAGCGTACATACCTGGTATGTCAAAGAAGTGACGATACCTTACTTCATTTCTGATTCTAACTCCCGGGTCATTTCCTCAACATCGTGGTTTCTCCACAAAACTTGGACTTGAGGTATAACCTTGGAGCGTAGAATATGATCCTTCTTATCCAAGATTTTAACAGATACCTCTTCATACGTTAAATCTGCCGCTATCTCATCTAGTTCTAATTCAATATTGTGGTTCGGGTCTTCTACATATTTACATAACATCGATACGTGAAAAATGTTATGAACACGCGACATACTTAGCGGTAAGGCGAGTCTATAGGCCACAATTCCTAGTCGATCGAGGATTTCAAATAGACCAAATAAATTGAGGGTTGATATTTCCTCTCTTCGTCGATTCTTGCTTCTAGAATAACGCTCTCTTGAACCTTCTTCTTCACATTCATCAGCTCTGAGCCTGTAGCTTGAGCGGCATTAACTTTATTAATTAAATTTAGTTCTAAACGAATATTCGCTATCTTCACGTAGGTTCTTGGAGTCTTTAAATCTATCTCCTTCCTTTGTAAATCGTACAAATGGGTCTTTGTGTTAACAACATCACACTCATAACCGCATACGATCTTCTACTCAACGCGTCAGATACCACGTTCGCTCTTCTATGATGATATTGAATGGTATGGTCATAATCTTCAACAGCTCGAGCTAACGTCTTTGGTGCAGGTTACGTTAGTTTTGGGTGAAGAAATATTTGAGGGTTCTAGAAATGGGTTTTGTACCGGGGTCAATACAAAATTCGATTTCACGCTCTAGGGGTAGGCGAAGAAGTTCTTCAGGGAATATGTCAGGAAATTTATTAATGATAGAAATATCATTCAAAACTGTGACTCTCATCCGAGACTTGGATAGCACGTCACATTGATACCTATCAATTTCCCACCGTTATTTACGGCGTCCCCTACAAAAAGTTTGGCTTCAGTGCATTCCAAGACTTAGAAGTCACTAGTGAAAGGCTCGGGGCTCTTTAATTATGGCTTAATATAACAGTGATTGACTTTAGTGGTTTGGTTACTTGAATTCTCATAACAGGTTGGTTGGGAAGGCTAACAACCTTACGAAAATAATCAATTTTAGCATGATGAGTAGTTAACCAGTCGATTCCTAAAATCACATAAAAGGCAAGTATTTTCAAAGAGATAAGATATACAGATAACGTGAAATTGTCGATTTGAGTTAAAATTGATTTATAAATAGTGGATGTAACGAAGGTTTCTCCTAACGAATTTTCAACCAATAAGTCAAAGTCTAATTTCTCCGGGGTCAAGTTCACACGTTGAACATAACTAGGTGATATAAAAGAGTAGGTAGAACCGGTATCTAACAAGGTATATACTTCCTAAGAGTTTATGATTAACTTACCCGTGATAACTTCGTTCGGGTTCCTCAACAAACGCTCTCACTTAAACTACTGACTTTGACTTTTCTGGGACATCCTTTGGCGTCACCATCCCAACTGAACTTGACTTCACTACACGAAAAAATCGAGCTAAATGGCCTTCTCTTCTGTTGTAACGCCCCAGAAAATTTACATTTTTGAGAATTAAATTTTTATTTTTATTATGTGGATTAAATGAATTTAATTAATTATTTATGGGAGTAAGCTAATTGAAGGTCGTTCTATGACCTAGATATATCAGAACGTCGTAGTATTTTGGCTACGTGATAGAATTAAAGTGTTTGAATTTCCAAGATGAAAATAAAACTTTTCGAGAAACTTTCTGAAAAACACTATTCACGCATTTCTGCTCGGGAATTATTTTTAAACTTTCGAGAATTATATAATGATAGAATATCGAGGTGAGATGGAATATCTAATAATATTTCAGTTATGGCAAACGCAGTTTTTCGCCTGCGGACTTAAAATCTAACGATTAGGGAAAATGAATTTCGAGAAGGAATTTAAATGCGTATAATGAATTAAAGCAAGGATTGTAAAATACGTAAGTATTATATGAGGTAATGGATATAAGTATAATATGAGGTATTATACGAGCATGTATGAATGATGGAATGTCATATATTAAATAAGTATACGAGTTAGAATACAAGATTAATACGTAAATTATACGTTATAAGGATTTAAGCGAAATGTAATGGATTTGTTGAATTGTGTAGGAAATTGTAATCTCCAATTGGGATAATAATAAAGCCCAATACGAATTAATGTTAAAGCCCAAATATAGGAATGGTTAAGTCCAATATAAATTAATGAACAAGCCAAATGATTGTTAATGCAAGCCCAAGTATAAGCTAAGCTAAAAGCCCAAAGTATGAACTTATAGGTTATTGGATGGTTTAAGCCCATGGGTGATCCAAAGTAATGAGCAAGTAATTAATGTGATAAGCAAGTAAAGTGCTTATGTGTGGTGAACAAGTAAAAGTTGTGATCAACAAGCAAAGGATAAGCTAGGTGATTAACAAGCAAACTTAAAGGCTAAGTTATGTGATTAGCAAGTATACTTAATGGTTAAGTATATGTGATGCCCATGTATTGGATAGATGTTGTGGAGGCCAAGTTAACTTAATGTCTAGGTAATGAATAGTAAGGAGGTGATTAAGGAGGTGGGTTGAATTAATGACCCTTATGCCCTAACTTAGGAAGTCCTATAAATAGCAAGCTTGGATTTCATCATCAAACAAGTTGAGAGCTTATTGGTTAGAGAGAAAAAGCTACAAAAGCTAGAATAAGTTAGTCTTTGTGAATTCAAGAAGCAAGAATGGGATTAAAGATTAACCAAGTGATTATCAGGAGTAAGAACTTAAACCATGAATCTCTTTCTCTTCCATTGTTAGAGAGGTGGGTAGTGGTAGAACATGTATGCTAAGGAATGATAGGAATGATTAATCAATGGACTTAAGCCGTATAAGTCATGAATAAGTAATTCAAACTTAATTAAGTTATGAATTTATGAAGAGTTTATATGAAATACTCATATGTGTACTTTAATAAGATTGTATGATAATAAGAAGTAAGAATGGTGGTTAAAAGACTTTATCTATAATAAGTCACGAGGAAGGAAGTCATAAGTAGTTTATACTTTTACAAGTTATAGACTAATGAAGAACAAGTAATAACTTATCATGTCAATAAGTTAATGAAGTATGTATGTCAAAATGTTAATATGATGGATTGAATCCATTTAAAACGATGAACAAATCCTATGAAATGAAGTTAAGGCGGAATTCACGAGTTTGGACGATAATCGTCGAATTCGTGAAAATCTCGAAATGGAAGTCAAATTTTGTTATTGTGCTTGGAAACATTGGTTTTCAATGGAGACAAGTCATATTTGGCATTATAGAGTTGCGGACTCAAAAATGACCGAATTCTGACTTAGAACGAAGAAACGAGCGTTGAACGTTCACGAACGTTTATCATTTTCATTAAAATGAACTAATAGGTGAATTTTTAGCAAACTAAGTCAAATAGAAAAAATTCTTACATGAACGTGTAGAGTACGTAATTTGTGAATCGTGGGCTTTTGAACGAGCCAATTCGGACTTATAACGAAAAAGTTATGCGTCCGAGAAGTTCACAAAATTTAAAAAGTTGTAAATTTTTCTAAGGCACAGAGTTGGCGCCGCGGCGCCAACCCAAGGACAAATGGTGGCGCCGCAACACCGTAGAAGTGTCTGGGCATACTGCTAACTCGCACCGTGGTGCGAGATGCAGAGTTAAGTGTGGCGCCGCGGTGCCAGTGCTAGAGTTTTGATAGACAAGAATGTTTATAAGTATAGGAAGAAAGATAACTCATTAGTAATGAAATAAGGTGTTAATATAACATTGTTAAGGCATTGTTAAACACGTAATGTATGATGATTAAAGGTTAATAATCAATTGAAGATGAACGTAATGAGAACAACGTAATGTGCTAAGCCGGCTGTAGAAATTTGTTGACCAAGTTGATTATGAATCCAATGGTTTGTAATACCAGTATGCATTACGTAATTACTTAATGAACATGATAAGACCTTTCCTAAATCACTGTTATAGTGATGACTTTAGGAATTTAATATTGTTTAATGAGTATTTAAATGACGAACGTAAAGTATAGAGAACATGAACAATATTCAATAATGATAAAGCCTATAACATTAAGAGTTGCAACTAAAAGTTGTTAAGTAATTGAACGTGAACGATATGCCGTAAGTGTACTTAACCAATGACGATCGAGTTTCGATTAATAATGTTAGTAAGCCATGAGGAAGGATGATTAACTCAAAACAAGTTCTATTAATGAAGTAAATCCATGTAAGACATAGGAGAGAAAGAAGTTGGTAAGAATAATGTAAAAATATAATGGCAAGCCGGAACCAATAGTAACAAATCTAATATATGATTAGATTGAGAAGAAGGGTAAGATTCATTAGGAGCCATGTATGTTCATTCATGACCTAATGTGGTATGTTATGTGGTTATATATTGTAGAGACCATAAAGACTGAAAGGAAAAGTTATTTTTACTGTAGCACAAGCTGAAGGCAAGTTTTTCTTAAAACGCTTGTCTAACCTTTGTGTTAGCCAAGTTTTCTGTGATTCGTGTTATGAGATGCATGAAGTGTTTTACTAAAGGGTCGATGCCAGTTTTATCTCGGTTAGGCTAATCATGAAGAGTTGATTGATTTATTTACAAGTCTTTTAAAAAAGAATTTCTAACGACATCCTATGCCAATTGTTTGGTACGGATTCAAGGTAAGCCTGAGTATGAATAAACAAATGTATTTTTCATCGATTATTCGATGGGCACGCGAGGTTGCCAAAACTTAAATGTACATACGTTTAATGGATGTAGTGTTGATCAACATAGAGTACTATGGGCTGATCACCCAGAAGTGCTCGTAAGATATGCCGGACTTACGAACTTATTGTCGGGTTGTCCTTTTCAAAGAAAATATGAAATGCTCATGGTCTTGAGCCATAATTGATATTTTACTGAATATTGTTATTGTAAAACGTTTTGAAGGAAAAGAAATGCTATTTTGAATTATTTATAGTACTTCATAACTATTATCCAATTATTGAAGATATATGATTCCTATGTTTCAAGCATGTTGTTTAAAAGAAATTGTTGTACTTGCTGAGCTTGTTATGCTCACTCTTGCTTGAACCATATGAATGCAGCTAAGATCGAACGAATCGAGAGATCTAACAATGATAGAGGCAAGACTAAGCTAAACGATTAGTTAACCTTGTAATAAACTAGCAAGTTGTATATATTATAGAATGATGAACAAAGAATGTAATGGTTTTAGAACCTGGGAATGAGATGTAATATTATTAATGTAATAAGAATGTCGTTGATACACGCATTTTGATGTCGTTTCAATAGAATCAATGTACAGTTATGAGTACCTTGTAGCACCATCTGTCGGGTTGGAAGATACCCGGATTTGGGGGCATCACATCTGTACAGTTATGAGTATCGTGTAGCACCATCTGTCATTTCAATATGAAACATGCTTTGGGTTGCTAGGTACAGTTTAGATGGATATGTCCCTCATGTCCACATTTGAAACATACGACCGATGGTCGTTCTTCCTCCTTTTAAATAGGTGTTGGTGATGCTTTCTTTCCATCATTATTTAACCTTCTTTTCTTGAAGTTGTTCTCACTTAGTTCACCTTTCCTATTATCTTGGCCATGATTACCACCGAAGTGGTTACCATTTCGTGCCTGATAATTTCCTCCACGATGGTTATTGTTGTTCCTATGGTCATTGCCACTGGTACGATTATTATCATGTTGTTGGTCGTTGCCTTTTAGTTAAGCTGACTCATAATGGCGTTCTAATAACTGAGCCTTATTCAAAACATCTGAATACAAACAAAGTTTATGAGAAATGAGGTATTAACGTATTTTGGGTTTCAAACCTCTTTGAAACATTCGCGTCATTCGCTCCTCATTATCTACCAAATGGGATGCAAACCAGGATAACTCGGCAAACTTAGCCTCGTACTGTGACACAATCCTATTGTTTTGCTCCAGCTTGATGAATTCCACCTCCTTCATATGACGAATACTTTCAGGAAAGTACTTTTCCTTGACAAATTCTAGGAACTTCTCCCAAGACATCTGGAGTACGCCAGGCTGGGTATGTTTTACAGATTCCCACCAATGATCTGCCTCTTCTCGCAACATAAAGGTGGAAAAGGGAACCTTTTACTCCTCTTAACATTCCAAGACATCAAATATCTTAATATGCTTTATCCATGTCTCTGCCTTAAGTTGTTCTAGCTTTCCCAAAAACTATGGTAGTCCCAGCTCCTTGAACTTCTTAGCGGTGACCAGCCGTGAGTTGCCAGTGTTTCCACTTATATTTTGAACAGGAGTCTCTCTCGTTTGGTTTGGCATAAATTCAAAAAATTTCTTAAACATACCATCGTACGTCATTTTGTCGGTGTTATTATTTACACGAAGATTATTGTCTTCCTGATGCACATTATCCTGGTTATTGGTCAACGGTGACTCAACGATCTCATGTGCTTCATTTGTTATCTCAACATTTTAAGATGCCATTCTCAAACACTGTCACAAAAACAAGGGTTAATTGACATGCCACATATTATCCCTATACTCTGACCGACCAATTAAATAACAAATAACTTAGGTAGGTCATACTAGCAAAGGAATTACCCGTCTCTCCCCTCCTAGTTTTAGTCCCACATCTCAGCCATGGATTGTATCCCTAAGCTTTGATACCAACTGTGACGCCCTCAAAACAGGTATACATCACCCATCTTGGGTCGCCAAATACATGGTACATAATAGAACTACAAGCTTCTTTTATACAACTGTCGTGTAAAATACAACAAAACATAGCTGATAGATTTAACACGAATATTGTCTTCTAGACAATATCCATATTCAATAGAGTCCTCATTACAATTATTATCACACTATTTCATATAGTAGTGAGGACTACTATAGCTACTTATCCTGGACCATCACTCCATTCCCCGACTCGTCCCAACTATATTCTCATTTCCTGAAGAGAACAACGAAAGCAAAAGGGTGAGCTCAACTAGCCCAGTAAGAAACATTATGACTAAGATAATGCAGAATAAATTATCATTAGACTTCAACAGTGTTAAACTGATAAAATACAATAAACATCAAGTTTAACTGCAGCGAAACAAGCAATCCATTAGAAGAGTCAAGTAGAGCATGATATCTACTATCTTCTATGATTTAAGAAGTTTTTCATCCACTTTATCGTTGAGACTCGTCTTAATAAATAAACCACATAATCGAATCATCCCTGCACTACGGGCTAAAGATATTCATGTAATCATCAATGGTCATGATTATACTGAATAATCTCTAGTCAAAATCATACCAACAACTGTCCATCAATGCACTACGAACCAATTAGGACTTTTACTACATCATTTGTAATATTACGAGTCATGATTATACCAAATGATCCCTGGTCATAATCATACCAATCAATAGTCCATCTATGCACGTAAGCTAAAGATGACTTTCATCACAATATAAGCATGAGGATGATGACAATGATATAAGCATTAATCAAACAAAATCAAGGATAAATATTAAAGACTTTAAATTTATCCAGAGTTTAAAAATATCCAAATTGTAAACATGATACTGCTTTCTGGAGAAAAATTCAAGAATAATATTCTTGTATCAAAAATAGTTTGGACAAAAAAGAAATAAATTTTTCAGGTGAATAGTACCCCATGAATAGTACCTTGTGAATAGTACTTTGGGAATAGTACCTCGTGAATAGTGCCCCAGCATGAAAAGTGCCCTAAATACCTGAGTGAATAATATTTGAGTTAATAATAACCTGGGAATAGTAACTCATGAATAGTACTTCGGTATGAAAAGTGCCCCGAATACCAGAGTGAATAATATTTGAGTGAATAGTAATTAGATGAATAGTAACCTATAAATATTAACTCATGAATAGTATTCTGGTATGAAAAGTTCAATAATTATCAAGAAAGCTCAAAATAATATTTCTATGAAAAGATACTGGATGAAGCGTAAATATCAAGGATATTATACTAATTTCACGAAGAATAGAAGCAATACTTTAACAGAATGAGTGTAGAATTAGGAATACGAAACAAAATAATATTACTCAGATGCTACAGAGTATGGAAGAAAATATTATTTTTACAAATACTGAATAAAATAATATCCCTTACCTCAGAAGAAGACTTGATACTAGAATAGTGAAGTAGCAGACTTCTCTTCTTCTTTCTCTCTATAGCTTCTCTCTCTATATAATTGGTCGTGTGAGTCTTAGTGAATTGGTGAGAATGAAAAAAGAATGAGCTTCTATTTATAGAAAAATATATTTCGATAATTACACGTTTTGGGGCTCAAAATATTACGGTATAATACCTTCATCTTTTCCTTCATTTTTAATCTAGTCCTGCAAGTATTATCAAACTTTCACCACCTCCCCTAATAGTACATCATGTGAATCAGTAGTTCAGTCATGTGAATCAATAGTTCTATGCATGTGAAAAAAATTGTTACAATATAGTACATTCATCTATACCTCCATTTTAAATTTAGTCATCCAAGTATTATCAATCTTGCATCACCTCTGTAAGACCCCAACTTAATATTTAATCAAATTAAATTTCCTCTATTTATTATCTTGAAATAGTAAGGGTTGATTGGATTAATGTGGTAAGTTATGGGTAAAATGCGCAATTATTTCAAACAAGCAAGTGGACGTTTTAAAATATTCATTGTCGACGGGGAATATTCGTTTGTTTGTGGAATATTCGTACTGTCGGGGAATATTCGTACGACGGGGTAGCCTTGTGTGGGCCCCATAACGGAAAGCGATTGGATGAAGAAAACGACAAGAATAAGTTTGTTATAAATAACAGCGTAGTTATTCTCAATTATCTGTGGTAATACCCAATGGTTAAAACACAAAGATAGCACGGTATTACACCAATTATTGATTCTTACGTAAGAAGGCACTACTCAATAATTGTTACAATAATTATCTTATTCAAATATTTTATTTTATTGATTCAATAATTGCTGCGTTGATATTTTATATTACTGTTGTTTTAATAATTGTCACTGCAAAATATTTTCTATTATCAGAGCAATAATTCATATTATCTGAATAATATTATTAGATAACATTATTGGCAATGTCTAGAAAGTTCTGTCTAATGAGAGGTTTGGTCATCAAATTGCGCGCCAGTAAGGAGAGATCCTTATTGGAAAGCCCCATCTTTCTTGGGAACTGCCTGGTTGTCAATAATGTGATTCTGTAATATTATTTGTGAATAATTAATTATTGATTTATATGATGAGGAAAATATTGATTTTTATGTGGATATAGATGGAGAAAATTTTTAATGCGACAATTGTTAAAAATTAATATTTTATCTTTTTCTAATAAAATAATTCATTTAAATATATTATTTTAATAATATATTGATGGTGATATTTTTACAATGAATGTGGGATATATAAGTATATGAGGAGGAAGAGTATTTTTGTGGCATTAAATGAATAACACATGTTTTGTGTGTCGGTAAACCCCAATTCTTGACCGAAATTTGATTATAGCCTGTAAAATCGCCCGTTTGTGGATTTCGGTCAATTTTTATTTGGAATTTGAAAAAACTTTCTTCTGCAAAGTTGTAGATAATGAAATTTCCTATGGAAAGGACATGTGGTTTGAATTTTTCTGACAAAAGGGCTATTTATTGAGAATTATTGAAGTTTTGGTATATCGGGTGTCAATTGATTTTTGGAGTTTAAATGATTTTTTGTTAGAAAAACGTTTTTTGTACTTTGGTGTCCCTCACTTGCACATGTTAATGGCTGAATTCAATTATCTAGAGGTGGGCTTGAATATTTTGTAATTATATTAATATTATATTAAATTTTCTGCTTTGGTGTTCTAAGCATTTTCCTATAAATAGGGTGCTTAGGCTAGAATTGAAAATCACACCAGAAACTGAAATCTTCTCTCTCTTTCTCTCTTGATATATTGAGCGTATTATTGTGAGTATACTTTGAGTGTTGCTATACGGTGCAAGTTCAAGTCATAGCCTATATCCCAGGTGTTTCAACTAAGAAATCTTGTCTTTTCGGTAAAGTGATGTTATTTTCTTCATATATGATATTATTTCTTCAATATCATTATGCCGAAATATTGGTTTGAACATTTTAATCAAATTTGGAACTTTTTGTGTTGGGTTTACTATTCACGTATACGGTACTATTCATCGAAAAATGAAATTTTTCCTTTTCGTCCACAATATCTATTATGGATACTAGCTTTGATTGTATCCATGTTTTGATCATTCTTGAATTTTACTTCACTATGATTATTTATAATGTATTTTTGGACATGAAATAGTTGAAATACGAATCCTTGATATTTATTCTTTTGTTTTACTGGATTCGTTTCCTTTAAAATATTTTTCATCATCCTCATTCCTAAATGATGATATTATTGAATATCTTTGGCCTGTAGTGCAAAGATTAATGATTTTATGATAAATATCTTTGGCCCGTAGTGCAAAGATGAACAGGTATTGAGATGAACATGACCGACTGATGAATATCTTTGGCCTGTAGTGAAAAGATGAATATTTGATTCAAGATGCATATTGATTGATGTTACAAGGATAAAATATTGATGGTGGACTTTTAAATTCATAGATAGTAGTAGATTTCATTCTCTACATAACTCTTCTATGAATTATTATTTTCGCTGCGAATATTGATCTGAAACTTGTTGTCTATTGTATTTTATCAGATTTTTCCCTATTGAAGACTAACGATAATTTGTTCTATATTATCTTAGTCATAATATTCTTTACTAGGCTAGTTGAGCTCACCCTTTTCCTTGTTGTTCCATTTTTCTCAGGAGGCGAGAATGTAACGAGTACTAGTCGGTGTATGGAATGATGATTCTAGAAGTTGTTTAGTAGTCCTCACCATTTTTGTATAATAATGTATCAATAATTGTGATGAGTATTTATTTGGATTTGGATATTGTCTAGAAGACAATATTTGTATTTAAACTCACAGTTTTTATGATGTATTAATAAAGTTGTAGTTGTTTCTGTACCATTTTATTGACGACTTAAAATGTGTGATGTATACTTATTTTGGGGGCGTCACAGGTGGTATCAGAGATTAGGGATATGATCTCTGGCGAAGATCGGGGAATAGAGCTAGGAGGGGAGAGACGAGTAAATCCTTTGCTAGTGTGTCCTACCTAAGCTTATTTGTTAGTTCGTCAATATATAAGGATATTATTTGATATGTTGATTTCATTTATTAACCCTTGTTTTATGGCAGTATTTGAGAATGTCGACTGAGAATGTTAACAGTGGAGTAAATGAGACCGTGGAGACGCCTGTACTCACCAATGAGGAGAACGTGCAGCAGGCCGGCAATGTTCCTCCTGTGAAAAATGCCACTAAGCAGATGATGAACGACGGGATGTTTAGAAGTTTTTTGCAGTTCATGCAAAATCAGACGAGGGAGACTCGTGCACAAAATACAGGTGGAAATGATAACAACGCACGATTTGTCACGGCCAAGCAGTTCAAAGAGTTGGGACCACCATAATTCTGGGGAAAGCCGGATTCGATTAAGGCGGAGACGTGGGTCAAACTATTTACCAAGATATTCGATATCTTGGGATGCACGGAAGAACAGAAGGTTCCATTCGCTACTTTTATGTTCCGTAATGAGGCAAATTACTGGTGGGAATCTGTGAAGCGTACCCATCCAACTGCACTCAGCATGTCTTGGGAGACATTTCAGAAACTGTTCAACGACAAGTACTTTCCTGAAAGTATTCATCATATGAAGGAAGTGGAGTTTATTAGACTGGAACAAAATAACATGACGGTGTCCCAGTACGAGGCGAAGTTTGTAGAGTTATCCAGGTTTGCACCTCATTTGGTGGAGAATGAGGAACGTATGACGCGGATGTTTCTGAAAGGTTTGAAACCCGACATACGTCAGTATCTAATTTCTCATAAATTTTCTCTCTATTCAGATGTTGTCAATATGGCTTAATTATTAGAGCGAGATAGCGAGTACGTTCAACCGAGGGACCATAACCGAGGATCATCTAGGAGATAGCGGTCAATGTAATAACGATAACCAGCGGAGAAAGGAAAAGACGGACAAAAAGGGTAACCACTCTGGTGGTAGTCATGGCCATGAGAATAGAAGAAGCGAGTCGGGAGGAGATTTTAAAAAGAGGAGATTTAACAATGAACATGTGAAGACGCGTCACCACGGATCAACTAGTTCTAAGGAGGAGAGCGATCATCACCCATCATATGCTATAAGTGCGGGAAAGAAGGACATACCAGTCCAAATTGCCCACAACAGTTCAAGCTATGTTATAATTGTGGAAAGGAAGGACATATCGCTTGAGATTGTACGATAGCGAAAGCAAGTTTAGGGGGAACGGTGACTCAAAAGGCTGTCCCAGAAAAGTCAAAGTCATTTGTTCCTGGAAGAGCGTTTGTCGTGACTGGTCAAAATGTGAGGAACCCAAATGAGGTGATCACGGGTAAACTAATCATTAATTATTGCAAAGTTTATACCTTACTTGATACCGGTGCTACCCATTCATTTATCTCTCCTGGTTGTGCTCAACGTTTAAACTTAACTCCGGAGAAATTAGACTTTGATTTATCTATGGAGACTCTGTTAGGAGAAACTTTCATCACATCCACTATTTATAAATCTTGTTTGATTCAAGTTGGCACCATCACCTTACCTGTTGACCTTATCTCTTTAAAGATACTTGCTTTTGATGTGATTTTAGGGATTGATTGGTTAACTACTCATCATGCCAAAATTGATTGTTTTCCTAAGGTTGTTAGTTTTCATATTCCTAACAAACCTGTTGTACGAATTCAAGCAACTAAGCCACTAAAATCAATCGCTGTCATATCAAGTCATAAAACTATTCATTTATTGAAAAATGATGTCAAGCTTTCTTAGCCCATGTTATGGATTTGAATAAAGACACGTCAGGTTTGAATAATATTCTTGTTGTTATTGATTTTCCTGACGTATTTCCTGAAGAACTTCCCGGTCCCCCATAACGTGAAGTTGAATTCTTTATTGATCTTGAACCTGGTACAAAGCCCATTTCTAAAACCCCATATCGAATGGCTCTTATTGAACTTTAGGAGTTAAAGGTCCAATTACAGGAGTTGTTGGACATTGGTTTCATTCGCCCTAGTACATCTCCTGGGGGTGCTCCTGTTTTATTTGTAAAGAAGAAAGACGGGAGTATGCGACTTTGTATTGACTATCGGGAATTGAACCATGTCACCATCAAGAATAGGGATCTGCTACCTCTTATTGATGATCTGTTTGACCAGTTGCAAGGAGCACAATTCTTTTCAAAGATCGATATTTGTTCTGGATATCATCAGCTAAAGATTAGAACTGAGGATATTCCAAAGACCTTGAACTTCGATGACGGGCATTATGAATTTTTAGTCATGTCTTTTGGATTGACTAATGCTCCTGCGGCTTTCATGGATATGATGAACCGAGTATTTAAGGAATATTTAGATCAGTTCGTTGTTGTCTTTATTGACGACATCCTCATATATTCCAAAAGCCATGAAGATCATGAGCACCATTTGAAGCTGGTACTCCAAAGGCTGCGTGAAAATAAGCTATATGCTAAGTTGAAGAAATGCAAGTTCTGGCTTGAGGAAGTAGCATTTCTTGGGCACGTGGTGTCAAAACATGGAGTATCTATTGACCCGGCGAAGATTGAAGCAATACAAAGTTGAGAGCAACCGAAGTCGGTGACCGAAGTACATAGCTTTCTGGGCCTAGCTAGTTATTATCGGAGATTCGTGGAAGGGTTTTCTTGAATCGCTACTCCATTAACTCAGCTAACTCGGAAGGATACAAAATTCGTTTGGAGCGAGGAATGCGAGAAGAGTTTCCAAGAGCTTAAGAGGAGACTCATTTCGGCACCTGTTTTGACAATACCATCTGGTTCGGATGGATTTGTTATCTACATCGATGCTTCGGGCAAAGGGTTAGGATGTGTTCTTATGCAACGTGGGAAAGTCATAGCCTATTCCTCGCGACAACATAAAGAATATGAGAGGAATTATCCTACTCATGATCTAGAGTTAGCGGCGATCGTTTTCTTGCTTAAAGATCTGGAGGCACTATCTATATGGGGAGAAAGTGGAGATATATTCAGACCATAAAAGCCTTAAATATTTCTTCACTCAAAAGGAACTCAACATGCAGCAACGACGTTAGCTCGAGTTGTTGAAAGATTACGACTACACTATTCAATACCATCCTGGAAAAGCGAACGTGGTAGCTGA
Source organism: Panax quinquefolius (assembly GCA_020205615.1). NCBI lineage: Eukaryota > Viridiplantae > Streptophyta > Magnoliopsida > Apiales > Araliaceae > Panax > Panax quinquefolius. The sequence continues at coordinate 116,792,696 of CM035156.1, read as the reverse complement.
CGCGTTGAGTAGAAGATCATATGGAGGAACGAGTGCGATGATGTCAAGTATACGCATAGAGCCAACTTTAATAGAAAAAGTTAAGGTTGCTCAAGCCACCGACCTGGCGCTGATGCGTATGAAGAAGAAAGTACAAGAAGGTGCTATTCCGGAAGTAAGAATCGATGAAGAAGGAATACTTCGAGTCCACTCCAGACTTTGTGTTCCTAACGACTCTGATTTGAAGTACAAGATTATGATGGAGGCACACAATACACCATTTGCGATCCATCCTGGAAGTACCAAAATGTATCGTGATCTTCGACATACATTTTGGTGGAACAATATGAAAAGAGAGATTGCAAAGTTTATCTCGACGTGTTTAACTTGTCAACATGTAAAGGCAGAGAATCAAGTACCTAAGGGTACATTGCAACCACTTGAGATTCCGAAATGGAAGTGGGAACACATTACCGTGGATTTTGTTATAGGTTTTCCTACGGTTTCTCTAGGCATCGATGCTATTTGGGTTATGGTTGATAGATTAACCAAGTTTGCTCATTTCTTGCCGATACGGGAGACTTATTCCCTTGAACGTCTTGCTCATATGTATATAAATGAGATTGTGAGATTGCATGGCATGCCAGTATCCATAGTTTCGGATCGTGACACAAGATTTACTTCAAGATTTTGGGTTAGCTTGCAAAAAGCTATGGAGCGCGGATTCTGATTTAGTTCGCATACCATCCTTAAACGGATGATAATCGAGATGACTATTCAAACTCTTGAAGAATTATTAAGACTCTGTGTCCTAGACTTCAAAGGTAGTTGGGATAAGTATTTACCATTGGTGGAATTCTCCTACAATAACAGTTATCATACAAGCATTGGTGTGGCCCCATTTGAAGCATTGTATGGACAAAAGTGTCGCTCTCCAGTATGTTGGGACGAGGTGGGTGAAACAACATTGTTGGAACCCGATTTGGTACGTATGACTATGGAAAAGATCTAAATGATTCGACAACGTATACAAATGGCACAAGATCGACAAATGAGTTATTCGAATATTCATCGAAAGGACGTGGAATTTAGTATTGGGGATCATGTATTGTTGTGTTTCCCCATGGAAGGGAGTCACAAGATTCGGGAAGAGAAAAAAGCTCAATCCACGATTTATTGGTCCATTTCAAATTCTTGACCGAGTAGGTAATGTAGCCTATAGACTCGCGTTACCTCCGAGTATGTCTCATGTTCATAATGTGTTTCACATATCTGTACTTCGTAAATATGTGAAAGACCCAAACCATGTTATTGAGTTAGAACTAGACGAGATAGCCGAATACTTAACGTACGAAGAGGTACCTATCAAGATCTTTGATAGGAAGGAGCATGTCCTACGCACAAAGGTCATACCACAAGTTAAAGTTTTGTGAAGGAACCATGCTATAGAGGAAATGACCTGGGAGTTGGAAACGGAAATGAAAGCGAGGTATCCTCAACTTTTCGAAACACCAGGTACGTACGTCAATTTCGAGGATGAAATTTCATAAGGAGGGGAGGTTGTAAGACCCCAACTTAATTGTTAATGAAATTAAATTTCCTCTATTTATTATCTTGAAATAGTAAGGGTTGATTGGATTAATGTGGTAAGTTATGGGTAAAATGCGCAATTATTTCAAACAAGCAAGTGGTTTTAAAATATTCGTTGTTGACGGGGAATATTCGTTTGGTCGTGGAATATTCGTACTGCGTTGATATTTTATATTACTGTTGTTTTAATAATTGTCACTTCACAAGATTTTTTATTATCGGAGCAATAATTCATATTATCTGAATAATATTATTAGATAACATTATTGGTAATGTCTAGAAAGTTCTGTCTAAGGAGAGGTTTGGTCATCTAATTGCGTGCCAGTAAGGAGAGATCCTTATTGGAAAGCCCCCTCTTTCTTGGGAACTGTCTAGTTGTCAATAATGTGATTCTGTAATATTATTTGTGAATAATTAATTATTGATTTATATTATGAGGAAAATATTGATTTTTATGTGGATATAGATGGAGAAAATTTTTAATGTGACAATTGTTAAAAATTAATATTTTATCTTTTTCTGATAAAATAATTTTTTTAAATATATTATTTTAATAATATATTGATGGTGATATTTTTACAATGAATGTGGGATATATAAGTATATGAGGAGGAAGAGTATTTTTGTGGCATTAAATGATTAACACATGTTTTGTGTGTCGGCAGACCCCAATTCTTGACTGAAATTTGATTTTAGCCTGTAAAATCGCCCATTTGTGGATTTCGGTCAATTTCTGTTTGGAATTTAAAAAAACATTCTTCTGCAAAGTTGTAGAGAATGAAATTTCCTATGGAAAGGACTTGTGGTTTGAATTTTTCTGACAAAAGGGCTATTTATTGTGAATTATTGAAGTTTCGGTATATCGGGTGTCAATTGATTTTGGGAGTTTAAATGATTTTTTTTTAGAAAAACGTTTTTTGTAATTTGGTGGCCCTCACTTGCACATGTTAATGGCTGAATTCAATTATCTAGAGGTGGGCTTGAATATTTTGTAATTATATTAATATTATATTAAATTTTCTGCTTTGGTGTTCTAAGCATTTTCCTATAAATATGGTGCTTAGGTTAGAATTGAAAATCACACCAGAAACTGAAATCTTCTCTCTCGATATATTGAGCGTATTCTTGTGAGTATACTTTGAGTGTTGCTATACGGTGCAAGTTCAAGTCATAGCCTATATCCGGTGTTTTAACTAGAAGTACTGTCTTTCGAGGTAAGGGATGTTATTTTCTTCATATATGATATTATTTCTTTAATATCATTATGCCAAAATATTGGTTTGAACATTTTAATCAAATTTGGAACTTTTTGTGTCGGGGTTACTATTCACGTATACGTCACTATTCACATATACGGCACTATTCACGAATATGGCACTATTCATCGAAAAATGAAAATTTTCCTTTTCGTCCAAAATATCTATTATGGATACTAGCTTTGATTGTATCCATGTTTTGATCATTCTTGAATTTTACTTCACTATGATTATTTATGAGGTATTTTTGGACATGAAATAATTGAAATACGAATCCTTGATATTTATTCTTTTGTTTTACTGGATTCGTTTCCTTTAAAATATTTTTCATCATCTCCAGTCCTAAATGATGATATTATTGAATATCTTTGGCCTATAGTGCAAAGATTAATGATTTTATGATAAATATCTTTGGCCCGTAGTGCAAAGATAAACACGTGTTGAGATGAACATGACCAACTGATGAATATCTTTGGCCTGTAGTGCAAAGATGAATATTTGATTCAAGATGGATATTGATTGATGTTACAGGGATAAAATATTCATGATGGACTTTTAAATTCATTGATAGTGGTAGATTTCATTCTCTACGTAACTCTTCTATGAATTATTATTTCCGCTGCGAATATTGATCTGAAACTTGTTGTCTATTGTATTTTATCAGATTTTTCCCTATTGAAGACTAACGATAATTAGTTCTATATTATCTTAGTCATAATATTCTTTACTAGGCTAGTTGAGCTCACCCTTTTCCTTGTTGTTCCATTTTTCTCAAGAGGCGAGAATGTAACGAGTACTAGTCGGGGTATGGAATGATGATTCTAGAAGTTGTTTAGTAGTCCTCACCATTTTTGTATAATAATATATCAATAATTGTGATGAGGATTTATTTGGGGTTGGATATTGTCTAGAAGACAGTATTTGTATTTAAACTCGCAGTTTTTATGATGTATTAATAAAGTTGTAGTTGTTTTTGTACCATTTTATTGATGACTTAAAATGTGTGATGTATACCTATTTTGGGGGCGTCACAACCTCCCCTAATAGTACATGTATGTGAATAAATAGTACATACTTGTGAACAAATAGTTATAAGCATGTGAATTAATAGCAATTAATTGCTCATTTATCCGATTAATTACCTGATTGGTCAATATTACCTTATCGAAATAAATGTCAATTTCCACTAACACTAATAATCCCAACACAATGAAAATATCAATTTTATCTTTAATCAACACAAACTTATTCATCATTAATATTATAACTCACAATATTTAACAACCAGATCATAAACAGGAAAGAGGGGGCTTTCCGATAAGGATTTCTCCCTATTGGCGCGCAATTTGGTGACCAAACCCCTTTCCTTGACAGAACTTTCTATACATCGTCAATATTTAAAATAATAATATGAATAATGTTGTCATCTCAATTATTGTTTTTAAAATATATAAAATATTATGCAGATGACACTGTGACAATAATTGAATCAATAATATGAGAGATATTATGTTGTAATTACTGTAGCAATAATTGAGTATAACTGAGTGATTTCTCACGTAAGCATCAACAATCAATACCGTGTGCTACTATGAAACCACGCGTATTACTGTACCTTTACCACTGGGTATTTAAATTGTTTTAATGGTAAAAATTTCCCCGTTATTTTTATAAAAAGACATTTGTTTCATTTTCTAACTCTGACAATACTTTTATTGTGGGGTCCACCAATGATTATACCGTCGTACGAATATTCCCTGTTAAAATGAATATTCCCCGATCAATTGAATATTTTATAACCACTTGCTTACTTTGCAAAATTTTGTAATTATTACCCACAACTATAACATTATATCAAATCCACACCATAATATTCAAAAATATATTTCGAGAAAAATTAATCTTTATACATAAAAGTTGGGGTCTTACAATAGACACAAGGGTAATTATCATACACATTCATTGCAAGTAGATATCGATCGGATTCGATCGAACTGATCTTTAACTATTCAACATAAAGCTTGTCTATCTAATAAAATGGAAATTTGATTTCTATTAGAACTCAAATTCCTCCTTCAAAATTTCTTTATAAAATAATTTACTATATATAAGAAAATAAATTTTATTTGAATAATACCTGGAGTTCCATCCCCGGCTGCGACGGTATCCTGAACCGTCATGTTGAAGACTCTTGTGGTTGATTTTGTTTGTTTGCTTGTTGAAGTTGGTCCACTTATTGCCAGAGTCCCACTGATTTTCCCCGTATTCGCGCTTCCTGCATCCATTCTCCTTTTCGAACAGCCCTTCACCTTATGCTCTGTTGACCCACATAGAAAACACCCACTATTCATCCTAGGATTGGGGCAGTTAGGAGAGACATGTCTCTCCTGCCCACACTTGTAACACACAAACTTACCCTTGAGACACTCACCTAAGTGATTTTTCCCATAATTCTTACACTGCACAACTTACTTCTTTCCACCTTCCTGCTTGACCTTGATATTCCCAAAATTATTCCCTTTTCTTTTCTCATTCTTACTTCCACTACTTGATTCTTTATTCACAACTCCCTCGATCTTGCCCTTGTTCCTTTTTTCCTTATTATAGAGGCTCATGGCCTCACTTCCCTCCTCAGCTATAATAGCATTTTCCAAGAGTGTTGCGAATGTAGTGATCTGCAACACCGCCACCTTATTGTAGAGTCAGGGTTTTAAGCCCAGCTCAAACCTTTTTTCCTTCCTTGCCTCCGTATCAACTTGATGCGGAGCGAACCTAGCCAATTCATTAAACTTTGCGGCATATTCTGACACAGTCATATCGTCCTGCTTTAACTCTAAAAATTGTTCCTCCATCCTATCATGCATACTAGATGAGAGATAGTTTTCGAAAAACAATGTCTTAAACCTATCCCATATTACCACACCTTCTCATGCCCTAGCTTGATTTGCCTCCCACTAAAAATTCGACTCCCTTTTCATTATATAGGTGTCAAAAGTCATCTTTTACCCCTCAACTACCCTAGCTATCACAAATGGCTTTCCAATTTCTTTTACCCAAGTTTGGGCTTCAATAGGGTCAGTCGTCCCTCTAAATTCTGGCGGTCCTATAGCCTTAAAATCTTTGAAGTTTGCTAAGCAATTGTCTGGCTGATTCACTGCAGCTGGCATTCCCCACTGGATAACTTGAGCTACCATATTTGCAATGTTTTGCATCGGATCGGGTTGTTGTCCTTCAGCGTTGTTGGAAGATTCTTCTGCCCTTTGATTTCGAGTTCGTCTCCTTGGCAGCATTATCTAATTAAATAAAACTATAAATTATACTTTATTAACCTACATTCTAAACCTTATCGTATAAGTTTAATATATCAAACTTATTTCATTAATCAAACATAGATTCATATCACTACACCAAAAATGGTCCCAAGTGAAGGACAAATCCTTCACTAGAGGCCCTATATCTCTCACAAGTCATTTATTGCGAAGAAATATTTCCTTCACACGAGTGCTCGCATTAGACCTCCTCGCAATTGGGTATCCTTCGCTAAGTAGTAACTAAATGTTTTTTTGGGAAGGATATATTGTGAATAACTTATTCCTTCACAAATTGTATTTATTAATGGAATATTGTTATTTAGTGAAAGATTGGTTTCCTTCACAAATAATATTTTAAGAAGGACTATTTGAAATTAGTGAATAACTTGATTCCCTCACAAATAATATATTGTGAAGAATAAATTTATTTAACGAGAGAATATTTTCCTTCATTAATTATAAATTGAGAATCTTTTTCAAATTAGTGAGGAAAATTCCTTCACAAATTATAAATTTGTAAATAAAAAAATTAATTGCTAAATAATCAAAATTCATTAAAAATTATAATTAATTTTCAAATCAATGATTTCATATTTATTATTATTACTATTATTTTTAGTAATTGCTATAATAAATTTTAAATTTAATATTTCAAGTTAATATAAATATCGTACCTATTTCAAACTAATTAATAAACTAATGCATAAAGCGCCAATAATTAAAACTAATACTCCATATATAAATAGATAATGCTCAAGTCACGATAAGTACAAAATTTGTTATTATGTCTTGATCTCCCAAAGATCATAGTACTTACAATATTTAATAAATTACACAAGAAAACTGAAAGAATAACAACGAACTAGATAGAATGAAGTGTACATTATGTTAGGTCCACTTCATCATCATTTTCTTCAAGGAGGAAATCAAGCTTGGACATGTAAATTTCCTGCTGCAAAAGAAACACCAAAAATCAATAAGATGAGGAAAAAGAAATCACACTCCAGGTTAACAAAAAATGATGCATTATGACTCCAACGAATAAAATAGGAAAGTGAAGACCATTGAAAAATAGGGGAGGCAAGCATCTACCATTTTATAATTCTTATAACACTTTATAGGTTATTCTTGCATATTAAAGTGGAACATTCTTAATTTTTCCTATCTATGCCAAAACAGTCCCAACTTGATCAACTTGTGGCAATCAAGCTTTGTTTGGCCATTTGGGGCTTAGTCAAGCTTGGGCACAAGGTCACTTTGGTAATTCCAATATCGTTCTATGCCTAATTCTTCACATTTTAATTTCAAGGCCAATTAGCTAATTAAAACTGCCATAGCAGTTTGTTTGCTTTGTGACCTGCTACTGCCTAAAGGCAGTAGCTTCACTTCCTTTCTCTTTACTTACCTATATGATTTTGAGACATGTCCCACACACTTGTTTATTTAAATTTTGAACTTGATGGGAAAGTTTTTGAGTTGCACCATAAAGCCAAAAATGACTTTTCCAAGACTGCAAATCAATAGTATACTAGCTAATCAAGATTTGCAAGACACTGCTATGCCCAGATGATTATCTGCCCTCGCAGCTGACCAAACAAGTCCAGTCCATCCATAGCTTCGCTTTTGCTAAGGTTTTTCATCCATGTTGTGACAACCACTTGCCACACAGATAGCGCTTCTACACCTCAACCCAAATTTCAAATTTCTATAATAAGAAATCTTGCAACCAAAGCTAACTTTCAACCCAAACTCACTTAGAGGCTAAGCCCACTAACTGCTCAGAGTGCGATGTAGTCAATATAATACTGACGTAGACGGCTACAGCTGTACTCGCAGCAGCAATTGAAGAGCCAAATCAGTTTCCCCCTTTTTCTTACCACCTTGCAATTTTTTTGATACTCTAATGCGTTGGTATTCCATTCTTAGCATAACTTAGATGTTATAGCAACCTACTTAGCAAGGAAGTTAGGCTCAAAACAATATTAAAACAAGGTTAACTGTGCTGCCCCAAAACAGTGCCCACAAAGGCTTGACATGCTAATTTGGTTATAGTTAAAGTTTACTTCTTGCTTACATTTAGTGTGTTTAAACCTTCCAATTTTCATTACTAGTAATACAACATTCAATACCCAACCTTATGTGTGCGTAATACCTAACTTTTATAAAGTAGTCCACTTGGGACTTTTGTCGAACACATGGTGTGCACAGTTTAAAACTTCTTGTGTCATAGCTATTTGCTTGCTCTATAACTCAATTAAGTCCTTATAACACCTCAGCCAACATGTCTCCTTGTGCCTAAGCCAAGCAATAATAGTAACTACTTAACAACAATTGGGCATGAGAGTCACTATAGAATTAACCATAGCATAACAGTCATTTGAGTATATAGCAGTAACATAGCATAAAACATAAAACAGTCCTTCAAATCTCTTAACACGAGTGTTATAACATAATGTACTTACTATGTTTCATGATTTAAAGACCCCAATACAAGGTATAACTATCCAGAGATAGGTTTCCAAAACAATTAACAAAGAGTTCACCTTCTCAGTCCTTGTTATTTTTTTTTGCTTAATTGTTACACCAATACATGTTGTGCATAAGCATAGAGGTTATTTGAAGCATAACTACACTTTTTAAGAGAAATTAAACACATTTTGGACTCCATTCCTAGCCAGCATGTCTTGACACTATAACAGTTTTAGACTAGCAATTTGGTCATGGTTTATCACACCAAAATAATAGCAAGCATGGACATATATGTCTTTCTAAAACATTAACCTTGTATTTACCATATCCATGATTTTAAAGCATCTAAAGACAAGGTCCTTATGTTTTAAATTAAAAAAGCCCCTCAATCTCTTAATCACAAGAGTTATAACATTATGTACTTGATATATACTATATATTCATAATTTAAAAACTTGCATACAAGGTATCATTATTTCCAAAATAGTCTTCCACAGCATTTTGTTAAAACTAACTATTTCAGTCCAAAGTGGTATAGCACAGCATAACAATCTAGTCTATTGCACTAATAACAAGATATAGCACAAGGATGTTGCTCACGCCCGCCATTATCAACAAAGCACAACAACAATATATCATAGCAAATCATTTTGGCACACAACAGTTAATATAGCAAATTTTAAAGTACAAGATAGTCTTTTATGCCCATTTCAAGCCTTTTTGGCAAGGTATGATACTAAGTTGCCAAAACAGTCTTTTAAGCTTCCAACACAAGGATTTTCACAACAATACACATACTATATAATATATGTTCATGATTTAAGAACCTAAATGCAAGGCTTCTAGCTTTGGTTTTAAAACAAATTTCGTCATATAGCCTTAAAGTAATACAAGGTAGCATGATTAGGCAATAAGGAAAAACAAGAACTGTCTATGTATATAATGTATTAGAAGCAAAGCATGCTTACCATAATAAACTTTCAATAACAGTCACAAGGACCGACTTTTATTTAATGAAACTAACATACTTAAACTTTACAAGTATTAGTGTTAGTGGTTTGAAATTATAAACATCATGTTATAGTGTATTAACCATATTAGAAGAAAGGGATAGACACTACAAGTTAAGCTTCAAATAACAGTCAATATGGACCTCATTATCCCAGTCCATTTTACTTGCTTTGCTCAAGAGTTAATCTATCTTAGACATTCTAAGCATGGCATTCGAATAACATGTTATAGCCATCTCAAGCTAAGGCAAAAACTGACACTTAAGTATTATTTGTATCTTTAGAATTTCAATATAAATTATTGGCCTAGGATTAGTCTTGTCTGTACTCTTATTCAACACAGTTGACACTAACAGCCTTCTCATGAGCATTTCATCAAACAGCTGGTAGGCAGTCTACATTTCCTCATTTTACTTATGTTATTAGCTTAGTGTTACTAGCCTTATGGCTTTAAAACAATAACCAGAGTAAAGCAACACATAGCAGTTAATCAATTATCATTAAGGTGGACACATGCTTTCATTCACAGGTATCAATAAATAATACTTAAAGGGATTGCCAACACTTAAAGGAACAGGAACAAGGGATTATGAAGGCTAGAATAACTTACTTGATGATTCAAAAGTCACCAATGGCTTGAGCTATCTAGTTCCTCCTCCTTCTCTAGCTGAATTCTTCTATTCTCACTCTCAGTCGGCTCTCTTTTTCCTTCTTTACTGTGCTAGAGTTTTGGGAAGTCAGTTAAAGACTTGGAGTTATTAGCCGAGCCTTCTCCTTTATGCAAAGAAAGGTCAAAAGAATCCAAGAAAAGGTACATAATGGTCTCCTATAAGCACATAACATGAATTTATCCAACATGGAACACAATAAAATGGCACCTTTATAAGAGATGAGAAAAAGAAAGAGATGATGATCTAAATATGACCTCAAGTATGGTCCAACACCAAGATGAATCATTTGAGAGTACTGGCTTCAACGAGGTACAACAAAAATTTAGTAACTGGTCCAAATTATGGAGGGAAGAAAGGATAATCAGATTGAGTTCTAGCTCTAGAATTTTTCCATTGTGCAATGCTATCCACATAATTGACAATAAGCACAACAAATCCCTTCCTTATGTGTTGTTACTCCCACACAGATAAACCACTAATAATTTAGTTAAAGGAACCTACAGTTCTTCTTCATCTCACCTTGTGATGCCAATCCAATCAAGTTAATAGTAAAGTGTGGCTATTGGAGCCTTTCGGCTATATACAACCAAATATATATGGAACTAATTAAGCAAGGAGTGAATACATGAACAATGAGACTAGCATCGAGCTCGAATCCATCATTAGAGACCAAAGAATCATAAAGCCGACTACACTGATCCAACCAGCAGCACAACAAAGGAGTAGCCCAACCAGAAACTCAGCAGGACAACAATAGACCAACAACGGTCGTACTAAAAATGACACTGTCTGCATCAACCAACACCTAAGGATTAAAAGCCATTACCAGCCGAATGTAGCACAAATAGGTAAAAAAAGGAATAATAAAAGAACCCCACTATTCTTTTTTCAGCACATATAGGATCATGAAAAGATTTAAAGATGGACTAGTAAGTCATTTGCTAATCATTGTATCAGTTGAAATCATTCCAAAAAGAATATGATAAAAGAAAACGATAAACACTAGAAAAATAAAATCATAGACAAAGATACAAGGATGGAGGACCATATCCTACCATATTGGAGCATATTCTTGTCACAATAATAAGATTGCTAATGAAAATTTACATACTAATAAAGACTATTTGGCATGTTAGTTAAGTAAATGATGTTTGAAGGTCCTTTGTCTACACAACCATGTCCAATCTTCTATGTGCATATAAGTGAAGGAATAATTGTGGCTTTGCAAGTGTCACTGTGACAGACAAACTATAGATTTCGACATCCATGTGTGTCACAACCCACAACTGATCATGGGAGAGTGGGCAACTGTCACAAATAAGGGTATACTTTATTAGGCAATTTGCAATCACACATATGTTTGGAGTCTTATGGAACAAAAAATTCTCCACATCCAGTAAGTGGAGTTAGAATTATCACTATATACTTAAAGAGAACAACATCAACACTATGTAGATAGCTAGTCAAGATACACGATGAATCCAGGGGAGTTTTGGCATTAAATTAAGCACTTAATACTTAAAGATAACAATAGCCGCTCTATGTAGACAGCGAGTTAAGATACACAGTGTTCAGTGATGCTCAATATAATAGTGCAAAGAATATTAAGCAATTGAGAGGAAAATATGCTCATTTGTTTAAATGGAAAGATTTTAAAGCTACTTTGTAGTAATTATAGGTTATATAGGTCGACTATAGTTACCAAGTCATGTTATAGATTCATTCTTATAGTTTAATGCGTTAAAAATCAACATTCTTCAACACCATACCAAAATTGCCCTTTATTTGGCTTAACAGACTTTATTATCGAACCATATGAGTAGACCATATTACTAATTATATAAGTAGACCATAATTGTAGCTTCAAACCCGTTAAACGAATTGGTAACTCCCTCTTTCTCTAAACTAATCGAAGGAGACCAAGGCTTTAAAAGAAGAGGTTTATTTTCAAAAGTCCAAAGCCCCTAATCACCTAGAGCATATCCAACAATTATGGCATCATATGACTGCATACTATAATCTAGCAAATATTATGTAAAATAAATTTTTTATTGTAAAATTTCATCATTTTAGCTTTACACCCTTAGTTGTATGACTACAAGACACTTAATTTTCAAATATTGTATAATCATTTCAGTGGCTAATTAAGAATATATAAGTTTATCGGGATAGCAATCACAAATAAAATGATGGTGAAAGAATAACTAAAAAGCGAGAGTAATGCTAGGGTCTCAAATTTAGTCTCATATGAAGTGTCGTAGTGTTACTAGAAAAAAATCATGTCACACAACTTGATACCCTAGGCATTACTCTAAATAAAAACTGCAAAATTCCTAGACAAAACTTAGCAGGTTTTTGGATTTATAATTTTTACGTTCTAGCGTCGATCCATACGAGAGATAGGCTGAGAGTTAGTTTACTAATTAAACCTTGATTTATCACACTATAGAGAAACCCACTAGACCCTAGGCAAATTTAGCAGGATTACCCTTCACACACTTCAAATATTACATATTAAAAGCAAGATGATCATTTTAGTGCCTACATCTAGGTTTAATTAAAGCATTCATCACAAACTGGATAAACTCCACTAAAATCCCAAACTTATTTCTTTCAACCAAGCCACAAAATATCATTTTTCAAAGCCTCAATGCACTATTTTTAAGTAAAATCAGAAGAATCACAACTAAATATTCCATAAACTAAAACTTAATAGTGGAAAATTAGGGTTTTACCGGTGGAGGTGTCATTTTGGAGACTTCATCAAAGTGTTCTTTGAGGGAGCGGAGTAGTATGGAATTGATTGCACTGAAGTCACTCTTCGTCGAGATCAGTCGCTAATCCACGTTGATGCTAACATGCGCCATGGTTGCAGAGCTTTGTTGGCCGCTGTCTTCCTCATTTTTACAGTAGTTTGAGGTTTAGCTCCAAAATCTCTACTAGTACTAGCTGCTTATATTGGGCGGTTGAATGAGAGAAAGTAATGTGGACTAAATTTACCTTCTTCTTTTTTCAATTATCAATACACAGCCCGACAACGTGGTATAAATTGATCCATGTCCACGGACCACAAGTATCATTTAAAGTTAAAAAAAATTGTATATAGTTTATACAAATTTGTGACTGCAGACTAAAATTTTTTATTGCTAAGCCAAATAAAGGGATGTTATGTAAAATAAATTTTTTATTTAAAAAAATTAAATATATTTAAATTATAATTTATATTCACCACAATAAATCAAAAAAAATTATTTAGAATAAGATAGTGACCAATTTTATCCCTCGCAAAAAACTTCTGAATAATGATATATAGTGAGTAATAATTCCTTCACTAAATAGATTTTTTCCTCGCAAATTTTCATCATAAATTGGGTCCAAAAATCTTTCCATTGCCCCAATTTTGCGAGGAAAAATATATAAATTGTGAAGGATTTTTCTTTCGCTAATAACTATATTGTCACTATACTTTTTTCATTCACTGTTCCTTCGTTAAACAACTCCTCATGTGACGGAATAAATTCCTTCAAAAAATTTCCTTCACTAGAGGCCATTTTTGGTGTACTGTATCCATTCAACTAATTCATAGTACTTTACATAGCATAGCACATACTGCTTTAAACATTCGTTATCCGTTTGTGACCACAAAAGTTGGGATTCTCTACTATAACTTATACAAAGTTGAAAATATTATATTACACATACATACTTATTATAGAACACATATATTCAAATAGTACTTATACTACTTATTCACTACGCCTTTTTCTTGATCTTGGACAACCTTTCGCTTGATGACCTTCTACCCCACAAATAAAACAGACACTTTGCTTCGGATTGGGATAATGAGGAGTGAAATGTCCCTCATGTCTGCAATTATAGCAAACATTTTCCCCTTTCCTACGTAATCATTTATGTTTCTTCTTACAGTTTGTACACTTTTCTATTCTATTAAGGTTCCCTTGGTTGTTATCAAAATTTCCTTAGTCACGGTCTTTTATCTTTCTTTTCTCCTTCATGCTCAGAGCTGCACATGATTAGTTGCTTTTGGCTCCCATCTAATCAATTTTGATTTTAAGCTTATCTTGTTCTTCTATTGCTTCTATTAACGCCTTCGTAATTGACTATTTAACAGCTGTCGACGTCGGGATTTTTAGATGTCCCTTTTCATTACTTGTTCTTTTGCGTTCTCATGTTAATGTGAGATTTGTTTGAAAAAACAAGTGAAAAAGGTCTGACATGTATATTGTCAACGATTTGACTTTAAGACTTGCCAATTGGTGTTTTTAACTAACGCAATCGAAAAGTTTTGCACATTGATCTAGTGATGTGACACTGCTAAACGGGTCTGTGAAACCGAGATTCATTTGGGTTCGGGGGCTTTATTTTGCGGAGGGAAGGTGTTAGGCACCCCCCGACATCCGTGTTGCCACGGTAACCACCACTTTTCAAAGAAATTGTTAAATGAATGTGAATGTGTGTGGATCAATGTGCAATTATTTGAAAGTAGTGCGATGCCTCGTTCGCACCTATATACACAAGGTTTGAATTTATAGGAAAATTTAGTTTTAAACAAGATATAGCAATGAAGTTTTATAAAAGGGGTTTTTCAAACCTTGCGCTCAACAGGAATTGAGACCTTTTCATACTTCCATTTTATTATTAAAATGTTCGGCTTGTTTGCTTTTATTTTCGAGATGCGAGGCATCTTCAAGAAAATAATATACAGAAGTACCGAACTCCTCATGGGCATGACAGCCATCCAAGGAAATTCATACACTATAATAATGTACAAGCTTCTTACAACTGAAAAAGTCCATCATGGGAACCGAATCTAGATTCAGTAGACTGAATCTTTGATCACATGATTCCTAGGCTCACATAATACTGCAATTTATATGAAAAGCAATAAGCAGTTATATATATAAAAGCTGTAAGTATATATATATATATATATATATATATATATATATATATATATACAAACATGATCAACCACCACGAAGTGACTTCATGGGGGATCAGAAAAGTAAATAAAGTAGTAAATGCAATCAACCACCGCGAAGTAAACTCTAGGCGGGACTATATGTAAATAAAGTTGTAAAAACAATCAACCGCCACAAAGTAAACTTCAGTGAGGACGAAAATGTAAATAAAAGTCATAAAAGGCAACGTAAGTAAACTCCAGTGCACAGAAATGTAATATATATATATATATATATATATATATATATATATATATATATATATATAAAAAGCAAGAACGCATTTGGATATAAAATCCGTGCTCATCGGATATGTCCGACAAAGAAATATATATATATATATATATATATATATATATATATATATATATATATATATATAGGGTCTCCATCCACAAAGAACCTAGGTTGTTGGGGAGCAACCCATTTGGCCACCACCGCTACAAGCTCTCTACCTACTTTGGACAATTTTTTTTTTTTTTTTATAAGTTTCAGAGAGCTTGTAGCTTACCGGCCAAAATGGGTTGCTCCCCAACAACCCAGTTCTTGTGTGGATGGAGGCCCATATATATATATATATATATATATAAGTAATAAACGCTCAATTTAAAATACAAAAGCTAATCGATATGTAATCCGACAACAATTATATATAAGTATATATATATATATATAAGCAAATAAACGCTCCAGACATAAGTCTTGGCTCAATCAAAGTATAACTCGATAATGTTAGTCCATATATAAATATATACATATATAAATATATATATAAAGACATACATGAAAACCACGGACCGAAGTCCAGGCGTACGCACACAACACGACTCTCAATGTGTAGAATAGTGTGTGCAAAGATGAAGAAAAAGGCTTTATAGAGTGTGAGAAGGCTTAAAGTGGGCTGTCAATGCAGACTTCTATGACTCTATATGGATAAACACTCAGCTCCCACCGGTAAAATGTATAGCTATATATGCGCTAACATGTGTTTAAAAAGAGCAAGCAGTCTATATGGATATGTACAAAGCAAATTGAACAGGGCTTCCTCGCCTTTTCTATTTTTAAAAATGGCTACCCCAAGCCCTCTATTTATAGAGGGGGAGCCACAGGTGTACCTGTGGCAGCCGTAGATGCACCTGCCGCTGCCCAGGGTTCCCCAGGTTCCCCAGGTCCTGTCGTCTCGAAGTACATGCACTCGAGCATTGTAATGTCCGCTCAAACTTGCAGAACTTTAATTCGAGCATCCGAACGAGGTATATAAGAACTTCTTCAGATCGCTTGTGTCGAGAGTTACACAATGACATGGATTAGAGGTTGTACGAAGTCCGGAAGAGGGGACCATGCCCATAGTCTTCAAGCTTTAAATTCTATTCGGTGTACTGCCACGTGTAATAGTCACTTGGGATTGGAACTCCTTGGTTCTTGTAGGACATTGTTGTATGTATGTATGTATGAAGTGTTGAGACGACGCGCAGGTGTTGAGGTAACAAGATAACGTATGACTCCGCACCTGGGTTATCGCCGGTTTGAGTTGAAAGTGGACGTTGCTCAGGGTTATATATGAGATTGGACAGCTGCAAGTGTTGAATGCCGCAAGGTCATCTATGAGAATGCCTGTCTTCCCGGTGTTAGCTCTTGGTTTGAGGTATGAGTGCCTCAGCTGGAGGTCTGATTGAAGCTGATCGCATGTATTTGAAACAAGCATTTTCAGAGTTATCACCGGAACTGCAACAACATTCCTTGGTGTTATCGCCAAGGATGAAACTCGGGGTTATCTCTGAGGTTGGAAATGATGTTCCCGGTGTGTGTTCCAGGGTTGAGACTGATACTCCTGGTGTGTGGTCCGGGGTTGAAACTGAACTTCTGGTAGTATCCGAAATGGATGTGAGCTATCTTCCAGGGTTATGTCTGAAAGACGAATCTGCCCTCCTGCAATGTTAGTAACAGGTGTGCAAAAAATTTTGAGTGTCTACAGATGCCACTCTTTATCATATACATGCAATACAAGGCATGGATAGGATAAAGAATCCTAGACACTTGAAATACAATAAGATAAACATGAAGCTATGTGCAGCAACATGATGCAAATGTATGATGCATGATTGAATGATTGCCGGCTAATCCTGCTGGGATGACAATCAGTGATGCCTTGGACATGCGATCCAAGTCTTCAAGGATGTTGACATTGGGGCTATCACCAAAGTCATGAATCCTAGACACATACTTCATTCTCCATAGATGTGACGCCCCCAAAATAGGTATACATCACCCATTCTGAGTTGTCAATACATGGTACAGAAACAACTACAACTTTATTATTACAACAGTAAAACTGTGAGTTTGAATACAAATATTATCTTCTAGACAATATCTATACTCAAATAAATCCTCATCACATTTATTGATACATTATTTTACAAAAATGGTGAGGACTACTAAACAACTCTCTCTAGAACCTTCATTCCAAACCCCGACTCGTACACGCTATATTCTCGCCTCCTGAGAAGAAAAATGGAACAAAAAGGAAAAGGGTGAGCTCAACTAGCGCAGTAAAGAATATTATGACTAAGATAATATACAACAAATTATCATTAGTCTTCAACAGGGAAAAATCTAATAGAATACAATAGACAATAAGTTTTTAAATCAATATTCGCAATGAAATAATAATTCATTAGAAGAGTTAAGTAGAGAATGCAAACTACTATCTTCTATGTATGAATTTAAAAGTTCATCGCTATCTTTTATCCCCGTAACATCAATCAACATACATCCGAATCAAAATTTCATCTTTGCACTACAGCCAAAGATATTCATCATTAATCATGTTCATCTAAACACTGCTCATCTTTGCACTACGGGCCAAAGATATTCTTCAGAATCATTCATCTTTGCACTACAGCCAAAGATATTCAATAATATCATCATTTAAGACCGAGGATGATGAAAAATATTTTTAAAGAAACGAATCCAGTGAAACAAAATGACAAGGATTAAGGATTAAGGATTCGTACTTTGTTTTATCCATGTCCAAAAATACCTCAAAAATAATCATAGTGGTGTAAAATTCAAGAATGATCAAAACATGGATACAATCAAAGCTAGTATCCACAATAGATATTTTAGACGAAAAAGGAAAATTTTCATTTTTCAATGAATAGTGCCGTATTCGTAAATAATGTCGTATACGTGAATAGTGTCGTATACGTGAATAGTAACTCTGACACCAAAAGTTCCAAATTTGATAAAAACTTCAGATCAATATTTCAGCATAATGATATTGAAGAAATAATATCATTACTGAAAAAATAATATCCCTTACCTCGAAAGATCAAGATTTCTAAATTTGAAACACCGAATATAGGCTATGACTTGAACTTGCACCGTATAGCAATACTCAAAGTATACTCAAAATACTCACAAGAATACGCTCGATAATATAGAGAGAGAAAACTTTAGTTTCTGGTGTGATTTTCAATTCTAACCTAAGCACCTTATTTATAGGAAAATGCTTAGAACACCAAAGTAGAAAATTTAATATAATAATATTATTATTATTTCTACAACTTCCTACGTACCAAGAATCTGAATTCAGCTATTAAAACACATGCAAGACCCACACTCAAATCACCAAAAACGTTTTTCATATTAAAAATATTTTAAACTTCCAAAAATCAATTATTTCGGAGCTTCGGAACTTCAATAATTCATAATAAATAATTCTTTTATCAGAAAATTCAAATCTCGCGAATTTTTATAGGAAATTCAATTCTCTACAACTTTGCAGAAGAAAGTTTTTCCAAATTCCAAACAAAAATTGACTGAAATCCATAAACGGGCGATTTGAAAGGCTATAATCAAATTTCAGTCAATAAATGGGGTCCACCGACATGTTTAACATGTTTTAAACATTTATTGCAACAAAAATACTCTTCCTCCTCGTATACTCATATATCCCACATTCGTTGTAAAAATATCACCATTATTATATTATTAAAATATAATAATATATTTAAATTAATTATTTTATCAGAAAAAGATAAAATTTCAATTTTCAACAATTGTCACATTAAAAATTTTCTCCATCTATATCCACATAAAATCAATATTTTTCTTATCATATGAATCAATAATTAATTATTCACAAATAATATTACAGAATCACAATATTGACAACCGTGCGCTTCCTGGAAAGAGGGGCTTTCCAAAGAGATTTCTCCTTCTTGCCGCAATTAGGTGACCAAACCTCTCCTTAGATGAACTTTCTAGACATTGCCAATAATGTTATCCAATAATATTATTCGGATAATTTGAATTATTGTCTCAGATAATGGAAAATACCGTGTAATGACAATTTATTGAAACAACAAGAATATAAAATATCAATGCAAAGAATTATTGAATCAATAAAATCTTCGATAGTAATTCATGTAACCATTATTAAGTAGTGCCTTCTTACGTAAGAATCAATAATTGGTGCAATACCGCAGTGCTACCGTGTTTTAACCAATTTAGTATTTTAACAAGATTAATCAGAATAACTACGCTTATTATTTTTAAACAACTTATATTTGTCGTTTTCTTCATCCAATCGCTTTCAGTTATGGGGCCCACATGGGTTGTCGCATCGTCGCATTTAATATTCCCGACAATCATTTAATATTCCACGACCAAACGAATATTCCCCGACAACAATGATGAATATTTTATAACCACTTGCTTATTTTGAAATATTTATGTATTTTACCCATAACTATCCACATTAATCAAATCAACCCTTACTATTTCAAAATAATAAATAGAGAAAATTAAATTTCATGTACCACAATTTTGTTGGAGTTACTGCCAACAGTATGTATTGTCAGGGCTACCTGACCTTTGCTGATGTGTGTATCACCAGATAAATCCCTGTTGGGTGCATTATCAAGGCTTCTTGACCTTCATTGATGTGTGTATTAATGGTTGCATCGCATCGTGACCCTTGTTGGGGAAGATTGCTTCGATGGGTTTACTTGTCATCGGCTGAAATAATGTCAAGGTTGCTTGACCTTCATGGATGTGTGTATCAATGGTTAAATTACGTTGTAACCCCCGCTGGGGAAGTTTGCTTCGATGGGTTTACTTGCCATCGGCTAAAATAACGTCAAGGTTGCTTGACCTTCATTGATGTGTGTATCAATGGTTGAATTGCGTTGTAACCCCCGTCGGGGATACGTGGATGATTTGTAAAATTCAGCGTTGTAACCCCCGCCGGGGATACGTCGTTATTTTATAACTTTGGCATTGTAACCCCGGCTCGGATATCGCCGTTATTTCATATCTTCTATTTGTAACCTCTGGTCGGGGATACTTCTAGGTTGTGACCTCAGACCGACTCGACATCGGACCTTTGTGAGGTATTTTCGAGCATAATTTGTAAAAGCTGAGGTGATTGGTATTGTATACCTTATAAACAAATGAATACCAATGAGAGAGATGTGGTGCCAGATTGCGGCCCATGAAAACCAGGATTCCAGGCTATTCCGCTCAATCGCGTAGCATTTTTATTCCTGATTTATCCATTTCAGCTTGCGAGACCTCCTTTTCACCTCTAATTGGAGTGAGCCGGAGGTGTGGGACCCACAAAGGGGTGTCGCAGTACACTGCAATCAGACCACAGAGTTGACTGCATGGCCAACCGTAAGCTATACAAAGCTTCAAGGTTTACTTTCATAAGTCATTTCCAAGTTGCGCGACGAAGGAAATCTGAGAGCTCATCTTCAGACCTATTGAGTTCGGGCAACTTTCTGCATATTCTGATACCATACAAGCATTCTTCACTGTCCTGGTAACGTATACATGTATATTTCTAGTTTCTATCCATTGGAAAATGACTTATCACATGAAATGCATTTAGACACATAGTAGTGAATATGCATGCTGATATGACTTGATAAAAAATATTCAACATAGCAAATGTTAGTATTAAACCATGCTGAACATAATGATGTGAAAAAATTTGACTTTTGAAACAGTCAAATTGGCACCTTTTACTGTCATTTCTTATCCTATTTGAGGACAAATGAGTAAAGGTGGGAAAGTAAAATAACCCTGGTAATTAGACTACACTTACGGATTTTTTACTGTGATATATTAATGCATGTAAGATATATATGACTGTGGGTAGGTGTGCTACTGAATGGTCACCTAGTCATGCCTATGTGTATGTGGATAGTCTCATTTACAAAGGGGACTATGGCAAAATTTTTCCAAAATGTAGGCATTGGGTAGTCATGCATTTTTAACTCTACTGTAGATGTATGTTAAAACAATGTATGTATGCATGTAATCATAAAATTCATTTTAAAAAGCTCCAGGTAAGAAATTACCACACCCTTTCTGAGGTGATTTGGAGATTTGTTGTTCAGATATTATGGATCTGGATCAGCCGAGTAGTTCCCGTAGGACCGCTTCTGGTGTATAGAAGAGGGCTTATGAAGTACCTCAACCTCATTCCGTTAGACAGCCTCGTCATTTGGTGGAGGCGGTGATACGTCCTATCCAGGTTGAAGTACTGGATGTCGAGGACGAGGAGGAGGATGCACCGGTTGAGGTTCCTGCTCCTGCTGCACGTATTCCCCGTAAGGAGTTACCAGGTATTCAAGTGGTGAACCTAGATCTTCTGGGTGACTTGAGTCGGCATCCTTCAGTATACCTACATGCAAATGAGGTATGAAGATAAATCTTAATCTTCCTTGATTTCTATTGATGAGGTGTAAAGGGTTCTGATGTTGATCTGCATTTGATGTAGGTTCCCAGCTTTACATAGCCTCGAGGGAACTAGTTCAGCATCCACTCTATGTATGAGGCTCTGCATGATGAATATAGAGCGATTATACATGGTTGGGGATTCAGGACGTTCTTTTCCATTCTTCCTCGTCATTGTCCCCCGGGCTACCTCGTGGCATTGTTTGGCCTTCGCTTAACTGACTCGACCACTCCATTTATCGGATCGTGAGGTGATGATGACACCGATGGATTGGCGGTTTATCACAGGTATGGAGTTTAGAGGGGGGTCTAGTGGCTTGTATGGCGGATATAACCCCTACTGCTGTCAGATCCTTGTTGGTAGTTCTGGCAGAAGCGCTCAAGGGCAAGACTGTCCATACAGGTCCGTTGAGCGTAGATGCTATGAGCGGGTTATTGAGTGAGCCTATACCCGATGATGTGAGAGTCAGGGATCGCATTCTTCGGCGATTGTTCCTAATGATCATTAGGGGCTGCTTCATAGCAGATAACTCTTTTATGTTGTCATTCACTTTGATTAGTGTCACTCGACACGTGGACCGTATAGGAGATTATGATTGGGGTTCTTACACCTTCGCCTACCTCCTCGGGGGAATGCGAATACGATCGCAGGGCTTGACTAAGGCTTGGTTAGGATTCTTCCCATTTCTGCTAGTGAGTACTTCTCTTTTCTTTTCCCATGTACAGGTTAAGAGTGTTGACTGACAGCAGATGTTTGCCTTTGTGTTGGCAGTTTTGGGCCTATGAAAGGCTTCCATGTTTGCGTCATGTGAGCGTGTTAGGTTTAGACACCTATCCACGAGGACGGAGATAGCATCATTCAATACTTGCGGAGGTCCTTGTAGCTGAGGGTTTCACTCATTGCCGTCTACAGCTGAAGTTATTGACAGCGGATGTCATCAAATGGGTTCCCTATTCTGGGGAGCACTTGAGTGTTTAATTTGAGGATGAGTACCCGACTGGGGTCGAGCACGTTATTTCCACACGTAGGATTCCTCTCTTCACAGATGGAGGATGGGAGCTCTATTTAGGAGAGCGTGATATCAGGAGAACTACAGGAGAGATTTGCATGACAGTCTTGCCTCGTGCTAGGCGTTATTGGCCTATTTCACAGTCACCCGTCACTGACATCCCATTGTTGGGGATTGACGGTTATACATTATCAAAGGGCCCCTGCACTCTGGAGATGTTCCAGCATTGGTGGTTCCCTCGTACCATTGGAGCTCAGACCCGTGCCACACAGTTTATGGGGGATATGGTTCTAGGATCCGTGATGATGATGGATTGGCTAGCCTGTGTCAGAGATCCGACTCATGTGACACAGATTGACAGTTTTACCCTGTAGTTGGACCGGGCACATTTCTTTATCCGGCATTTGGGTAGACATCCTTCAGAGGCAGATACTTTTGATCCTTCTAGCTTTGGCGCTGGCCCCTCAGGTGACCAATATGGTTTTGTCGGTGGAGATCATCCCTTGTATAGGCCTGACATCCCTGTAGATAGAGATCCAGTGACTCAGGAGGAGTTACATCAGGTGGACAGGATTGACCTTGTAGACATCGATACCATCAACTTCTTCTGATGTATATTTCTTGTTATCTCTTTTGATAGGCCTCTATTAGCTGCTGGGTAGCTTTGCCCCATTCTCGCTATATCTTTTGATAGGCCTCTATTGAGATGTTGGGTAGCTTTGCCCCATTTCCCTGTATTTTAGCTGTACAGAGATGTATTAGATGATGATATACTTAGGAATATATGTACAGTTTTCCATTCCCTATATCATATTGCCACCTATTGTATCATGCATGTTATTATGTTATACATATGTATGTATGTCCAGAGAAACTCAGTATTGACCCCTGGATGGTCTTATGACACAGCCCGTAAAGATGTCTTCTTCGACAGTTAGCCGTATTGATCATACCCCACCATTTTTAGTGGCATCTGGTATGCGCTCATGGTATTATAGTATGTCACCACTAGACAGGATGACTGTAGACCATTTTCTGCAGCACACTATGACCTTGTTGATGTTTCAGGTTCCCACGGGATTCATAGATGGTATGCTAGAGCATTGGGTACCGAAGAGACAGGTTTTCCAATTCGGGACCCGAGAGTTGAATCCTACTTTGGAGGAGTATGCACGGTTGACGATGCTCCCGTTGGACAGACCTTGCGTGCACATGGCGATCGACGACATGAGTAGACAGTTCATGACCCTCATTGGATTGAGGCGTAGAGTGGTATGGGATGAGATTACATTCGGCCACATGATATCCTTGCATTTTCTGTTTGACAAATTTGGCTCTGAGGATAGTTATGCACGATATTCTGGGGATTTCACCATACCAGAGGATCAGTGGCGTTTGGCCAGAGTGGATGTACTATTTCTGTGCATATTATCATAGATCTACATGCCACTTTACATGGATGAGTTGGACATCAGCGTTGTTATGGTAGTAAGAGCTCTCCGAGAGGGTCACACTATTCTACCGATGATTATGGCAGAGACTCTGAGGTCGACCACAAACTTATCCAGCAGGAGTGTTCATAGGCAGCTCGGCCATGCTGTATGTGTGGTTTATGTCACACTTGGGACCGATTGGAACATTCAGACGGCATGGATATTGTTTCACCCATGATATAGCGATGTCGTACTCCTTCCAGCCTGCAGAGTGTACAGATGCTGCATCTTGGTCAGCTTTCCTGGCAGGGATTGGACATCCATTCGTTGTATTATCGTGTACAAGACTTAGCTCACCCTACAGCTTCATTACTCATGCTCCGGGCATGGATTATCTACCTCTAGCTAGTTTGAGAGGGATAATCACCTACCACCCACTGGCCATGATGTGTCACCGACTTGACCTTTGAGATTTCCACCCATATGAGGGGCGGATTCATTTAAGCTTCTCGCCACTTATCATCATCAGACAGAACCAAGTTGTATGCCTGTTGGGATCAGTGAGAGCTAGCTAATTTTTTTGTCAGTCATCCAGGTTATTCTGCTGAGTATTCAGCATGGATGGAGACAGAGACTGCATCGGCTATGGTAGTATCCACAGTGCAGGATATTGATTCCGACAATGAGACTGCATCGGCTATGGAGGAGGCTAACATTCCAATCGATGGGGACTTGACTGCTGGGCTGCCAGCATTTGTGATGGATTCTCCCACCCCGAGTGCCACTGCTACTCAGTATTCAGCAAAGTATTTGGAGCAGAGCTTACATCTGATGACCTATGAGAGAGATCAGGCAAGGGCCGCGATGTTGACAGCTCTCTATGGGAGAGATGCCACTCTGTTAGAGAGGGATGAGGCTAGATCAGCCAGGGATGCATTGATTATGGAGAGGGATGTTGCCCTATCTGTTAGGGATGTGGCCATTGCAGACAGTACTTCAGTTAGATCCCATACGACTGGCATACTTGATGATATAAGTGCATATACCGATGATCATTATGTCACCATGCAGTTAGCCTCTGATCTGCTAACTCGTGTAGATACCATTGGGCAGGAGCTTGCAGCTTCACCTCCTTCTTCAGAGAGGGATGCTATGTTAGATCTGATAGTCCGCATACACACAGATCCGTAGATAGCTTTGTATTTTCCTGCACAGACTAGCTTAGCCATATTGTCATGTACAACACAGATGTATATATCAAACAGTAGTATATATGGCAGAGAAATATATTTTGATTTACTTCCCTTTCAGTTATGCCTTGATACTTGCTTGATATTTGCCTGTTTCTTTAGGGCCTTGTGATCTTAATGCATTCTGAACTTATCCTTGACATGTGGACATTAAGCCATCACAGGATCTCTTAGAACTGATCATTGATCTGTATGTATCCCTACCATCTTTGGTGTCTTGGGACTAGTTTCTGTATTGAAATGTGGAGAGGAATGTGGCTTTTCCTCTCTGAGATTGACCGCACCACAGATGGTCGCCAGTACTTCTATTTGTGAGAAGCCTAGTTAATTCCATCTCTTATGGATTAGTATTGCTCTTCGAGGCATAACCGCAGCTTAGATGGTCACCGAATCTCCTATTTATGAGGAGGGGTTGGGTAATTCCATCCCCTTGGTCTGAAGGCGATGAAATGTGGTGGATTAAAGGTTGATCCCAGTACTGTGTAACAAGCATTTTTGTTCTGGTAGGGGTTAGACTGAACCATAAATGGCTACCTACGTACTCCTATTGAAGAGAAGATCAAGTCTGCGTAGTTCGAACTTGGTGTAAGAGGTTCAACGCTGAAGGTGAAAGGCAGATGGGTGTAGAAGCTTTATTGATGAATAAAGGTGTAGAAGTATTTTTGTTGTTTTTGTTTTTGTAGAGGAAGGGCGTAAAATGTTTTTGTTGTTTGTTGTTTATTGCGACCGAGCCGTATAGAATATGGTTGTTTACGACTCTCTGCATCGTCGGAGACCAAAGTTTGATGTTATTCGCCTCGAACGCAATTGCGCCCAAAGAGAAGTGTGAATCCCATGTGCAGGCTATACTGCGGGGAGATGAAAGTTTGATCCCATAATGGGGACAAACTGCAGGTGTGGAAAAAGTTTAATCCCATCTTCAGGACAAACTGCAAGAGTAGAAAAGTTTAATCCCGTCTTCAGGAAAAACTGCAGATGTGAAAGGTTCAATCCCATCTTCAGGATAACCGAAATTGTATGAACTATTTGAAATGAGGTGAAACCAGGCTGCTGGTTCAAAGTGTATGTTTCCTTGAGGGGCAGAAGAGTTTGTAAAAAGAGAGGGTTCAAAACTGGAATGACTGGTAATTGGATGATCAATACCAGGATGTTTGCTTGATGGTAATTTTAGACATAGTACCGTTTTACGGTGTCCGAGTTGATAAGCTGTGGAAATTCATCGCCTTCCATTCCCTATAGTATGAGAGCACCTCCTATCAATACCTCCTTGATAACAAACGGGCCTTCCCAGTTAGGAAGCGAATTTTCCCTTAGATTGATCTTGGATGTCAATGATCTTTTTCAAAACCAAGTCATATTGTTTGAATTACCGTAGCTGGACTTTTCTATTATAGGATCGTGCGATTCTTTGCTGATATAACTGACCATGGAAGATAGTCGCGGTTCGCTTTTCATCTATTAGAGACAATTGGAGATACCTGTCTTATACCCATTGGTCTTCATCCAACTGAGCGTCCATCAATACTCTGTGGGATTCCATTTCCACCTCTAAGGGAGCACTGCTTCCATCCCATAGGCTAATGAGTAGGGGGTTGCCATAGTGGAAGTACGCATTGAAGTTCTGTAGGCTAATAAAGTCAGAGGCAAGAGGTCAGGCCATCCTTTATGATTGGCATACATTTTCTGCATGATCGTCTTGATATTTTTATTAGCCGCTTCAACAGCACCATTCATCTTTGGACGATAGATGACAAAGTTAAGGTGTTTGATGTGGAATTTACTGCATAACTCCTCCGTCATTTTGTTGTTGAGGTTCTTAGCATTGTCTGACACAATGACCTCTGGTTGTCCATATCGATAGACTACATTTTTTCTGATGAAAGTAGTGATGACTTCTTTGGTAAACCTGGGGAAGGAGGCTGCTTCTACCCATTTGGTGAAGTAGTCGATCATAGTGAATATGAATCGTTGTCCATTACTGCCTTTGGGCTCGATGGGCCCAATCACGTCCATTCCCCACATTGAGAAGGGTCATAGCGAACTCATATTGTAGAGTTCCCTTGGAGGGGCGTGGATAGCATTACCATGAATTTGGCATTGATAGCATCTCTTGACGTGATCATCACAGTCAGGTTTGAGCATAAGCCAATAATGCCATGTTCTAAGGATCTTCGTGACAAGTAAGGGGTCGCTCATGTGTGGGCCACATACTCCACCATGGATCTCATCCATGAGCCTCTGAGCTTGGTCTTTGTACAAACATCTGAGGAGACCTATTCCTGCATCTCTCTTGTAGAGTGCATCTCCACTCAGGTAGAATTTCATAGCAAGTCGATGGATCCGCCTCTTCTCAGTTAGGCTCGCCTCAGCAGGTGTAGATCCATCTCGTAGATACTCCTTGATATGGTGATACCAAGGGTGGTGGATGGGAGGTAGCTCATCCTATACTTCTCCAACATAGTTCCCATAAGTTAGGGCCTTTTGCAGAACAAATGTGATGTTTGGCATGTTTTTCTTGTCAGGTATGTGGATCAAGGAAGCCAACGTAGCTAGTGCATCCGCAAAATCATTCCTATTATGAGGAATGTGTAGAAAGGAAATTTCTTTGAACTCCAAAGCCATGTGTAAAACTTGCCGATGGTAAGGAAACAAATGTAATTCTTTGGTTTGATAGATTCCTGTGGATGGTTTGATTACCAATTCGGAATCCCCAAAGACAATTAACCGCCTAATGCCCATTGAACGGGTAAGTTTTAACCCCATGATACAACCTTCATACTCTGTTGTGTTGTTGGTGCTGACAAGCTGTAATTTAACGGCGACGGGATATTGCTCCCTCATACTAGATATTAGAGCTGCTCCAGCTCTAGAGCCTTCTGTGTTAACAGCTCCATCAAAATACATTTTCCATGTATGGTATGCATCTTACTGATTGTGTTGCTGAACTGTCATTACCCCTTCATTGGTGAAATATGTTTCAAAGGGTTTGTAATCCCCTGCAGGTGATCCGCAATTCCTTGACCTTTGACAGACTTTTGGGTCACGTAGACGATGTCAAATTGCTGTAGGATCAACTTCCATCTGGACAGTTGATAATTCAGTATGGGCTTACTAAACACATACTTGAGAGGATCCACGCAGGATATGAGATGGGTTGTGTGACCATGGAGGTAATGCTGTAACCTCATGGAAGCCCATGCTAAATCATAACAAGTCTTCTTAATCAGAGTGTACTTGTGTTCACTGATGCTGAATCTTTTGCTAAGGTAATAGATAGCTCGTTCTTGGCCTCTATTGTCTTTTTGTCCCAGCATACAGCCCATGGCATTGTCATTAATGGACAGGTACATGAATAGGGGAACATCATCCCTAGGTGGTACCAACGTAGGAGCGTTAACCAGCAGCTCTTTAATGGTAAGGAAAGCTTTTTGACACTCATCGTTCCATTTCATGGAGGAGTTCTTCCTTAACAACTTGAAGATGGGCTCACAGGTTGCTATGAGTTGAGAGATAAACCTACTAATGAAGTTGATTCCTCCCAAAAATCCCCGTATTTCCTTCTCTGTCTGAAGAATGGGCATTTCCTTGATGGCCTGGATTTTGGTAGGATCCAGTTCAATCCCTTTGTGGCTGACTAGGAAACCTAGCAACTTGGCTGACTTAACACTAAAGGCGCACTTGGCTGGATTCAACTTCAAGTTGTACTTACACAACCTGTTTAATAGCTTTCTGAGATGGTCTAAGTGGTCTTCCTCCCTTCGGGACTTGATAATGATGTCATCCACGTAGATCTTTATCTCTTTGTGCATTAAATCATGGAAAAGAGCCATCATAGCTCGCTGGTAGGTTGCCCCGGCATTGATGAGGCTGAATGACAACCGTCTGTAGCAAAAGGTTCCCCAAGGCGTGATGAAAGCAATTTTCTCACGATCTTCCTCAGCGACCATAATTTGATGGTACCCTGCGAAGCAATTCGCAAAGGAGTACATGTCGTATTGAGCAGTATTGTCAATGAGAATGTGGATAGAGGGCACAAGGAAAGCTATCTTTAAGGCAAGCTTTGTTCAAATCTCGGTAATCCACATAAACTAGCACCTTTCCTCCCAGTTTAGGCACGGGAACAATGTTGGATATCCACCCCGAATATGTAGACACCATGATAATGCCAACTTGAAATTGTTTCAAAATTTCTTCTTTTACCTTCAAACTCCACTCAGGTTTCAATCGTATGAGCTTCTGTCTAACTGGCTTAAATCCATCTCTAATGGGAAGGCGATGAAGAACAATGTCAGTGGACAAACCCATCATGTCATAATCGGTGAAGGATATCACATTGTTGTTAAAAATGTGATCAACCATATGTTGAAATTTTTCCACAGCCATTGATTTCGGTAAGTAAGCTTCTTCCAAAACATTCAATAAAATCTTCTGATGATCCTCGGAAGAGAAAACCAAGTATAGTATTGATATCTGATGTGGAGCTTCTCTTAAGATTAAAACCACCTTGGCTTCATTATGGCCCATAGTGCGGATGAATTTTTTAATCTTCTCTATGGGAATCTTCCCATTTGCTTTGATGGCGGGCTTCATCACCCTCTAAGGAAGATACAGTGGATTTTCCTTCGACACTGTAGCAGTAGTATGACACGTCGCCACCTGTCGACATCGGGATTTTTAGATGTCCCTTTTCGTTACTTGTTCTTTGGTGTTCTCATGTTAATGTGAGATTTGTTTGAAAAAACAAGTGAAAAAGGTTCGACATGTATAATGTTGACGATTTGACTTTAAGAGTCGCCAGTTGGTGTTTTTAACTAGTTGAACCAACGCAACCAAATAGGTTTGCACATTGACCCAGTGATGTGACACTACTAAACGGGTCTGTGAAACCTAGATTCATTTGGGTTCGAGGGCTTGATTATGCGGAGGGAAGGTGTTAGGCACCCCCCGAAATCCGCATTGCCATGGTGACCGCCACTTTTCAAATAAACTATTATATGAATGTGTGTGTGTGTGTGTGTGTGTGGATCAATGTGAAATTATTTGAAAGTAGCGTGAGGCCTCGTTCGCACACACAAGGTTTGAATTTATAGGAAAATTCAGTTTTAAACAAGATATATCAATGAAGTTTTGTAAAAGAGGTTTTTCAAACCCTGTGCTCAATAGGAATTGAGACCTTATCATACTTCTATTTTATTATAAAAATGTTCGGCTTGTTTGCTTTTATTTTAGAGATGCGAGGCATCTTCGAGAAAATAATATACAGTAGTGCCGAACTTCTCATGGGCATGACAGTCATCCAAGGAAATTCATACACTGTAAATAATGTACAAGCTGCTTACAGCTGAAAAAGTCCATAATGGGAACCGAATTTAGATTCAGTAGACTAAATCTGTGATCACATGATTCCTAGGCTCACATGATACTACAATTTATATGAAAAGCGATGGCAGCTATATATATAAAAGTTGTAAATATATATATATATATATATATATATATATATATATATATATATATATACGTGATTAAGATCAACCACCACGAAGTGACTTCATGGGGGATCGAAAAAGTAAATAAAGCAATAATATCATCGATCGCCATACAGCGAAAACATCAAAGTGACTAAATGTAAATAAAGTCATAAAAAGCGATCAACCACAACGAAGTAAACTCAAAGTGGATGAAATGTAAATAAAAGTCAGAAAAGGCCAAAAAGTAAACCCGTGCCTAACAGAATGTAAATATATATATATATATATATATATAAAAAGCAAGAACGCATTCTGGATATAAAATCCAAGCTCATCTGATATATACGACAACAATTATATATATAAACATATATACATAAAAGCAATAAACACTCCGGATGTAAAATCAAGGCTCATCAGATATGTATTGACAATAATTATATATATAAGTATATATATATATATATATATATATATATATATATATATATATAAATAATATATAAGCAAATAAGCTCTAGT
Organism: Panax quinquefolius; assembly: GCA_020205615.1. Classification (NCBI taxonomy): domain Eukaryota; kingdom Viridiplantae; phylum Streptophyta; class Magnoliopsida; order Apiales; family Araliaceae; genus Panax; species Panax quinquefolius. The sequence continues at coordinate 116,760,995 of CM035156.1, read as the reverse complement.
GCAGCTTAGTGAGGCATAACTCGATAATGTTAGTCTATATATAAATATATATATATAAGTATATATATAGAGACAAAATGAAAACCACGGATCAAGTCCCAAGCGTTTATACAACAACACGACTCTCAATGTGTAGAATAGTGTGTGCAAAGATAAAGAGAAAGGCTTTATAGAGTGTGAGAAGGCTTACAGTGGGCTGCCAATGCAGACTTCTATGACTCTATATGGATAAACACTTAGCTCCCGCCGATAAAATGTATAGCTATATGTGAGCTAACAGGTGTTTAAAAAGAGCAAGCACTCAATATGGGTGTGTACAAAGCAAATTGGACAAAGCTTCCTCGCCTTTTCTTTTTTTCAAAATGGCTAGCCCAAGCCCTCTATTTATAAAGGGGGGAGCTGCAGGTGTACCTGCGGCAACCACAGATGCACCTGTGGCTGCCCGAGGTACCCTAGGTTCCGCGGGTCCTGTCGTCTCAAAGTACGTGCACTCGTGTACTATAATATCCACTCGAACTTATAGAACTTCAATCTGAGCATCCGAACGAGGTATATAAGACCTTCTTCGAACCGCTTGTGTCGAGAGTTATGCAATGACATGGATTAGAGGTTGTACGAAGTCAGGAAGAGGGGACCATGCCCATCGTCTTCAAGCTTCAAATTCTATTCGGTGTACTGCCACGTGTAATAGTCACTCGAGATTGGAACTCCTTGGTTCTTGTAGGACATTGTTGTATGTATGTATGTATGAAGTGTTAAGACGATGCGCAGGTGTTGAGGTAACAAGATAACGTATGACTCCTCACCGGGGTTATCGCCGATTTGAGTAGAAAGTAGACGTTGCTCAGGGTTACATCTGAGATTGAACTTCTGCAAGTGTAGAATGCCGCAAGGTTATCTGTGAGAATGCCTGTCTGCCCGATGTTATCTCTCGGTCTGAGGTATGAGTGCCTCGGCGGGAGGTCTGAGTGAAGCTGATCGCATGTATTTTAAACAAGCATTTTCAGAGTTATCGCCGGAACTGCAACAGCATTCCTTGGTGTTATTGCCAACGATAAAACTCGGGGTTATCTCTGAGGTTGGAAATGATGTTCCCGGTGTGTGTTTCGGGGTTGAGACTGATACTCCCGGTGTGTGGTCTGGGGTTGAAACTGAACTTCCAGTAGTATCCGAAATTGATGTGAGCTGTCTTCCAGGGTTATGTCCGAAAGACGAATCTGCCCTCCTGCAATGTTAGTAACAGGTGTGCAGAAAATTTCGAGTGTTTACAACAGCTTTTCTATTTCCCACAGCCTTTCTAGAGAAAAAACTTTGTTCCTCAAATTTTTCACTTCCGTTGATGCTTGATCAGCTCCAACTTTAGTGTCCGTATCACTATCTGTTAATACCACCATTTCTGGATCTGGTACTACATTTTCCATAATAACCACCTCATCCGGGTTGCTTTCACTGTGAGCCTCTATTTCAGCTACTGGCTTTGATATTGGCTCAGTTATGGAGATTGGATCCTTCTTTACGATCTGAGGGTATCCTAATCCTTTTCCACCTGACATCAACACATAAATTATTTTGATTAGCATATAATATATATACACAACAAATAATAGTTTTATATAAGTTATCTTTTATTTTGTATGACGATCAATTTACTCAATTCATCTCTTTTTAAACTCTATACGAGTTATTTGTATTTTTAACGTTTTCCTCTGTCCTAAGGTTATAGCCTAAGGTCTACCCTCACCTAAGGTTTCCAACCTATAGCTCTGATACCATGATGTGACGCTCCCAAATTCAGGTACTTGAAACCCGAACTCAATGCTTCACAATACCATTTCTTTTAGTGGAATATTAATAATAATAATATAAATATCAAACTTAATTTACATATATCAGAGTCATCTAATCCCCAGGTTCTCAACCTTTAATACATTACAGTACATGATAATTAATAAATAACATTGTCTTAATAAAGTCTAAATATTACATAGGATAACGTAGAACTTATTCTGCAACCTTTCCTTTTCCTTTGTCTTTGTTAGAACCTTTAGGTTGTTCACGCTTAGCTGAAAACATTTAAATTAAGCAAGAATGAGCATTTGAGTGCCCAGCAAGTAATAGCAAACAATAAACGTTAACTGAAAGAAGTAAATGTTTTCAGTGAATGGCACTTCTACAACGAATCAACAGTTGTGAAGTAAGCTGAATCAAACAATAAACAACATATCAATTCTATTTCAAAATTTTGAAATATGTACTGACTACTAATAAAGAGCAGTAGACAGACTATGAACATTATTTTCAATTTTCGAAAAGGTTAAATAGAACTTCATCTGTAAACCGTCATAACATACGGGCACGAGAGTGATCAGCCCGTTATGCCATGTATTGATCAATACTATATGTTCGAATGATATGTTCGTCCAGCATATACGCCTTAGGCGCACAAAAGTTTCCCATGTTCGGGATGTTCATACTTAGTCTGGAATCCGAACCAAAATAATTCGGTTGGATAATAATAAGTTTCTATCATGTTCTACGATATTTTTAAATTTATGTCTGGCCGAGTCAAATAGCTTAGACAATTTTTTATTCAATGTATACATACCTGAATTTAATTGGTATGTATCATTAGGTACGACAATTATCCAAGTGAGGACACTTGTATAATCAAATTTAGAAATAAACAAACAGAATAAATATCTTGATTTTTTAGTAATATTGTACTGATAAACAATGTACGAATAAAGTTCGAGAATCTTGCGTGAGTACAAAGGTTTAAATACATGATCAATAACATTAGAGTTCAAAAGCTTATATAACCGAAGTATTACTTAATAACTTACTTACACAGGTTCATTGCATAAGTAGATACAAGAGATAACGATACTTGCCTTGATAGCTGATTACTGATACTTAGTTCTATCTTTTATACGTATACCTATCATTAATAAAATCATTCTTTTGATTAGAATAATATATCGTAACACATAGTACTGCTATTGGTAGTCAACACATAACTTAATCACAATGTCACATATGTAAAACAGTCATTGGATCACAAACAGACACTTAATAAGTCAACCTATATAGGTTCGGATCAATTTCAAACTTAATTCGGTGTACCGACAACTTTATCGGGTAATGATTGAGTTTATTGTTAATTAAACTTTATTCTGATTCCTTAATATTATTCTAGATAATTTAAATATCAATCATATTATTTTTCCATGACTTACAATAATTTTTTAAAATAATTATTATAATTTATCATGATTTTTCAAACACTTGAATTATTTTTAAACGATTTAAATATTAAATAATTCTATTATCATTAATATTTAAATAATATTAGAATATTAATGAAACTATTGCAAAATATTAAAGTTATTTATAATAACTCAAAATACTTTTAAAAGTATTAATATTTATTATTTAAAATCATTTTAAATAATAAATATTAATATTTAAATATTAATGTATTATTTACTCAAATAGTATCATCGCTTAATATTCATATTATATTTATTTAATATTAAATAAGGAATATTATATTAGTTCCATATTCGTAAGGGATGTTATTTTTGTTCAATATTCGCTTGAAATAATATTTTCTTCCATACTCTGTAGTATGTAAGTAATATTATTTCGTTTTAGATTTTGAATTCTATATTAATTTTGTTAAAGTTTTGGCTTCTATACTCCATGAAATTAGTAGAATATCCTTGATATTTGTGCTTCATCTAGTATTTTTTCATGGAAATATTATTCTGAGCATTCCTGATAAGTTTTAAATTTTTCATGCCGGAGTACTATTCACGAGTTACTATTCACAAAGTACTATTCACGGGGTACTATTCACTTGAGTACTATTCACCCGGGGTACTATTCATGATAAAAATTGATTCGTTTTCGATCCAAATAAGTTTTGGTACAATATTATTCTTGAATTTTACTCCATAAAGCAGTATCATGTTGACAATTTGGACGTTATTGATTTCTGCATAAATTAAATTATAAATCTTTAAAATTTATCCTTGAACATGTTTTACTGAATTATTATGTCATTGTCATCATCCTCATGCTTATATTGTTATGAAAGTCATCTTTGGCCCGTAGTGCATAGATGGACTTGGTATGATTATGACCAGGGATTATTCGGTATAATCATGACCGTAACATTACAAAAGATGTGGTAAAAGTCCTCATTGGCCCGTAGTTCATTGATGGAAAATTTTTGGTATGATTATGGCCATGGATTCACTTCGACCAAGGGTACAAAGATGAATTGTTTTATGGCATGATCATGATCGTTGATGAAAACAAGATTATCTTTGGCCCGTAGTGCATGGATAATTCAAGGTTTGGATACTAAAGAATATCGTTGGCCCGTAGTGCAAGGATGATTCGATGATGTGGATTATTTATTAAGCTGCGTCTCAGCAATAAAATTGATGATAAACTTTTTAAATCATAGAAGATAGTAGATATCATGCTCCATTTGACTCTTCTAATGGATTGCTTATTCCACTGCAGTTGTTGATTTAAAACTTGTTGTCTATTATATTCTATAAGTTGTTATAATGTTGAAGGCTAGGGATAATTTATTCTGCATTATCTTAGTCATAATATTTCTTACTGGGCTAGTTGAGCCCACCCTTTCTTTCAATGTTCTCTTCAGGAATGAAAATATAGCTGGGACTAGTCGAGGAATGGATTCACGGTCTAGATGGTTGCATTAGTAGTCCTCACTATTCTGTGAATTAGTGTGATAATAAAGGTATCGAGGACTTATTTTGAGTTTGAATACTGTCTAAAAGACAATATTTGTATTAAAACTCACAGCTCATGTTATATATTTAAGTTTGTATTTGTATTCTGTACCATGTATTTGGCGACTCAGAATGGGTGATGTATACCTATTTTGGGGGCGTCACAATCAAGTTATCGATCGACATCTACAATAACACATATCATGTTGATTAGTACATAATACATAGTAGTATAAGAACAAATAACATTTAAATTTATTTAGGATTAATTTCCATCTATTAAATCTTTCAGTACTAAGTTTCCTCAATACCTTATTAACTCATTCGACTCGAGTTTACTTCCTTCAAAATTTTCCTTCCCTAACGAGCTTATTATCCTAAGGTTCTTTGTGACGCCCCCAAAATAGGTATACATCACCCATCTTGGGTCACCAAATACATGGTTCATAATACAACTACAAACTTAATTATACAACTATCGTGTAAAATGTTAGGTTTTATGAAAATCAAAGTAGCAATCAAAATTGCAAAAATAGCGGAAGCGAGATAAAATCAGATTTTAAAATTTTTCACAAACCAATTACCCGGATCATCCTTTATGCATATTATTAATTAAACGAAGAATAAGAAATTATGAAATCATACCCTTGTAGAAACGAGCTTCCTCAGTGCGAGTTCACCTCCTACTTCTCCATGATCTCCTTGAATCTCCCAAGTAGGTTCCTTCCTTTGATTAATGTAAGCCACCCAAGTGTATGGCCTCTATAGGTGATCCACCAAGGAAGAGGAATTTTTCAAGAAGAAGGATTTGGCTCAAACCCTAGTTTTCCCTATCCTAATAAGAAAAGGGGTGTACTCTCAAATCTAGGAATTACGTATATTAGATATCTAATATAAGACTCTCTTATAAAGATATCATGTAACCCTATTTTAATTAAAATAAGGTATTATTTATTTAATTAAACTCTTTTAATTAAATGAGCTTCCTAATCCTATTAGGGTAATTAATTAAACTCCTTTAACTAATTTTATTTCCTAATCCAATTAGAATAAACGAGAGTACTAATATTAAATTAATTCCTAAACCTTTTAGAAATTAAAATAATAATAATAATTATAATAATATTAATAAGACTCCTCTTATTAATTTATATTTAATATTTCTAAAATATTAAATAATAAATATTAAGCTATTTAATTTATTCTATCACCATAGATTAAATTAAATATACTTAACATATTATTACAATTATGCCATTAACTTCTTAAATAATTATTCTTCCTTTTATGATGGTGTGACCCTTTAGGTTCTCCATATTAAACCTATTTGTGAATAAATCAATTAGAACAATTCTAATCTCATTTAAATAAATAAATTAAACAAATAATTTATTTAAATAAATAATATTTATTCTACAATAGGGATAAGCCTCCCTAAGCGATCAACGACTTTCCGGATAATATAGATTTCAACATTAATCATAAAAGAACCTTTGAGTAAATAGTTACCGCACAATTCAATCCTTCCACCATACAATGTCCCAATTAAATATAAGACATGGAATTACATCACAAGTCTTATTTTATTTAATTATATGTATTTCGATTCCTAAATGAACAACTCCTAATGAATGCAAATTAGAAACTACTTTCTAATTTCATTCCACCTTAACCAAGGATTCTGGGTTGTCATTTATCGAATCACATAGGATATCTCTCCTTTTACTAGAAGTGGTAGATTCTTTATTGATCATTCATTATCTTCATATATAACTTATTACACCCAAGCATACCCTTTGATATACTTTAAAGAGTCTTAAGGAATAAGTCAAAGTGTAATTCATTATATATAAGATACTATGATGATCTCAAGTCTAAGGATCATTTGTACTACTATCACTACTGTGAATTCCTATTGACAGTAAGTAAAACTCCATTAGGTATTCCTTAGCGAGTCACGCTTCAAAGAACTTATTCTCTAATAAGCACTTACATACTTGCTTTTAGTGTCTCCACACAAATGATTATGAGATCAATCATCCTCATCCAATGAGCAAGTAAACGTATGTACCAATCTATCCGGATTCACTAATCCCCAATTTAGTAATCCAATGATTGGGAACTATTTTAGTTTTAAGCTTTCTAAGAATTTAGATCTCATTAGAATGATCATCATCATTATTCTAAAAGCGCTGCTTAAAACTATGGGTTTATCACATATTATTAAAAACAAAGACACCATGTAGATAATAAATGCCTTTAATAAATAATTCTTTTATTAATAAATAAATAAGATTGATTACACAAGATATGCTTTATCATCATACATGATTGGCTTGTATGCATAATACTTTCAATCTCCCACTTGCACTAAAGCCAATCGTCGTGGTATCTCATACCCATCTTCTCTAAGTGACGATCAAACCGTTGTTGTGTTAATGCTTTAGTAAATGGATCTCGCAATATTGTCTTGAGAGTCCACACGCCCGTGGTGACGTCTCATCTTTCAATGATCTCTCCGATCAAATGAAATCGCCATGCAACACGTGTTTGGATTTCACGATGAGACACAGGTTCCTTAGCTTTGCATGCATAATGCCTCCAGTGTTGTCACGGAATAAAGGCACCGGGTCCTTTAATGCTAGGAACCACACCAAGTTAAGTAATGAACTTCTTCATCCAAATAAACTTCCTGCAGCTTTCACTTGCACTATGTACGTATCCTCACATCCTTTGAATCAAGAATCGTTTCACGCTTTGAACTTTTCCAACTCATCGCGCCACCGCTTTAAGGTAAACACATACCTCAAACGGATTTCTTCATCATCTTGGTGTGATTGAAAACTTGAGTCTGTGAAGCTCTCTAGTTTTAATTCGCACTCCACCGTAGACAAGAAATACATCCTTAGTTCTTCTTAAGTACTTTAGGACATTTTTCACCGCCTTCCAAAGGTTCTTCTCTCGGATTCGACCGATATCTCGCTTGTTACACTAAGTGCATGTTTACATCCGGTCTAGTACATATCATACCGTACATGATAGATCCTATTGTTTGAAGCATAAGGAATCTTACTCATACGCTTTCTCTCCTCTGTGTCTTTGGGGCTTGTTTCTTGAGAGATGTATTCCATGGCTCATCGGCATGAGACCTCTTTTAGAATCTTCCATGCTAAACCTTTTTAGCATCATGTCAATATACGTTCCTTGGGATAAGCCAAGCATCCTATTAGATCTATCTCTATAGATCTTTATCCCCAAAATATAGGATGCTTCTCCCAAGTCCTTCATGGAGAAGTGTTTAGATAACCATTTTAATTGTTTGCAACATAGGAATATCATTCCCTATCGCAGAATATATCATCAACATATAATACAAGGAACGAAATAAGCGCCCCACTAACCTTCTTGTACACACGGGTTCATCCTCATTTTTGATAAAATCAAACTTTTGATTGTCTCATCAAAACGGATGTTCCACCCACGAGAAGCTTGCTTTAATCCATAAATAGATCGTTGCGGTTTATAGACTTGATTTGTTCCAACCTTTGAAACAAATCCTCTCGGTTGTGTCATATACACATCCTCCTCAAGTTTCCCATTGAGGAAGTCCGCTTTCACGCCCATCCGCCAGATTTACGTAGTCATGGTAAGTCGCAATCGCAAGCAAAATCCGAATGGACTTGAGCATTACTACTGGTGAGAAGGTTTCGTAATAGTCAACTCCTTGTCTTTGTTTGAAACCTTTTGCAACCAATGGCCCGCCTTATAGGTCTCTACCTTGCCGCCCTCGCTCCAGTCTTTCTTTTAAAGACCCATTTACATCCAATAGGCTTAATGCCTTGGTGGTGAGACCAAAGTCCATACTTGGTTCTCATGCATGGAGTCCATCTCGGATTTCATGGCTTCTTGCCATTTCTCCTCGAGTCTTTACTACTCATAGCTTGCTTAGAATTCAATGGATCATCATCATCCATGATCGTACCTCATTGTCATCTTCTATGACAAGTCCATACCGTGTCTGTATCTTTTTGGTACTCTTCCGTATTTACGAATAGGGTGTGGTATGTAGGAATCTCTACTTGGTTAGGTACCTCACTTTGATCTGTAGTATTTTGTGGTTCTTGAACTTCTTCAAGATATATCTTACTCCCACTGACCCCTTCAAGGATAAACTCCTTTTCCAAGAAGGCAGCATGTTTCGCAACAAACACCTTTTGATCAGTTGGATGATAGAAATAATACCCGATGTTTCTTTAGGATATCCCACAAATCTACATTTGTCGATCTAGTCTCAGAGCTTATCGTTTTCAAACTTTTTGAAATAAGCTGGACAACCCCAAGTCTTAACATGCTTAAGATTTGGTTTCCTCCCTGTCCATAACTCATATGGGGTCTTGGGGACGGATTTTGTAGGTACCTTGTTAAGTAGGTATGCAAATAGATTCTAGGCATATCCCTGCGAAGAAACCGGAAGGTCGGTAAAGCTCATCATAGATCGAACCATGTCCAACAATGTTCGATTTCTCCTTTCAGATACACCATTCATCCGTATGCGTCCTGGTGGAGTCCATTGTGAAATTATACCATTTTCTTTGAGACAATTGAGAAACTCACCACTTAAGTATTCTTCTCCTCGATCGGATCAAGAATCTTAATACTCTTACCGCTTGCTTCTCAACTTCACTTCAACTCTTTGAACTTTTTAAATGATTCAGATTTGTATTTCATTAAATACACATATCCAAATCTTGAGTGGTCGTCGATGAATGTAATAAAATAAGAATACCCTCCTCGTAAGCGTCGCTTGTCATAGGTCCACATACATCCATGTGTACCAACGCTAACAACTCAAGCAACTCTTTCTCCTTTTCCACTAAAAGGAGATTTAGTCATTTTACCCATGAGACAAGATTCACAGGGTTGGATATGATTCATAATCGAGATAGCTCTAGGAGCCCATCTTTATGCAACTTGGATAATCTTGTTTCATTAATATGACCGAGTCTACAATTGCCCACATGAAGGTATAATTAACATCATCTCTTTTCCTTTTATTAGTTTGTTTCAATTTGAAATATATTTTCATGCAAGTCAAGTATATAAAGTCCATTTCGCAAATTACCAACACCATATAAAACATTATCATTATAAATGGAACAACCGTTGTTCTTTATTATAATATTAAAACCATCCATATCCAATACAGAGATAGAAATAATGTTTCTAATGATATTTGGAACAAAATAACAATTATTTAAATTAATGAACTTGCCCGTGGGCGGCTAAACAATAAGTCCCTTAAATGCCTAATGCAAGAACCTTTGCTCCATTTCTCACTCATAGGGCGACCTCATCCTTGCTCGACTTTCTACTTCCCGACCAAATTCCTCAGATATTATTACATATGTGAGAACCACATCCCAGTATCCAATACCCAAGTAGAAGATTGACTTTCGAAAAATTAATTTCAATCATAAACAAACCTTGATTAGGATTGAAGCTTCTCCAAGCTTCTTCGCTTTTGTTTCGCGAGATAATCCTTGCAGCCTCTTCCAAAGACTGGCTTATTGCAATGGAAGCAAATTCCTTTGCTAATTTGGATCAGTTTCTTTTGATCCTTCACTTTCGCCTTTCCTTTAGCCTTCTTGGATTTCTTCTTTTCGAAAAATACCTTGGGCCTCTTCCTTTTCTTGGAAGAATCATCCACCAATAAGACATGGTTCTTCTTGGATGGGAAGTGACCTTCAAAGATTTTCAACATGTTAAGTAATTCAAGCAAGTCGACATCCAACTTATTCATGTGAAAATTCACAACAAATTGTGAGAAGGTGTCCGGGAGTGACTGCAAGACTAAATCTTGACTCAACTCCCCATCCACGACTAACCTGTCATCCCAAGACGCTCAATTAGATTGATCATCTTTAGGAAATGAGTCTCAACGGCAAAGGTGCCCTCGGTCATCCGAGATCGGAAGAGCTCCTTAGATATTTCATATCTAGCGGTCCTACTTTTCTCACCATACAACTCTCCAAGGTGCGATGAGCATGGTAGAGCATCCATGTTTTCATCTTTGTGTTGAAGCTCGTTACTCATGGATGCGAGCATGATGCATTGAGCCACAGATGCATCATCTTGCCACCGCTTAAAAGTAGCAATCTCTTCCTCGGGTCGCCTCTCGCAACTTTTGCGTGCAGGCGAATTTAGGACATAAGAAATCTTTTCAAAGAAGTGAGAACAATTCTCGATTCCTTAACCAATCAGTGTAGTTTGGTCCTTGGCCACTTTGTTAGCATCAAGTATGCTTCGCGATGAAATTAGTGAATGTGACATTTTCAAAATTCTGCATGTAAAAAGATAATATTTTAGCAAACATTCATTTATTAATTACCAAAATAAATTAGGTCTTATTTTATATTGGTATCTCCCACTATTTTCTTCAAACTATATTACCCTCATTTATATAGTTCGCAAAATCTAATTAAAGTTTTTGCTAGTGAGAATAAGGATCCCATTTCAAATATATATAGCCTTGTGGTGACACAACAAACTATATATAAATAAATAGGTAGACAACTCCTTGTCAATTACATCAACATGTAACTCCTTATGTTTTGCCTCTTGGATTATTTTGATCAAGTGGTGGCACATCCGAATCAAAATTATCTAAGTTAAGTCCAACCTAGCACTTCCATATATTCAAAAAGAAAATATCGCCTTGTGGTGACACAATGAAACAATATTGTTCAATTTTCTTTATAAGCATCAAATGTGATAAATTAACATCTTAAATACTTAATACTTGCCTTGTGGTGACACAACAAACTCATATTAAATATTTAATACTCTATTAATTTTATCATGCTAGAAGGCGACGTTCGATATTCTAAATATCTTTGAACGCTTAAGACTTAATAAAAAAAACTTTGAGGGATTTGTTATTATTTGTCTCATCTTGTTTAGCGCGTATGCAAATATATATATAAAATACGCGACATATTATTAAACATGCGAAGCATGTTTGCATAATATATAATATATATAATACTAGCATGCACATATAGAATACTATATTCTACCCGAATTGATTATGGACTTTTATTCTAGTTTGGTTCACTAGAGCCACCAAGTGAACCAAAAGGTCAAACCCTAGGGTGCAAAGAATAAACATTTAAATATAACTATTACATTTAAACCCTGGGCTCCATTACAAACGGGTTCTTCAAGCGTTCCTTGATCTCCTAGGTTCTTCAAAAAAAAATTCTAACTAATCCTATTACATAAATTATTTAATTTAAATAGAAACCTTGATCGTGATCGAGGGAAGTACATAGGAGAGAGATAGAATTTACATCAAGAAGAAAACCGAAAAGACGCAGGCACGCAGAGACCCCATTTAATAAAACCCATTCATTCAAACATCCAACTAAAATAAATCCAATCATATTGGTCAATTGTCCATAATCAATCCCATTTATTATCATACATATCATCATATGTATCAATAAATAAAATCATTCCATATATATATGAGTATCATTTAATGGGCAATTTTATGTTGCATGAAATCCAATTTTAAGATTAAAATAAACTCTTTTATTTTAATTATAAAATTATTAAAATTAATATATATATATATATATATATAACAATTATATATATATATATATAATAAAAGTCGTACTTTTTTTTTTTAAAAAAATTTCCGGACCTGCTGGAATCTCGGTCAAAAAAAAATAAAAAAAAATTTCTTTTTGCTGGACATTACACTGCCATGTGGACTCTTGATTCACGCAAAAAAAAATTGGCTGCAATGTTATAAAGTTATATATATATCTTATATATATATAATAAAAGTCCGGGTCCCCTTTTTTTTTTTTTTTTTTTATAACAGCACCTGCTTTGCTACATTCTTTGTTCCTCGGTCAACGTGCTAATACAACCGGACCTGCTTTGCATGTCATGCGGAAAAGACCAAGAAAAAACGGAAAGAGGAAAAAAAATATTGCGAAACAGTGCAGTCCAAAAAAAAAAAAAAAAATCGGCAGTTTTTTTTTTTTTTTTTTTAATAATAATTTTATACAACAAATTATGCCCAATAAATTATTCTAAATACATACCCATACATACATGGAATTAAAAAAAATAATAATTCGCATAAAGTTTGGCTCATGATACCACTGTTAGGTTTTATGAAAATCAAAGTAGCAATCAAAATTGCAAAAATAGCGGAAGCGAGATAAAATCATATTTTAAAATTTTTCACAAACCAATTACCCGGATCATCTTTTATGCATATTATTAATTAAACGAAGAATAAAAAATTATGAAATCATACCCTTGTAGAAACGAGCTTCCTCAGGTACGAGTTCACCTCCTACTTCTCTGCGATCTCCTTGAATCTCCGGGTAGGTTCCTTCCTTTGATTAATGTAAGCCACCCAAGTGTATGGCCTCTATAGGTGATCCACCAAGGAAGAGGAATTTTTCAAGAAGAAGGGATTTGGCTCAAACCCTAGTTTTTCCTATCTGAATAAGAAAAGGGGGTGTACTCTCCAAATCTAGGAATTACGTATATTAGATATCTAATATAAGACTCCTCTTATAAAGATATCATGTAACCCTATTTTAATTAAAATAAGGTATTATTTATTTAATTAAACTCTTTTTTAATTAAATGGGCTCCTAATCCTATTAGGGGTAATTAATTAAACTCCTTTAACTAATTTTCTTTCCTAATCCAATTAGGAATAAACGAGAGTACTAATATTAAATTAATTCCTAAACCTTTTAGAAATTAAAATAATAATAATAATTATAATAATATTAATAAGACTCCTCTTATTAATTTATATTTAATATTTCTAAAATATTAAATAATAAATATTAAGCTATTTAATTTATTCTATCACCATAGATTAAATTAAATATACTTAACATATTATTACAATTATGCCATTAACTTCTTAAATAATTATTCTTCCTTTTATGGTGTGACCCTTTAGGTTCTCCATATTAAACCTAGGTTGTGAATAAATCAATTAGAACAATTCTAATCTCATTTAAATAAATAAATTAAACAAATAATTTATTTAAATAAATAATATTTATTCTACAATAGGATAAGCCTCCCTAGCGATCAACGACTTTCCGGATAATATAGATTTCAACATTAATCATAAAAGAACCTTTGAGTAAATAGTTCACCGTACAATTCAATCCTTCCACCATACAATGTCCCAATTAAATATAAGACATGGAATTACTGTCAAGTCTTATTTTATTTAATTATATGTATTTCGATTCCTAAATGAACAACTCCTAATGAATGCAAATTAGAAACTACTTTCTATTTTCATTCCACCTTGGCCAAGGATTCCTGGGTTGTCATTTATCGAATCACATAGGACATCTCTCCTTTTACTAGAAGTGGTAGATTCTTTATTGATCATTCATTATCTTCATATATAACTTATTACACCCAAGCATACCCTTTGATATACTCTAAGAGTCTTAAGGAATAAGTCAAAGTGTAATTCATTATATATAAGATACTATGATGATCTCAAGTCTAAGGATCATTTGTACTACTATCACTACAGAATTCCTATTGGCGGGTGTAAGTAAAACTCCATTAGGTATTCCTTAGCGAGTCACGTTCAATGAACTTATTCTCTAATAAACACTTACATACTTGCTTTAGTGTCTCCACACAAATGATTATGAGATCAATCATCCTCATCCAATGAGCAAGCAAACGATGTGTACCAATCTATCCGATTCACTAATCCCCAATTTAGTAATCCAATGATTGGGAACTATTTAGTTTTAAGCTTTCTAAGAATTTAGATATCATTAGAATGATCATCATCATTATTCTAAAAGCATTGCTTAAAACTATGGGTTTATCACATATTATTAAAACAGCACCATGTAGATAATAAATGCCTTTAATAAATAATTCTTTTATTAATAAATAAATAAGATTGATTACACAGTATATGCTTTATCATCATACATGATTGGCTTGTATGCATAATACTTTCATAAAATACAACAAAACATAGCTGAGAGTTTTAACACGAATATTGTCTTCTAGATAATATCCACACTCAATGGAGTCCTCATTATAATTATTATCACACTATTTCACAGAATAGTGAGGACTACTATTGCCACTTATTCTGGACCATCACTCCATTCCCGGACTCGTCTCAGCTATATTCTCATTTCCTGAAGAGAACGGTGAAAGAAAAGGATGAGATCAACTAGCCCAGTAAGAAATATTATGACTAAGATAATGCAGAATAAATTATCCTTGGCCTTCAATAGTATAACAAATGATAGAATACAATAGACAACAAGTTTTAGATCAACAACTGCAGCGAAATAAGCAATACATTAGAAGAGTCAAGTAAAGCATGATATCTACTATCTTCTATGATTTAAAAAGTTTTTCATCAACTTTATCGTTGAGGCTCAGCTTAATAAATAAACCACATCATCGAATCATCCCTGCACTACGGACCAAGGATATTCATATAATCATCAATGGTCATGATTATACCGAATAATCTCTGGTCATAATCATACCAACAATTGTCCATCAATGCACTACGGGCCAATAATAACTTTTACCACATCATTTGTACCATTACGGGTCATGATTATACCGAATGATCCATGGTCATAATCATACCAATCAACAGTCCATTTATGCACGTAAGCCAAAGATGACTTTCATCACAATATAATCATGAGGATGATGACAATGACATAAGCATTAATCAAACGAAATCAAGGATAAATATTAAAGACTTTAAATTTATCGAGAGTTTAAAAATATCCAAATTGTCGACATTATACTGCTTTGTGGAGTAAAATTCAAGAATAATATTCTTTCAAAAATGGTTTGGACCAAAAAGAAATCAATTTTTTTCCATGAATAGTACTCCAAGAGAATAGTACTCGGGTGAATAGTACCCCGTGAATAGTACTTCGGGAATAGTACCATGTGAATAGTACTCGTGAATAGTACTGTATTCGTAAATAGTACCGTATACGTGAATAGTGTCATAAACGTGAATAGTACCCATGAAAGGAAAATACAAAAGAAAACGATATTCCATAACGAGTACAAAAGAAAGAATATCTCATACGAGTATAATAGAATATACGAATCTGCAAATGGATTTTCATCTGCAATGCGGTAATCCACGTAGACAGATCATTTCCATAGTTTAATAAAGAATGAATATGAAGGGTCATTCACCATGCATATGGTAGTCTGCGTAGACAGGTTATTCTAACAGAATAATAAAGAATTGAATAATAGAAAAATTTCACCATGTATGCGGTAGTCCGTGTAGACAGGTTATTCCAACAGAATAATAAAGAATGGAATAACAGAAGAATTTCACCATTCACGCGGTAGTCCACGTAGACAGGTTATTCCACGTAGAATGGAATAACAACCCTTACAAGTATTGAAAGAAATAACTCTCTTCATGAATACGAAAAAATAATACCCCTTACGACTGTTGAATGAAAATAATATTCCTATAAATAATGAACGAAGATGATATTCCTTACGAATATTGAACAAAAATAATATTCATACGAATACAAAAAATAATATCTCTTCAGAATATGAAATAAATAATACCCCTTACCTCAGAAGAAGATTGGATACTGGAATAGTGAGGTAGCAGACTTCTCTTCTTCTTTCTCTCTATAGCTTCTCTCTCTATAGCTTCTCTCTCTATAATTGCTCTTGTGAGTCTTAGTGAATTGGTGAGACTGAAGAAAGAATGAGCTTCTATTTATAGGAAAACATTGTTTTGATAATTGCACGTTTTGGGGCTCGAAATATTATAGTATAATACCTTCATCTTTTCCTTCATTTTTAATTTAGTCCTGCAAGTTTTATCAAACTTGCACCACCTCCCCTAATAGTACATCATGTGAATTAATAGTATAATCATTTGACTCAATAGTTCTATACATGTGAAAAAAATAATTACAGTATAGTACCTTCATCTATACCTCCATTTTTAATTTAGTCATGCAAGTATTATCAATCTTGCACCACCTCCTCTAATAGTTCATGCATGTGAATCAATAGTACACACATGTGAACAAATAGTTATAAGCATGTGAATTAATAGTAATCAATTGCTCATTTATCTGATTAATTACACGATTGCTCAATATAACCTCCAGACATCAGTTATTATCGGAATAGATGTCGATTTCAACTAACACTAATAATCCCAACACAATGGAACTATCAATTTCATCTTTAATCAACACGAACTTATTCATCATTAATATTATAGCTCACAATATTTAACAACCAGATCATTCCCAGGAAAGAGGGGGCTTTCTGATAAGGATTTCTCCCTATTGGCGCGCAATTAGGCGACCAAACCTCTCATCGACAGAACTTTCTAGACTTCATCAATATTGCAAATAATAATATGAATAACTTTGACGTCTCAATTATTGATTTAATGATAATAAATATTATGCAGATGATATTGTGATAATAATTGAATCAATAATATGAGAGATATGATGCAACAATTACTATAGAAATAATTGAGTATAACTGAGTGACTTCTCACGTAAGCATCAATAATCAATACCGTGTGCTACTATGCAACCATGCGTATTATTGTACTTTTACTACCGGGTAGTTCAACAGTTTAACAGTAAAACTTTCACCGTTATTTTTATAAAAAGATAATTCTGTCGTTTTCTAACTATGACAATACTTCTGTTTTGGGGACCACTAATGATTGTGTCGTCGTACGAATATTCTCTGTTAAAACGAATACTCCCCGACCAATCGAATATTATATAACCACTTGCTTCCTTTTACAAAATTTATAAATATCACCCTTAACATTAACCTTTATCAATTTAACCATTTACTAAATAAAATAATAAATATAAGAAAATTGAATATCTCCCCTCCTTATGAAATTTCGCCCTCGAAATTTACGTACATACCTGGTATGTCGAAGAGATGATGATACCTCGTCAGATTCTAACTCTTGAGGTATAACCTTTGATCATAGAATATAATCATTCTTATCCAACAATTTAACAAGTATCTCCTCATACGTTAAATCTTCCGCTATCTCGTCTAGTTCTAATTCAATAATGTGGTTCGGGTCGTCCATATATTAATGTAACATCGATACATGAAAAATGTTATGAACACGCGACATACTTGGCAGTAAAGCGAGTCTATAGGCCACAGTTCCTACTGGATCGAGGTTTTCAAATGGCCCAATTAAATCGAGGGTTGAGATTTACTCTCTTCATCGATTCTTGCTTCTAGAATAACGCCCTCTTGAACCTTCTTCTTCACTTTCATCAGCTCCGGGTGTGTAGCTTGAGCAGTTTTAACTTCATCGATTAACGTCGATTCTACTCCTATTATTTGACATCATCACGTGGGTCCTTAGAGTCTTTAACTCTATCTTTATTATTTGTAAGTCATATAAAATGGGTCTTTGTGTTAACAACATTACAATCGTAAACGCATACGATCTTCTACTCAATGCATCAACTACCACGTTCGCTTTTTCCACGATAATATTGAATTGTATGGTCGTAATCTTCAATAGCTCGAGCCAACGTCTTTGGCGCATTATACGTTCATTTTGGTTGAAGAAATATTTAAGGGTTTTAGAAATGGGTTTTGTACTGGGGTCAATACAAAATTTGATTTCACGCTCTTGGGTAGGCCAGGAAATCTTTAGAGAATATGTCAGGAAATTTATTAAAGATAGAAATATCATTTAAAAACTGTGACTCTCATCCAAGACTTGGATATCACATGTAATGAAGGTTTCTCCTAACGGAGTTTTAACAGATAAGTCAAAGTCTAATTTCTTTGGAGTTAAATTTAAACGTTGAGTACAAATAGGAGAAATAAAAGAATGGGTAGAACCGGTATCTAATAAGGTATAGACTTTACAATAGTTTATGATTAACTAACCCATGATAACTTCGTTCGGGTTACTCGCTTTTTGAGAAGTTACAAAAAACGCTCTTCCTAAAACCACCGACTTTGTTTTGTCTGTATTCGCCTTTGGTGCCACCGTCCCTGCTGGATTTGATTTCGCTATAGGACAAAATCGAGCTATATGACCATCTTTTCCACAACTAAAACATACCTTGGAAGGCTGTGAATAGTTTGGACTTATGTGTCCCTCCTCTCCGCATCTGTAGCATTTAACTGGTGGTGCTGGTGCTGTTGCCGACGTCTTCCCAGCATCGTTAAATTTCTTTTCTTGAATCATTTCTTCTATTATCTTGGTCATGATTACCACCGAAGTGGTTACCATTTCTTGCCTGATAATTTCCATCACGATGGTTATTGTTGTTCTAATGGTCGTTGCCATCGATACGATTATTATCGTGTTGTTGGTCATTATCTTTTAGTTGGGCTGGCTCATTATCACGCTACAATAACTGAGCCCTATTATCAACTTCTGAATATAAACAAAGTTTGTAAGAAATGAGGTATTGACGTATCTCAGGTTTTAAATCTCTTAGAAACATCCGCGTCATTCTCTCCTCATTATCAACCAAGTGGGATGCAAACCGGGACAACTCGGCAAACTTAGCTTCGTACTGCGACACAGTCATATTGTTTTGCTCCAGCTTGATGAACTCTACCTCCTTCATGTGATGAATAGTTTCGGAAAAGTACTTGTCGTTGAACAGTTATAGGAACTTCTCCCAAGACATCTTCAGTGTAGCAGGCTGACTACGTTTTACTGATTCCCACCAGTAATCTACTTCTCCCCGCAACATGAAGGCGGCAAAGGGAATCTTTTGCTCCTTGGAGCATCCCAAGACATCAAATATCTTGGTGATCTGCTTTTTCCACGTCTCCGCCTTAAATGGTTTTAGATCTCCCAAAACCTTTGGTGGTCCCAGTTCCTAGAACTGCTTAGCAGTGACCAACCGAGAGTTGCCAGTGTTTCCACCTACATTATGAACATGAGTCTCTCTTGTTTGGTGTTGCATGAATTGCATAAAGCCTCTGAACATCGCATCATTCATCATCTGATCGGTGTTGTTGTTTACCTGAGGGTTATTGTCTTCCTAATGCACATTATCATATGTATTGATCGTTGGTGACTCAACGGTCTCATGTGCTTCATTGGTTATCTCGACATTTTCAGATGCCATTTTCAAACATAGCCACAAAACAAGGGTAAATTGACATATCAAATATTATCCCTATACTCTGACTGACCAATTAGATAACAAATAAACTTAGGTAGGTCATACTAGCGAAGGAATTCCCCGTCTCTCCCCTCCTAGTTCTTGTCTCACATCTTAGCCAGGGATCATATCCCTAAGCTTTGATACCAACTGTGACGCCCCCAAAATAGGTATACATCACCCATCTTGGGTCACCAAATACATGGTGCATAATACAACTACAAACTTAATTATACAACTGTCGTGTAAAATACAACAAAACATAACTGATAGTTTTAACACGAATATTGTCTTCTAGACAATATCAACACTCAATGGAGTCCTCATTACAATTATTATCACACTATTTTACAGAATAGTGTGGACTACTATAGCCACTTATCCTAGACCATCACTCCATTCCCCGACTCGTCCCAGCTATATTCTCATTTCTTGAAGAGAACAGTGAAAGAAAAGGGTGAGCTCAACTAGCCCAGTAAGAAATATTATGAATAAGATAATGCAGAATAAATTAACCTTAGGCTTCTATAGTATAACAACTGATAGAATACAATAGACAACAACTTTTAGATCAACAACTACAACGGAATAAGCAATCCATTAGAAGAGTCATATAGAGCACGATATCTACTATCTTCTATGATTTAATAAGTTTTTCATCAACTTTATCGCTGAGATGCAACTTAATAAATAAACCACATCATCGAATCAGCCCTGCACTACGGGCTAAGGATATTCATGTAATCATCAATGGTTATGATTATACCGAATAATCTCTGGTCATAATCATACCAACAATTGTCCATCAATGCACTACGGGCCAATGAGGAATTTTACCACATCATTTGTAAAATTACGAGTCATGATTATACGAAATTATCCACGGTCATAATCATACCAATCAACAGTCCATCTATGCACGTAAGCCAAAGTTGATTTTCATCACAATATAAGCATGAGGTTGATGACAACGATATAAGCATTAACCAAATGAAATCAAGGATAAATATTAAAGACTTTAAATTTATCGAGAGTTTAAAAATATCCAAATTGTCAACATGATACTACTTTGTGGAGTAAAATTCAAGAACAATATTCTATCAAAAATGATTTGGACCAAAAAAAAATTAATTTTTTTTTCATGAATAGTACCCGGGTGAATAGTAACCCGTGAATAGTACTTCGGGAATAGCACACCGTGAATAGTACTTTATGAATAGTAATCGTGAATAGTACATTATAAATAGTACCCGTATTTGTAAATAGTACCGTATACGTGAATAGTGTCATATACGTGAATAGTGCCCATGAAAGGAAAATACAAAAGAAAACGATATTTCATGACGAGTACAAAAGAAAGAATATTTCATACGAGTATAATAGAATAAATGAAGCTATGAATGGATTTTCATTACGTGATGCGGTAATCCACGTGAATGGATCATTTCCATAATTTAATAAAGAATGAATAACTGAAGGGTCATTCACCATGCATGCGATAGTCAGCGTAGACATATTATTCCAACAGAATAATAAAGAATGGAATAATAGAAGAATTTCACCATGCATGCGGTAGTCCGCGAAGACAGGTTATTCCAATAGAATAATAAAGAATGGAATAACAACCCTTATGACTATTGAAAGAAATAACTCTCTTCATGAATACGAAAAAATAATACCCCTTACAAATATTGAACGAAAATAATATTCCTAAGAATATTGAACGAAGTTGATATTCCTTACGAATATTGAACAAAAATAATATTCATAAGAATACTAAAAATAATATATCTTCAGAATATGAAATAAATAATACCCCTTACCTCGGAAAAAGACTAAATACTGGAATAGTGATGTAGCAGACTTCTCTTCTTCTTTCTCTCTATAGCTTCTCTCTCTATAGCTTCTCTCTCTATAATTGCTCTTGTGAGTCTTAGTGAATTGGTGAGAATGAAGAAAGAATGATCTTCTATTTATAGGAAAACATAGTTTCGATAATTGCACGTTTTGCGGCTCAAAATATTACAGTATAATACCTTCATCTTTTCCTTCATTTTAAATTTAGTCCTGCAAGTATTATCAAACTTGTACCACCTCCCCTAATAGTACATCATGTGAATCATTAGTACAATCATGTGACTCAATAGTTCAATACATGTGAAAAAAATAATTACAGTATATTACCTTCATCTATACCTCCATTTTTAATTTAGTCATGCAAGTATTATCAATCTTGCACTACCTTCCCTAATAGTACATGCATGTGAATCAATAGTACACACTTGTGAACAAATAGTTATAAGCATGTGAATTAATAGCAATTAATTGCTCATTTATCTGATTAATTACCCGATTGGTCAATATAACCTCCAGACATCAATTATTATCGGAATAGATGTCAATTTCCACTAACACTAACAATCCCAACATAATGGAACTATCAATTTCATCTTTAATCAACACGAACTTATTCATCATTAATATTATAACTCACAATATTTAACAACCAGATCATTCCCAAGAAAGAGGGGGCTTTCTGATAAGGATTTCTCCCTCTTGGCGCGTAATTCCAATAGGCGACGTCGTACAAATATTCCTTGTTAAAATGAATATTTCCCGACCAATCGAATATTATATAACCACTTGCTTACTTTGAAAAAATTATAAATATCACCCTTAACTTTAACCTTTATCAATTTAACCATTTACTAAATAAAATAATAAATATAAGAAAATTGAATAATTTTATTTCATAATATTTGGGGTCTTACATTCTTTCACCCTTAAGTTTTATAACCTAATGCTTTCATACCAACCTATGACGCCCCCAAATTCGGGTATCTTCCAAACCAACAGATGGTGTTACACGGTACTCATAACTGTACATTCAATCTATTGAAACAACATCAAAATTAGTGTATCATTGACATTCTTATTACATTAATAATAATAAATCCCGTTCCTAAGTTCTGAAATCGTTACATTCTTTGTTCGTCGTAATATAAATTATACAAACATAATAGTCTATTACAGAATAAACTACTCATACATCTTCGCCTTACCTTTATCTTTACTAGAACCCTCGGTTCGCTCGACCTTAGCTGCAATCATATGATTCAAGCAAGAAGTTAGCATAACTAGCTCAGTAAGTCTAACAATATATTATATAGATACCACTTCAAAAATCATATGATTATTCTTCATTAACTGAACAATAGTTATGAAGTACTATGAACCATTGAATAACACTTCTCATCTCATAAAATAATTCTGAAGCACATGTAGTAGCATAGAAATTATGAGTAGGTCCATAGACCATGAACATTATCTTTAGTTTTTATTCATGAAAAGGACAACCCGGTACCAAGACCGTAAGTTCGATATTTTTTACGAGCACTTCTAGGTGATCAGCCTATAGTACTCTATCTTGATCAACACTCATTCGTTAAACGTATTTACGTTTAACTTTTGGCAACCTCGCGTGCCCATCGAATAATTGATGTAAAATACATTTGTTTATTCATACTCGGGCTTACCTTGAATCTATACCAAATAATTAGTGTAGGATAGCGTTATCAACTCTATATTGAAAGACTTATAAATAAATCAATCAATCTTTTAAGATCCCTCTAGCCGAGTTAAAACTGCCATCGACCCTTTTCTTTAAAACCATTCATGCATCTCATAACATGAATCACTAAAAATCTGGCTAACACGAAGGTTAGACAAGCGTTAAGAAAACTTGTCTTTAGCGTCTGCTATAGTTATTACACTTTCCCTTTAAGTCTTTAGAGTCTCTACAATGCATAACCACATACATACCACATTAGGTCATGAACAAACATTATGGTAGCTAACGTATCTTACCCTTCTTCTCAATCTAATCATTTATTAGATTTGTTATTATTGGTTCTGGTTTTTCGTTATGTTTTACATTATTCTTATGTTCACATTCAATTGACTTACCTCCAACCTTTAGTGTTATACTTAAGGTTATAACATCCTAAATGATGTTACATTAAGTTAATTAAGGATTTAATTCACTGTTCATTCACTTCTCCTTCACTTTAAATTCAAAATCTTTCTTCTATATCTATCTTCTAGTCTTTGGGCTCATGGGCGACTTCCTTTCTCTATGCCGCATTGCAAATTATGAGTCAATGATGGTTTGAAACCCTACTGGGTATCATTCTTTGCCACGCTTAGTTCATTCGATTGTGCTGCGGTGCGAGACTTCAGTTGTAAGACCCCAACTTTTATGAATAAAGAATAATTTTCTCAAAATATATTTTTGAATATTATGGTGTCGTTTTGATATAATGTTATAGTTGTGGGTAATATTTATAAATTTTATAAAGTAAGCAAGTGATTGTATAATATTTGATTGGTCAGGGAATATTCATTTTAACAGGGAATATTTGTACGACAGCACAATCATTGGTGGACCCCACAATGGAAGTATTGTCGTAGTTAGAAAATGACAGAATTATCTTTTTATAAAAATAACGGTCGAAGTGTTACCATTAAAACTGTTGAACTTCCCGGTAGTAAAAGTATAGTAATATGCGTGGTTACATAATAGCACGCGGTATTGATTATTGATGCTTACGTGAGAAGTCACTCAGTTATACTCAATTATTGCTACAGTAATTGTTGAATCATATCTCTCATATTATTGATTCAATTATTGTCACAGTATCATCTGCATAATATATATTATTAAATCAATAATTGAGACGAGAAAGTTATTAATATTATTATTTGCAATATTGACAATGTCTAGAAGTTCTATCAAGAAGAGGTTTGATCACCTAATTGCGCGCCAATAAGGAGAAATCCTTATCGGAAAGCCCCCTTTATACTGGGAACGACCTGGTTGTTAAATATTATGAATTATAATATTAATGATCAATAAGTTCGTGTTGATTGAAGATAAATTGGATAGTTCCATTGTGTTGGAATTATTAGTGTTAGTGAAAATCGATATTTATTTCGATAATGATTGATGTCTGGAGGTTATATTGACCAATCGGGTAATCAATTGAATAAATGAGCAATTAATTGCTATTAATTCACATGATTATAACTATTTGTTCACATGTGTGTACTATTGATTCACATTCTTGTACTATTAGGGGAGGTGGTGCAAGTTTGATAATACTTGCAGGACTAAATTAAAAATGATGAAAAAGATGAAGGTATTATACAATAATATTTTGAGCCCCAAAACGTGCAATTATCGAAACTATATTTTCCTATAAATAGAAGCTCATTCTTCCTTCATTTTTCACCAATTCACTAAAGCTATAGAGCAATTATTATAGAGAGAAATTATAGAGATAAAGAAGAAGAGAAGTCTGCTACCTCACTATTCCAGTATCTAGTCTTCTTCTAAGGTAAGGGGTATTATTCTTTCGTATTCATGAAGAGAATTATTTTCTTTAAATACTCGTAAGGGTTGTTATTCCATTCTTTATTATTATGTTGGAATAATCTGTCTATGCAAAGTACCACATATATGGTGAAATTCTTCTGTTATTCCATTCTTTATTATTTTGTTGGAATAACTTGTCTGTGCGATCTATCGCATGCCTGGTGAATTCTGTTGTTATTCCATTCTATATTATTCTGTTAGAACATCCTGTCTTTGTGGATTACGCATGACCTGGTTCCATTCTTTATTATTCTGTTGGAATATCCTATCTGTGCGGTCTATCGCATGTCTGGTGAATTTTGTTGTTATTCCACTCTTTATTATTCTGTTTGAATATCCCGTGCATGCAAGGGTTACGTATGACTTCGTTCCATTCTTTATTATTACATTGGAATAACACATGCGTCTGCGATTACGACGTACGCTGGGTGAATTCTTACATTATTCCATTCTTTATTATTACATTTGGAATAACCTATCTCATCTGCGATTCATTACGCATTGGTGAAATTCTTCTATTATTCCATTCTTTATTATTCCGTTGGAATAACCTGTTTGTGCGAATTATGCATGCCTGGTGAATTCTTCTATTATTCCATTCTTTATTATTCTGTTGGAATAACCTGTCTATGTGGATTACCACATGCATGGTGAATGATCATTCGTATTCATTCCTTATGAAATTGGGGAAATGATCTGTCTATGTGGATTACCGCATGGCGGGCAAAAATCCATTTGCGGTTTCATATATTCTATTATACTCAGTTGATTAATGTTTTGTCTTCTATACTCCATGAAATTAGTGGAATATCCTTGATATTTGCGCTTCATCCAGTATCTTTTCATGGAAATATTCTTCTGAGCTTTCTTGAATTTTACTCCACAAAGAAGTATCATGTTGACAATTTGGACTTTATTGATTTCTGCATAAATTAAAATTATTAATCTTTAAAATTTATCCTTGAACTTGTTTTATTGAATTATTATGTCATTGTCATCGTCCTAATGCTTATATTGTGATGAAAGTCATCTTTAGCTTACATGCATAGATGGACTTGGTATGATTATGACCTGGGATTATTCGGTATAATCATGACCGTAATGTGACGAATAATGTGGTAAAAGTCCTCATTGGCCTGTAGTTCATTGATAGACAGTTGTTGGTGTGATTATGAGCAGGGATTATTCGGTATAGTCATGACCATTGATGATTACATGAATATCATTGGTCGTGATGTAAGGATGATTCGATTTTATTTATTAAGCTGAGTCTCAGCGATAAAGTTGATGAAAAACTTTTTAAATCATAGAAGATAGTAGATTTTATGCTCTACTTGACTCTTTTAATGGATTGCTTGTTCAGCTGTAGTTAAACTTGTTGTCTATTATATTCTATCAATTTAACATTGTTGAAGGCTAATGATAATTTATTCTACATTATCTTAGTCATAATATTTTTTATTGAGCTAGTTGAGCTCACCCTTTCTTTCACTATTCTCTTCAGGAAATGAGAACGTACCGGGACTAGTCGGGGGACGTAGTGACGGTCCAGATGATAGCATTAGTAGTCCTCACTATTCTGTTAAATAGTGCGGCAATAAATGTAATAAGGACTCCATTGAGTGTGGATATTATCTAGATGACAATATTCTTATTAAAACCCTT
This sequence comes from Panax quinquefolius, assembly GCA_020205615.1. Taxonomy (NCBI): domain Eukaryota; kingdom Viridiplantae; phylum Streptophyta; class Magnoliopsida; order Apiales; family Araliaceae; genus Panax; species Panax quinquefolius. The sequence continues at coordinate 116,733,882 of CM035156.1, read as the reverse complement.
AGATTATGTTTTGTCGTATTTTACACGACTATTGTATAATTAAGTTGTATTTGAATTTTTTACCATATATTTGGCGACTCAGGATGGGTGATGTATACCTATTTTTGGGGTGTCACACTTGATATCAAAGCTTAGGGATATGATCATTGGCTGAGATGTGAGACAAGAACTAGGAGGGAGAGATTTTAATTTCTTCGCTAGTATGACCTACCTAAGTTTATTTGGTATTTAATTGGTGCAGCCGAGTATAAGGATAATATGTGATATGTTAATTAACCCTTGTTTTGTGGCGGTATTTGAAAATGGCATCCAAAATGTTGAGATAAGCAATGAAGCACATGAGACCGCTTGAGTCACTACAGATTAATACCTGGATAATGTGCAACAAAGAGACAATAATCCTCGTAAACAACAAAGATCAAATGATGAACGATGGAATGTTCAGAGGTTTCATGCAATTCATGCAACATCAGGCGAGAGCGGCTCCTGTCCAAAATTTAGGTAGAAACACTGATAACTCTCGGACGGTCAACGCTAACCAGTTCAAGGAGCTGGGACCACCGAAGTTTTTTGGAGAGCCAAAATCAGTTAAGGCAAAGACGTGGATAAAGCAAATCAACAACATATTTGATGTCTTGGGATGCTCCGAGGAGCAAAAGGTTCCCTTTGCCACCTTTATGTTACGAGCAGAGGCAGATTACTGGTGGGAATCTGTAAAGCGTACTCAACCTACCGCACTGAAGATGTCTTGGCAGAAGTTCCAAGAACTGTTCAACGACAATTACTTTCCTGAAAGTATTCGACACTTGAAGGAGGTAGAGTTCATCAAGCTTGAGCAAAACAATATGACCGGTAGCAAAGATCAAAGCTAAGTTTATCTTGAGTTGTCTCGGTTTTCGTCCCATTTGGTTGATAATGAGGAGAGAATGACGCGGATGTTACTAAGAGGTTTGAAACTCGAGATACGTCAATACCTAATTTCTCACAAACTGTGTTTTTATTCGGATGTTGTGAGTAGGGCTTAGTTATTGTAGTGTGATAATGAGTCAACCCAACCAAGAGAGAGCAGCAGAAAAGTCGATAACACCAGCGGTAGCAGTCATCGAAGCGGTGACAACAAGCGTGGAGGGAATCAACATGCCAGAAATGGTAATCACTTTGGTGGTAATCATGGTCATGATAATAGTGGACATTTCAAGAAGAGGAGATTCAACAATGATGGAAAGACGTCAGCACCAGCACCTGTTGTTAAGGAAGGCGAACAATCGTCGGTCGTATGTTACAAATGTGGAGGGGAAGGACACATCAGTCCAAACTGCGCGATGCAGTCCAAAGTGTGTTACAATTGTGGAAAAGAAGGTCACCTAGCCCGATTTGGTCGTGCACCAAAGTCAAGTCCAGCAGGGATGGTGGCATCAAAGGGTGTCCCAAACAAGACAAAACTGATAGTTCAAGGGAGAGCGTTTGTCGTCACCTCCCAAAAAGAGAGGAATCTAAACGAGGTGATCACGGGTAAGGTAATCATAAACTCTAGTGAAGTTTATACTTTATTTGATATCGGTTCTACCGATTCTTTCATTTCTCCTACTTGAGCTCAACGTTTAAATTTGACTATGGAGAAATTAGACTTTGAATTATCTGTTGAAACTCCGTTGGGAGAAACCTTCATTACATCCACTGTTTATAAGTCTTGTTTGATTCAAATCGGTAATCGCACGTTACCTGTCGATCTTATTTCTTTGAAAATACTTGCATTTGATGTGATTTTAGGGATTGATTGGTTAACTACTCATCATGCTAAAATCGATTGTTTTCATAAGGTTGTTAGCTTTCATATTCCTAACCAACCTATTATACGAATTCAAGCAACCAAACCACTAAAATCAATCACTATCATATCAAGTCATAAAGCTATTCATTTATTGAAAAACGGATGTCAAGCTTTCTTAGCCCATGTCACGGACTTAAATAAAAATACTTCAGATTTGAATGATATTTCTATTGTTAATAAATTTCCTGACGTATTCCCTGAAGAACTTCCTGGCCTACCCCTAGAGTGTGAAATTAAATTTTGTATCGACCTTGAATCCGGTACAAAACCCATTTCTAAAGCCCCATATCAAATGGCTCCTATTGAACTTCAGGAGTTAAAAACCCAACTACGGGAATTGTTAGACATCGGTTTCATTCGTCCTAGTACGTCTCCTTGGGGTGCTCCTGTTCTATTCGTGAAGAAGAAAGATGGAAGTATGCGACTTTGTATTGGTTATCGGGAGTTGAATCATGTCACCATCAAAAATAGGTACTCGTTGCCTCGCATTGATGACCTTTTTGACCAGTTACAAGGAGCCAAATTCTTTTCAAAGATTGATCTTCATTCCGGATATCATCAGTTGAAGATTAAAACTGATGACATTCCAAAGAATGCTTTCAGAACTCGGTACGAGCATTATGAATTCCTAGTCCTGTCTTTGGATTGACTAATGCTCTTGCTGCCTTCATGGACATGATGAACCGAGTATTCAAGGAATATTTGGATCACTTTGTGGTCGTCTTTATTGATGACATCCTCATATACTCCAAAACCCGTGAAGACCATGAGCAACACTTGAGGCTGATACTCCAAAAGCTTCGTGAAAACAAGCTATATGCCAAGTTGAAGAAATGTGAGTTCTGGCTTGACGAAGTTGCATTCCTTGGGCACGTGATATCAAATCATGGAATATCTGTTGACCCAGCGAAGATTAAAGCAATTCAAAGTTGGGAGTAACCAAAGTCAGTGACCGAAGTACGTAGCTTTCTCGGCTTAGCTGGTTATTATCGGAGATTCGTGGAAGGATTTTCTCGAATCGCTACTCCATTAACTCAGCTGACTCGAAAAGATATAAAGTTTTGTTGGAGCGAGGAATGTGAGAAGAGTTTACAAGAACTCAAGAGAAGACTCATTTCAAAGACTTGCTACGACAATACCATCCGCCTCGGAGGATTTGTTATCTCTGATGATGCTTCGTGCAAAGGTTAGGATGTGTTCTCGCGGCAACATGGGAAAGTCATAGCCTATGCCTCGCGACAACTCAAAGAATATGAGAGGAATTATCCTACTCATGACCTAGAGTTGGCAGTAATCATTTTTGCGCTTAAGATTTGGAGGCATTACATGTATGGAGAGAAGGTTGAGATCTATACGGATCATAAAAGCCTTAAATATTTCTTCACTCAAAAGGAACTCAACATGCGTCAACAATGATGGCTTGAGTTGTTGAAAGATTATGATCATACCATCCAATACCATCTTGGAAAAGCGAACGTAGTAGCTGACTCATTGAGTAGAAGATCATATGCGGGCACGAGTGCAATATTGTCGACGCAAAGGTCTATTTTGTAAGACTAAAAATATTTAAATAATGTTTTTCATGTTTGTGGACCCCATTTCTTGAATGAAATTTGATTATAGCCTGTAAAATCGTTCGTATGTGGATTTTGGTCAATTTTTGCTTGGAATTTGGAAAAACATAAACATACAAAGTTGTAGAGAATTGAATTTCCTATGGAATGGACATAAGATTTGATTTTTTTTGATAAAAGGGCTATTTATTGTGAATTATTGAAGTTCCGGTATATCGGGTCTGAATCAATTTTTTGAGTTTTAAATTTTTTTATTTAGAAAAACGTTTTTGGTGATTTTGTCAATTGTATGGCTGATTTCTTGACCAAAAAAGTGGGCTAAGGAAAATTTATATAAATATGTTAATATTTTATTAAATTTTCTACTTTGGTGTTCTAAGCATTTTTCTATAAATAAGGTGCTTAGGTTAGAATTGAAAATCACACCAGAAACAAGTTTTCTCTCTCTTTCTCTCTCTATATTGTCGAGCGTATTCTTGTGAGTATTTTGATACCTTAAGTGTTGCTATATCGATTGTAAGATCCTTCAAAGACTATATCCATATTCTAGTCGAAGTCTTGTGTCTTTTGTATGTAAGGGATGTTATTTTTTTAAAATGATATTATTTCTTCTAATATCATTATGCCAGAATATTGGTAAGATTTTTCTTGTGAAATTCTTGTCTTTCAGTGTTGGGGTTACTATTCACATATACGGCACTATTCACGTATACGGTATTATTCACGAATTTGGGTTAGCTTGCAAAAAGCTATGGGCACGAATTTACGATTCAGTTCGGCATACCATCCTCAAATGGATGGACAATCAGAGAGGACTATTCAAACTCTTGAAGATCTTTTAAGATTCTTTGTCCTAGACTTCAAAGGGAGTTGGGATAAGTATTTACCATTAGTGGAATTCTCCTACAATAACAGTTATCAGGCAAGTATAGGTGTGGCCCCATTTGAAGCATTGTATGGACGAAAGTGTCGCTCTCCAGTATGTTGGGACGAGGTGGGTGAAGCGACATTGTTGGGAACAGAGTTGGTACGTATGACTACAGAAAAGATCCAAATGATTCGACAATGTATACAAACGACACAGGATCGACAAAAGAGTTATGCGGATCTTCATCAAAAGGACGTGGAATTTAGTATTGGGGATTATGTATTATTGCGTGTGGCTCCATGGAAGGGAGTTACAAGATTAGGGAAGAAAAGAAAGCTCAATCTATGATTTATTGGTCCATTTCAGATTCTTGACCGAGTAGGAAATGTGGCCTATAGACTCGCATTACCTCCAAGTATGTCTCGTGTTCATAATGTTTTTCACATATCTGTGCTACGTAAATATGTGAAAGACCTGAACCACATTATTGAGTTAGAACCGGACGAGATAGCCGAAGACTTAACGTATGAAGAGGTACCTGTCAAGATCTTGGATAGGAAGGAGCATGTCCTACGCATAAAGGTCATACCATAACTCAAAGTTTTGTGGAGGAACCATGCTATTGAGGAAATGACCTGGGAGTTAGAAACGGAAATAAAAATGAGGTATCTTCACCTTTTCGAAACATCAGGTACGTACGTCAATTTTGAGGATGAAATTTCATAAGGAGGGGAGGTTGTAAGACCCCAACTTATTATTAAAGAAATTGAATTTCCTCTATTTATTATTTTGAAAATAGTAAGGGTTGATTTGATTAATGTGGTTAGTTATGGGTAAAATGCTCAAATATTTCAAATAAGCAAGTGGTTATAAAATATTCATTGTTGTCAGGGAATATTCGTTTGGTCATGGAATATTCTTACTGTCGGGGAACATTCGTTCAACGGCGCATCCTTGGGTGGGCCCCATAACGGAAAGCGATTGGATGAAGAAAACGACAAGTATAAGTTGTTTATAAATAACGGCGTAGTTGTTACCGTTTATACTATTGGAACACCCGGTGGTTAAAATACAATAGAACACGGTATTGCATCAATTATTGATTCATACATAAGAAGGCACTACTCAATAATTGTTACAGTAATTACTGTTCAATATTTTATTTTATTGATTCAATAATTGTTGCGTTGATATTTTATATTATTGTTATTCCAATAATTGTCATTACACGGTATTTTCCTTTATCGAATTAATAATTTATATTATTTGAATAATATTATTAGATAGTATTATTGACAATGCCTAGAAAGTTCTATCTAAGGAGAGGTTTGGTCACCTAATTGCGCGCCAGTAAGGAGAAATCCTTATTGGAAAGCCCCCTCTTTCTTAGGAAACTACCGGTTGTCGATGTTGTGATTCTCGTAATATTATTTGTGGATAATTAATTATTAATTTACATGATAAGGAAAATATTCATTTTATGTGGATATAGATGGAGAAAAATTTTAATGTGACAATTGTTGAAAATTGATATTTTATCTTTTCTGATAAAATAATTCATTTAAATATATTATTATATTTTAATAATATAATAATGGTGATATTTTTACAATGAATGTGGGATATATGAATAAATGAGGAAGAAGAATATTTTTGCTACTAAAAATATTTAAAACATGTTTTTCATATTTGTGGACCCCATTTCTTAACTAAAATTTGATTATAGCTTGTAAAATCGTCCGTATGTAGATTTAGGTCAATTTCTGCTTAGAATTTGGAAAAACGTAAACTTACAAAGTTGTAGAGAATTGAATTTCCTATGGGATGGACATAAGATTTGAATTTTTTTGATAAAAGGGCTATTTATTGTGAATTATTGAAGTTCCGGTATATCGGGTCTGAATCGATTTTTGGAGTTTTAAATATTTTTATTTAGAAAAATGTTTTTGGTGATTTTTTCACTTGTATGGCTGATGTCTTGACCAAAAAAGTGGGCTAAGGAAAATTTATATAAATATATTAATATTTTATTAAATTTTCTGTTTTGGTGTTCTAAGCATTTTCCTATAAATAGGGTGTTTAGGTTAGAATTGAAAATCACACCAGAAACAAGGTTTCTCTCTCTTTCTCTCTCTATATTGTCGAGCATATTTTTGCGAGTATTTTGATACCTTGAGTGTTGCTATACGGTGCAAGATCCCTTCAGAACTATATCCAGTATTCTAGTCAGAAGTATTGTCTTTTCGAGGTAAGGGATGTTATTTTTTTAAAATGATATTATTTCTTCTAATATCATTATGCCGGAATATTGGTAAGGTTTTTCTTGTGAAGTTCTTGTCTTTTAGTGTGGGGTTACTATTCACGTATACGGCACTATTCACGAATACGGCATTATTCACAGAAAGATTAAATTTTCGTTTTTGTCCAAAATATCTATTATGGATACTAGCTTTGATTGTATCCATATTTTGATCATTCTTGAATTTTACTTCACTATGATTATTTACGAAGTATTTTTGAACTTGGATTGTTTAAAGTACGAGTCCTTAATATTTGTTCTTTTGTTTCACTGGATTCGTTTTCTTTAAAATATTTTTCATCATCCTCAGTCCTAAATGATGATATTACTGAATATCTTTGGCATGTAGTGCAAAGATTAATAATTTTCTATTAAATATCTTTGGCCCGTAGTGCAAAGATGTACAGGTGTTGAGATGAACATGACCAACTGATGAATATATTTGGCCTGTAGTGCAAAGATGAATATTTGATGCAAGGTGTTTATTGGTTGATGTTACAGGGATAAAATATTGATGAAAAACTTTTAAATTCATAGAAAAAAGTAGATTTCATTCTCTACATAACTCTTCTAATGAATTATTATTTCCGCTGCGAATATTGATTTAAAACTTGTTGTCTATTGTATTCTATCAGATTTTTTTCCTGTTGAGGACTAACAATAATTTGTTCTATGTTATCATAGTCATAATATTTTTTACTGGGCTAGTTGAGCTCACCCTTTTCCTTTTTGTTCTATTTTTCTTCTCAGGAGGCGAGAACGTAGCGAGTACTAGTCGGGGTATGGAATCAAGGTTCTAGAATGTCGTTTTAGTAGTCCTCACTATTTTTTAAAATAATGTATCAATAATTGTAATGACGACTTATTTGAGTGTTGATATTGTATAGACTACAATATTTGTTTTTAAACTCACAGTTTATGTGTTGTCGTATTTTGCACGACAATTATATTAATAAAGTTGTAGTTGTTTCTGTACCATGTATTTGGCAACTCAGAATGGGTGTTGTATACCTATTTTGGGGGCGTCACAGAATATACGAGTGGAAACGATTTTAATCGATAAAGTTAAAGCTGCTCAAGCTACAGACGTGGAGGTGATGCGTATATGGAACAAATTGCAAGAAGGTGTTATTTCAGAAGCAAGAATCGATGAAGAAGGAATACTTCGAGTCAACTCCAGAATTTGTGTTCCTAACGATTCTGACTTGAAGTATAAAATCATGATGGTGGCACATAACACACCATTTGCAATCCATCCTGGGAGTACCAAAATGTATCGTGATCTTCGACATACATTTTGGTGGAGCACTATGAAGAGAGAGATAGTGGGGTTTATCTCAAGGTGTCTAACTTGTCAACGAGTCAAGGCGGAGCATCAAGTGCCAAAAGGTCCATTGCAACCACTTGAAATTCCAGAATGGAAGTGGGAGCACATTACCATGGATTTGTTACTGGTCTTCTTAAGGTTTCTCAAGGCATAGATGCAGTTTGGGTCATTGTTGATAGATTGACCAAGTCTGCTCATTTCTTACCGATACGAGAAACTTATACACTTGAACGTCTTGCTAGTATGTACATAAATGAGAATGTAAGATTGCATGGTATGCCAGTATCCATAGTTTCTGATCGAGACCCAAGATTCACTTTAAGATTTTGGGTTAGTTTGGAAAAAGCTATGGGCACGGATTTATAATTTAGTTTGACATATCATCCTCAAACGGATGGGTAGTCGGAAAGGACTATTCAAACTCTTGAAGATTTATTAAGACTCTGTGTCGTTGACTTCAAGGGAAGTTGGGACAAGTTCTTACCATTGGTGGAGTTTTCCTACAACAATAGTTATCAAGCAAGTATTGGCATGGCTCCATTTGAGGCGTTGTATGGAAGAAAGTGTCGTTCTCCAGTATGCTGGGATGAGGTGGGTGAAGCAAAGTTGTTAGGACCAGAGTTGGTACATATGACTATGAAAAAGATTCAAACAATCCGATAACATATAAAAACCTCACAAGATCGACAAAAGAGTTATGTTGATCTTCATCGAAAGGATGTGGAATTCAATATTGGAGATCATGTGTTGTTACGTGTTGCTCTATGGAAAGGAGTTACGAGATTTGGAAAGAGAGGAAATCTCAATCCTCGATTCATTGGCCCATTTATAATTTTTGAATGAGTAGGAATTGTGGCCTATAGACTCGCCTTACCGCCAAGTATGTCTCGTGTTCATAACATTTTTCACATATCTATGTTACATAAATATGTGAAAGACTCGAACCACATTATTGAATTAGAACCAGACAAGATAGAGGAAAATGTAACGTATGAATAGTTACTTGTTAAAATCTTGGATAAGAAGGATCATACTCTACGCTCCAAGTTTATACCTCAAGTCAAAGTTTTGTGGAGAAATCACGATGTGGAAGAAATGACCTGGGATTTAGAATCTGAGATGAAGTCAAGATATCCTCACCCCTTCGATATACCAGGTACTTACCCTAATTTTGAGGACGAAATTTCATAAGAAGGGGAGGTTCTAAGACCCCAACTTTTATGAATAAAGAATAATTTTCTCAAAATATATTTTTGAATATTATGGTGTGGATTTGATATAATGTTATAGTTGGGGGTAATATTTACAAATTTGAAAAGTAAGCAAGTGGTTATATAATATTCGATTGGTCGGGGAATATTCGTTTTAACAGGGAATATTCGCACGACGACACAATCATTGTTGGACCCCACAAAAGAAGTATTGTCGTAGTTAGAAAATGACAGAATTATCTTTTTATAAAAATAACGACGAAAGTGTTACCGTTAAAACTGTTGAACTACCCGGTAGTAAAAGTACAGTAATACGTGTGGTTGTATAGTAGCACACGGTATTGATTATTGATGCTTACGTGAGAGATCACTCAGTTATACGCAATTATTGCTACAGTAATTGTTGCATCATATCTCTCATATTATTGATTCAATTATTGGCACAATATCATCTGCATAATATATATTATTAAATAAATAATTGAGACGACAAAGTTATTCATATTATTATTTGCAATTGACAATGTCTAGAAGTTCTGTCAAGGAGAGGTTTGGTCACCTAATTGCGCGCCAATAAGGAGAAATCCTTATCGAAAAACCCCCTCTTTCTTGGGAATGACCTGGTTATTAAATATTATGAATTATAATATTAATGATGAATAAGTTCGTGTTGATTAAAGATGAATTGCATAGTTCCATTGTGTTGGAATTATTAGTGTTAGTGAAAATCGACATTTATTTCGATAATAATTGATGTCTGGAGATTATATTGACCAATCGGGTAATTAACCGGATAAATGAGCAATTAATTGCTATTAATTCACATGATTATAACTATTTGTTCACATGTGTGTACTATTGATTCACATTCTTGTACTATTAGGGGAGGTGGTGCAAGATTGTTAATTCTTACATGACTAAGTTAAAAATGGAGATATAGTTGAAGGTACTATACTGTAATTCGTATTTTCGCATGACTATAACTATTGATTCACATGATTGAACTATTGATTCACATTGTTTACTATTAGGGGAAGTGGTGCACGTTTGATAATACTTGCAGGACTAAATTAAAAATGAAGAAAAAGAGGAGGGTATTATACTGTAATATTTTGAGCCCCAAAACGTGCAATTATCGAAACTATATTTTCCTATAAATAGAAGCTCATTCTTCCTTCATTTCTCACCAATTCACTAAAGCTATAGAGCAATTATTATAGAGAGAAAGAATAAGAGAAGTCTGCTACCTCACTATTCCAGTATCTTGTCTTCTTCTAAGGTAAGGGGTATTATTCTTTTGTATTCTTGAAGAGAGTTATTTTCTTTTAATACTCGTAAGGGTTGTTATTCCATTCTTTATTATTATGTTAGAATAACCTGTCTATGTGAAGTACCGCATACATGGTTAAATTCTTCTGTTATTACATTCTTTATTATATTATTGGAACATCCTATCTGTGCACATTACGCATGACCTGGTTCCATTTTTTATTATTCTGTTGGAATATCCTGTTTGTGTGGATAAGGCATGACCTGGTTCAATTCTTTATTATTCTGTTGGAATATCCTGTCTGTGCGGTCTATCGCATGCCTGGTGAATTATGTTGTTATTCCATTCTTTATTATTCTGTTAGAATATCTTGTCTGTGTGGGTTACGCATGACCTGGTTCCATTCTTTATTATTCTGTTGGAATAACCTGTCTGTGCGGATTATGCACGCCTGGTGAATTCTTCTATTATTCCATTCTTTATTATTCTACTTGAATAACCTGTCTGTGCGGATTACGCACGCCTGGTGAATTCTTCTGTTATTCCATTCTTTAATATTCTGTTGGAATAACCTATCTGTGTGGATTACGCACGCCTGGTGAATTCTTCTGTTATTCCATTCTTTATTATTCTGTTGGAATAACTTGTTTATGTGGATTACCGCATGCATGGTGAATGATCCTTCGTATTAATTCCTTATTAAATTGTGGAAATGATCTGCGTACGTGGATTACCGCATGACGGGCAAAAATCCATTTACGATTTCATATATTCTATTATACTCAGTTGGTTAAAGTTTTGGCTTCTATACTCCATGAAATTAGTTAAATATCCTTGATATTTGCGCTTCATCCAGTATCTTTTCATGGAAATATTCTTTTGAGCATTCTTGAATTTTACTCCACAAAGAAGTATCATTTTGACAATTTGGACGTTATTAATTTATGAATAAATTAAAATTATAAATCTTTAAAATTTATCCTTGAACTTGTTTTATTGAATTATTATATCATTGTCATCATCCTCATGCTTATATTGTGATGAAAGTCATCATTGGCTTACGTGCATAGATGGACTTGGTATGATTATGACCAGGGATTATTCGGTATAATCATGATCGTAATGTGACGAATGATGTGGTAAAAGTCCTCATTGGCCTGTAGTTCATTGATGGATAGTTGTTGGTGTGATTATGACCGGGGATTATTTGTTATAGTCATGACCATTGATGATTACATGAATATCATTGGCCGTGATGCAGGGATGATTCAATTTTATTTATTAAGCTGAATCTCAGTGATAAAGTTGATGAAAAACTTTTTAAATCATAGAAGATAGTAGATTTTATGCTCTACTTGACTCTTTTAATGGATTGCTTGTTCCGCTGCAATTAAACTTGTTGTCTATTATATTCTATCAGTTTAACATTGTTGAAGGCTAATGATAATTTATTCTGCATTATCTTAGTTAGAATATTTCTTACTGGGCTAGTTGAGCTCACCCTTTCTTTCACTATTCTCTTCAGGAAATGAGAACGTCATCGGACTAGTCGGGACGAGGATGGTAATCATCCGGATGATGAAGATTAGTAGTCCTCACTATTCTGTTAAATAATGTGGCAATAAATGTAATGAGGACTCCATTGAGTGTGGATATTATCTAGATGACAATATTCTTATTAAAACATTTAGATTATGTTTTGTCGTGTTTTACACGACTATTGTATAATTAAGTTGTATTTGAATTTTTTACCATGTATTTGGCGACTCAAGATGGGTGATGTATACCTATTTTTGGGTCGTCACAGTTGGTATCAAAGTTTAGGGATATGCTCATTGGTTGAGATGTGAGACAAGAACTAAGAGGGGAGAGATGGGGAATTTCTTCGCTAGTATGACCTACCTAAGTTTATTTGGTATTTAATTAGTCGGTCAGAGTATAGGGATAATATGTGATATGATAATTAACCCTTATTTTGTGGCAGTATTTAAAAATGGCATCCGAAAATGTTGAGATAAGCAATGAAGCACATGATACCGTTGAGTCACCATAGATTAATACCCAGGATAATGTGCAACAGGAAGACAATAATCCTCAGGTAAACAACAACGATCAAATGATGAACGATGGAATGTTCAGAGGTTTTATACAATTCATGCAACATCAGGCGAGGGCGGCTCCTGTCCAAAATGCAGGTGGAAACACTGACAACTCTCAGACGGTCACCGCTAAGTAGTTCAAGGAGCTGGGACTGTGACGCCCCCAAAATAGGTCCATTCCATCCAACCCATTTTGAGTCACCAAATACATGGTACATAAATAACTACAACTTTATTAATACATTTGTCGGGCAAAATACGACAATATATATACTGTGAGTTTAAATACAGATATTGCCATCTAGACAATATCCACACGCAAATAAATCCCCATCATAATTATTGATACATTATTTTACAAAAATGGTGAGGACTACTAAACAACTCTCTCTAGAACCTTCATTCCATACCCCGACTAGTACTCGCTACATTCTCGCCTCTTGAGAAGAAAAATGGAACAAAAAGGAAAAGGGTGAGCTCAACTAGCCCAGTAAAGAACATTATGACTAAGATAATATACAACAAATTATCGTTAGTCTTCAACAGGAAAAATCTAATAGAATACAATAGACAACCGGTTTTTAAATCAATCTTCACAATGAAATAATAATTCATTAGAAGAGTTAAGTAGAGAATGCAAACTACTATCTTCTATATATGAATTTAAAAGTTCATCGTCGATATTTTATCCTCAGTAACATCAATCAATATATATCTAAAATCAAATATTCATCTTTGCACTACAGCCAAAGATATTCATCGATTAATCATGTTCGTCTCTCAACACCTATTCATCTTTGCACTACGGGCCAAAGATATTCATCAAGAAATCATTCATCTTTTGCACTACGGGCCAAAGATATTCAGAATATCATCATTTAGGACCGAGGATGATGAAAATATTTCAAAGAAAACGAATCCAAAGGAAACAAAAGAACAATATTAAGGATTCGTATTTTAAACAATCCAAGTTCAAAAATACTTCATAAGTAATCGAGTGGAGTAAAATTCAAGAATGATCAAAACATGGATACAATCAAAGCTAGTATCCATAATAGATATTTTGGACAAAAAGAAGAAATTTTGCCGTATTCGTGAATAGTGTCAGATATCGTGAATAGTGTCGAGTATCGTGAATAAGTAACTCTCAAACACCAAAAGATAGAAATTTCACAAAAAAAACATCTTCACGCTTCGTGAATAGTACTTTCGTGAATAGTAACTCGTGAATAGTAACTCATGAATAGTAACTCGTGAATAGTAACTCTCAATAATAGTAACCCCGACATGAAAAAGTTCCAAATTTGATAAAATTTCCAACCAATATTTCGGCGATAATGATATTGAAGAAATAATATCATTTTCGAATAAAATAACATCCCTTACCTCGAAAAGACAAGATTTAGTTGAAACACCGATATAGGCTATGACTTGAACTTGCACCGTATACCAATACTCAAAGTATACTCAAAATACTCACAAGAATACGCTCGATAATATAGAGAGAGAAAACTTCAGCTTTGGTGTAATATTATTTATAAACAAAATTCTTTAGCCCACCTTTGAAATCTGATTTCAGCCATAGCACATGTTAAATGAGGTTCACAAACTCAACAAAAACGTTTTTCTCAAAATAATTAATTAAAACTCCCAAAAATCAATTATTTCGGAACTCCAAAACTTCAATAATTCATAATAAATAGCCCTTTTGTCAGAAAATTTGAATCACGCGACTTTTTATAGGAAATTCAATTCACTACAACTTTGCAGAAGAAAGTTTTTCCAAATTCCAAACAGAAATTAACCGAAATCCATAAACCAAGCTATTTTATAAAGCTATAATCAAATTTCTCAATAATTGTGTCCACCAACACACAAAATATGTGTTAAACATTTAATGCCACAAAATACTCTTCCTCCTCATATACTCATATATCCCACATTCATTATAAAATATCACCATTAATATATTATTAAAATAATATATTTAAATGAATTATTTTATCGTAAAAGATAAAATATTAATTTTCAATAATTGTCACATTAAAATTTTCTCCATCTATATCCACATAAAATTAATATTTTTTCATCATATAAATCAATAATTAATTATTCACAAATAATATTACAGAATCATAAGATCGCAACTGGCCGCTTCTGAGAAGAGGGGCTTTCAATAAGGATCTCTCCTTCTCGGGCGCCAGCATTAGGTGACCAAACCTCTCCTTGTAGACGAACTTTCTAGACATTGCCAATAATGTTATCTAATAATATTATTCGGATAATATGAATTATTGCTTTGATAATGAAAAATACCGTGTAATGACAATTATTGAAACAACAAAGAATATAAAATATCAACGCAAAGAATTATTAAATCAATAAAATACTTTGAATAATAATTACTGTAACAATTATTGAGTAGTGTCTTCTTACGTAAGAATCAATAATTGGTGCAATACCGTGTGCTACCGTTCAACAACGCGTATTAGTGTGTTTTAACCACCGGGTATTCCAACAATGATTAATTAGAATAACTACGCCTGCTATTTATAAATAACTTATATTTGTCGCTTTCTTCATCCAATCGCTTTTTAGTTATGGGGCCCATTAAAGACTGCCTACTGTCAATGCGAATATTCCCCGACAGCAAGAATATTCCACGACTAAACGAATATTCTCCGACAACAATGAGTATTTTATAACCACTTGCTTATTTGAAATATTTGCGTATTTTACCCATAACTATCCATATTAATGAAATCAACCCTTACTATTTCAAAATAATAAATAGAGGAAAATAAATTTCATTTATTAATAATTTGGGGTCTTACAGGGACCACCGGAGTTTTTTGGAGAGCCAAAACCACTTAAGGCGGAGACGTGGATAAAGCAACTCAACAAGATATTTGATGTCTTGGGATGCTCCGAGGAGCAAAAAGTTCCCTTTGCCCCCTTCATGTTGCGAGCAGAGGCAGATTACTGGTGGGAATCTGTAAAGCGTACTCAACCTACCGCACTAAAGATGTCTTGGGAGAAGTTCCAAGAACTGTTCAACGACAAATACTTTCCTGAAAGTATTCGTCACATGAAGGAGGTATAGTTCATCAAGCTTGAGCAAAACAATATGACCGTGGCGCAGTACGAAGCTAAGTTTACCAAGTTGTCTCGGTTTGCGTCCTATTTGGTTGATAATGAGGAGAGAATGACGCAGTTGTTTCTAAGAGGTTTGAAACCCGAGATACATCAATACCTAATTTCACACAAACTGTGTTTGTATTTGGATGTTGTGAATAGGGCTCAGTTATTGGAGCGCGATAATGAGTCATCCCAACCAAGAGAGAGCAGGCGACAAGTCGATAACACCAGCGACAGCAGTTATCGAAGCGGTGACAACAAGCATGGAGGGAATCAACATGCCAGAAATGGTAATCACTTCGGTGGTAATCATGTTCATGACAATAAGAGTGAACATTTTAAGAAGAGGAGATTCAACAATGATGGAAAGACGTAAGCACCAACACCTGTTGTTAAGGAAGGAGAACGACCGTCGGTCGTATGTTACAAATGTAGAGGGGAAGGACACATCAGTCCAAACTGCGCGATGCAGTCCAAAGCGTGTTACAATTGTGGAAAAGAAGGTCACCTAGCCCGATTTTGTCGTGAACCAAAGTCAGGTCCAGCTGGGATGGTGGCAACAAAGTGTGTCCCAGACAAGACAAAACCGGTAGTTCAAGGGAGAGCGTTTGTCGTAACCTCCCAAAAAGCGAGGAATTCGAACAAGGTGATCACGGGTAAGCTAATCATAAACTCTAGTGAAGTTTATACTTTATTTGATATCGGTTCTACCTATTCATTCATTTCTCCTACTTGCGCTCAACGTTTAAATTGACTCCGAAGAAATTAGACTTTGAGTTATCTGTTGAAACTCCGTTGGGAGAAACCTTCATTACATCCACTGTTCATCATCCTCATGCTTATATTGTGATGAAAGTCATCTTTGGCCAAGGGTGTAAAGATGAACTGTTTATTGGAATGATTATGACTTGTGATTATTCGGTGTAATCATGACCTGTAATGTTACAAATGATGTGGTAAAATTCCTCATTGACCCGTAGTGCATTGGTGGACAGTTGTTGTTATGATCATGAGCATGCGTTCTCTTCGGCCAAGGGTGCAAAGATGAATTGTTATTTGGCATGTTCATGACCATTGGTGAAAACACGAATATCTTTGTCCCTTAGTGCATGGATAATTCGTGGTTGTGATACTAATGAATATCCTTGGCCTGTAGTGCATGGATAATTCAGTGATGTGGATTATTTATTAAGCTGAGTCTCAGTGATAAAATTGATGATAAACTTTTAAATCATAGAAGATAGTAGATAGCATGCTCTACTTGACTCTTCTAATGGATTGTTATTTCCGCTGCAGTTGTTGATCTAAAACTTGTTGTCTATTGTATTCTATCAGTTGTTATACTGTTGAAGGCTAACGATAATTTATTTTGCATTATCTTAGTCATAATATTTCTTACTCGTCTAGTTGAGCTCACCCTTTTGCTTTCATTGTTTCTCTTCAGAAAATGAGAATGTAGCCAGGACTAGTCGGAGAATAGAGTGACGGTTCGAGATGGTGGATATAGCAATCCTCAGTATTTTATAAAATAGTGTGATAATAACTGTAATGAGGACTCTATTTGAGTTTGGATATTGTCTAGAAGATAATATTCGTGTCAAAACTCTCAACTATGTTTTGTCGTATTTTACACGACAGTTGTATAATTAAGTTTGTATTTAAATTTTGTACCATATATTTGGCGACTAAAATGGGTGATTTATACCTATTTTGGGGGCGTCATAGTAAGGTTTTGTGAAGATCAAAGTAACAATCAAATTGCAAAATTAGTGAAAGCAAAGTAAAATCAGATTTTAAAATTTTTCATAAACCAATTACCCAGATCATCCTTTATGCATATTATTAATTAAAAAGAAGAACAATAAGTTATGGAATCATACCCTTGTAGATACAAGCTTCCACAGGTATGAGTTCAACTCCTACTTTTCTGCGATCAATGTTAGTCACCCAAGTGTATGACCTCTACAGGTGATCCACCAAGGAAGAATAATTTTCAAGAAGAATGGTGTATTGACTCAAACCCTATTATTTCCTATCTCTATAGAAAAAGGGGCGTACTCTCCAACAATTTGAATCCCACATTTTTTATATCTGATATAAGACTCATCTTATAAAGATGTTAGGTAACCCTATTTAATATAATAAGGTATTATTTATTTAATTAAACTCCTTTAATTAAATAGACTTCCTAATCTAATTAGGGATAATTAATTAAACTCTTTTAATTAATTTACCTCATAATCTTATTATGAATAGATGAGAGTACTTATATTAAATTGATTCCTAAATTCTTTTAGAAATTAAAATTAACAATAATTGTAATAATATTAATAAGACATTTCTTATTAATTTATATTTAATATTTCAAAATATTAAATAATAATATTAAGCTATTTAATTTCCTCTATCACCATAGATTAAATTAAATATACTTAACATATTATTACGATTATACCATTAACTTCTTAAATAATTATTCTTCCTTTTATGGTGTGACCCTTTAGGTTCTCCATATTAAACCGATCATGAATAAATCAATTAGAACAATTCTAATCTTATTTAAATAAATAAATTAAACTATTAATTTATTTAAATAAATAATATTTATTCTACAATAGGGATAAGCATCCCTAGCGATCAACGACTTTCCAGATAATATAGATTTTAACATTAATCATTAAAGAACCTTTGAGTAAATAGTTACCGTACAATTCAATCCTTCCACCATACAATGTCCCAATTAATTATAAGACATGGAATTACTATCAAGTCTTATTTTATTTATTTATATGTATTTTAATTCCTAAATGCATAACTCCTAATGAATGCAAATTAGAAACAACTTTCTAATTTCATTCCACCTTGGCCAACGATTCATGGGTTTTCATTTATCGAATCACATAGGACATTTCTCTTCTTTTACTAGAAGTGGTAGATTCCATATTGATCATTCATTATCTCTATATATAACTTATTACACCCAAGCATACCATTTGATATACTCTAAGAGTCTAAAGGAATAAGTCAAAGTGTAATTCATTATATATAAGATGTAGTAGCCCCAAATTCGAGTCCCGAATCACCACGGATCCGGTACTCTCATTCTATAACTATTACGAAAGATATAAACATAAATTATTTATACATTAAACATTACACACTATCCCCAAGGTCGAGAACCTTCACATAAAACCTAAATCAATATCCTATCTAACAAACATTGTTATTATAATACATTTCTGTTGCAAATCTAGCTGCGCACATAGTCCCAAGCTGAACTTGGCTTTGTCCTTTCCTATATCTGACGTATTCGTCTTAATCTGTAATGTTTTATCATGATATAGCAAGGGTGAGCATAAGTTTGCCCAACAAGTTTAAGTTGAATAAATTAAGGATATATCATGATTGAAAGAACTTGAATAATAATCTGGCTATAATTCAACAATATAGTTGTGAATTAGCATGAACAAATTTTTATAACTGAATGAGCATGGAACACGAACAAATATATCTGGACCGAATGTTAATGAAAGTGATCAACCTTTCATACCTGATGAATACATGCAGTATGCACAGAGTGCGATTTAATAATTCTTAGACATGGCAATCAGAAATGATTAACCATAAGTATAATTGAATAATATAACTTGAAGTCGAGTTACGAAAAACTTTCACAATAAATAAGTATAAGAAACTTTCATAACAATTAGAAGTTCAAGGTTAGGAACTTGTCTGTTCGGTCGATTACTGTTACACAATTTATTAAGCTTTGACTGAAGACCTAATATATAAATAATATCGATATACAAATTAGAATAATATAATCACAGTATAATACTATTATATATATAATCATAGAATAACCTAAACACATAACACATAACCCTATCGATCCACAAATTACCTAAGACTCGGTATCAAGTTAAACTATTTCAGTCTGAGTCAAATCTAACCCAATTCTAACATCCCTACAGTCTAGTCGGACAATTATCGAGTCTAAGTTTAATTAAACTCTGCCTACACACTTAACAATTATCTGAGATAATTTTCTTATCAATCAAATTATTTTTCATAAGCTCGTAATAATTTTCAAGTAATTATTACCATTTATAATATTTTTTTCAATCACTTATATCATATTTATATAATATAAATACCACATTATTCTCTTATCATTAATATTTATTTGATAGTAAATATTAATAAAAATTATAACATAATATTATAATATATTTATAATATATCAAAGTATTTTTAATACCTTTATGTATGATTTTTAAATGCTTAAATTCATTGTCCGATAATTGCTATTAATATTAAAATATTAATATTTTCATGATAAAATATCAAAAGTTATATTTTATAACTTAAAATATTTTTACAACACTTAAATCATTTTATATGATTTTTAAATCATTAATTATATTTTTCCATAATTTATTTAATATATTAATTAAATAAATTATTCACCATTAATATTAATTAATTAATGAAATTCATCACAAAATATCAAAATTTTAATAAAAATAACTTCAAATATTTTCTTCTACCATAATATAATTATTCATGATTTTTCAATTATTAAAATTATTTTTTAAATAATTTATTTAATATTATAATTAAATAAATTAAATACTATTTATATTCCAAAAATATTAAGTATTTATGAAATATACTCTAAATAATTAAAAACTAATTTTCGGACTTTAAAATAATTTTTAGAAATTTATTTTGTATTTTTAATAATTAAAAACCATTTTTTTTATTTATTAAATAAAATAATTGATTTTCTGAAATTATCTGTCACTAAAGGGCCCTATAGCGACAGAACCGTCGCTATAGGTGTTCTTGAGCGTTCATCAACAAAACCAGATCTTCAAACTCAATGAATAGGGTATGTAGTTTGACCAGCAATAGATCCTAGTTCTTGCTATGTTCTGGGATTGTTAATGAGTTAATGTTGTAGTACTGATGTAGTAATACAAGTCTAAACAATTTCCATGTCCATTACACAACTTATCAAGGAGATCTAAGCTTCTGAAAAGTCTGACAAAGTTGTTCTTAATTTTCCGGGTTTTCCAGAAAATGAAGAACAATAAATGGTGGTAAATTTAGATCTTGATAACTTGCACCACATGTCTCATTTGTGTGATTTAAAGATTCAAACTTGAAGTGGAGATGTCAAAGAACAACTCTATTCTTTCATATCATCATAACATCAACACATTTAAGAAATCAAGGCCGGTCAAACTCTGACAGAAAACATGATCATGAATGAATTATGGGTTTTCCAGAAATTCAATAAGCCGATGGTCAACCTAGGTTTGACCACTCACAACTTTGATTTTGAAATGAATAAAAGTTTTCTAATGGATTTAATGTGTAGCCTATATACCAGTCTACAAGTCTAATATAACATCATGACATAACAACTTAGTAAGAACAAGATTTGGAGAACAGAAAATCATGTCAGACCATTTCTGGGTTTCTAGGCTACCCAGAAATCAGTTGGCCATGGTTGGTCAACGACCTTTGACCCTTAATAACTTTCAATCTACACATGATCTGGGCTTGATTCAAGATCCAGAGCATATTACACATGGCATAGAACAAATATAAAACATAAAACACAACAAACAACTAACAGATAAAGATCTATGGGCCCTAACAAATGCTTGTAAGATAACATTTTTAGGATTCTAGGTCAGTATGAAAAAACTTAATTTTTGACTTCTAGATGTTATGGATCAAAGATCTAACAAACCAAATTACTAAATAACATCCTCATACACCACTTTAAACTTCTAACAACAAAATCTAACACAAAATACATAGATCTACTGTAATGACCCCAAAATTTAAATAATTTAATTCTCGACTTCGGTCATTAACAATGCATTCAACCTCTAATTTTACATTATTAAACGATAATACAACCATTGAAATTTATGGAATAATTAAAATTTTCTATTACAAACTATTCTCATTCCCAAAACTTTCAACCTTTACATCTAAATATCTCAGAATCATTTTAATACTACAAGAGTTTATATCGCAAAACGATATTACAATTCAACATTAATACACTATGCGGAACCTTATACATGGTTCAAATAATAATAACATAAACAAAGTGTATAAATCTTCAAGTATCACATCCGATTCATGTCTTTCAAGTAACACATAACTTTTCCTTGAATCTTGAACCTGCAAAAGTGGGTATTTACAAGGTTGAGCTCGACAGCCCAGCAAAATCTAATAGTTTTCATGCAACACGTAACACATAATAACATACTTATCATACATCTCATAAACATTGACCTATCATAACATACATGTTGCAGTTCATATAACAAGTATAAAGATTGAGTTCCTTACTCAATCATCATGCTTTAATCAATCCACATAGTCATAAATTGACTTTAACATTTCATACTTTCAACATGTATATAACACATCATGCTCTTTGCAATAAAGATTTAAAATAGTTAATCATCAAGTTCACATAGCAAATAAGAACTGAAAGACTTGCCTGATTCGTGGTTTATAAACTACGACTTAACTACATAACGCTTATCTACACTTCGTGTATTCCTACACAATTATATAATCATGGATTCACATCTATTAGTCATATATTTCATACATTCTTAATATAATAGTAACGTTACATTGTTTCCTAACTAGGTTTATAAAACCTAACTTTCAATTTCTCATCATACTCTTAGAATAGCTAGGTATGTATAGGTATACATTAACCACTCATACTTGAAATCAACATTCATATATGTCATTCACACACTTGACACGCTATGTGTTCAACACATATTTAAAGTTCATAGATAGTCGATCTACATCATTCTTACATTTTACAAACTTTAATAAAATTTAACAACTCTGTGTTTTATATAACCATTACATGATCTAATGCTTAAACATCATCTATGTCAAGTATTATAGCTTAAGACATTCATTACACATATGTTTTAAGGTTCAGATCAAAGTTAAAATAATCAGCATCATCGCTTGCCATATATGCAATTAAGCTTAGAATTAGGCACTGGATGGGCGCAATGCTGCGTCCCTCAGCTGCACTAAAGTTAAGTATTTTCTGGTTTCATCTTGGTTCTTAGCATGCATAACTGTTAACACATATCTTACCCACATGTTATGAGGTCTTAGCCCAAGTTTGGTACCTCTTGTATTTTCGTTAAGTTGTTTTACACTTTATAGCTTTATTGCCATTTATTTCACGGCTAAGTAAGTTCATACAACAAGGGTCTAACTATATGACCACCAACGAGGTTAAACAACTTTAAATATACATGCTTACATGTAATCATATGACTAGCATGGTTTATGACTTGAAATCTTACTTTAAGACATGTATAGTTTATAGTATGTCTATCATGCCTAGAGGCATAAAAGTCCTATCATGTTTGGACATATAGGCCATGTTTAAAGACCCAAAAGTTACTAGTATATCATCCTACAAGTTCAGAAGTTTAGACAACACAATGCTCATGAATAATGTTTTCAAAACGTCTAAGTTTCTTTTCAAAGCACAAACTAAGTCATGCTAATGCTTTCTATTATGAGCAAGGATATCCTATATGTCATTTATAATATCATGCATTTTCATGTTACATCACTTAGAATAACATATTCCATCATCGGGAGCACTATACTTGCATATGTGCTCGCTCGACGCCCTTCGATCGCCTCTGAATATGTAATAGTCACAAAGATGACTATTTTGACCCTCCATAACAATCTCAAATTGAAAACCTTAAAAACAAAAGTTATAGGTCTATTCGTTCTCATTCCCGATCTTCTTGAATCACCTCAATCGGGGTTTGTATGAAAACGTTATGCATAATTTACTACAGAAGGTCACAACAAAGGCACCGCAGAATCGATGTCCAAAGACAAATGCTTCTAAATAACCTTGGGGGCGCAGCAGTCACCACTGTGTCACAAAACAGCCCCTTAGGCTCTGTTCCTCGCGATTTCACAAACCAAAACTCCTTCCAATCATCATAACATGAGTTATACTCATCCAAATTAGTTCATTTTCGATTCTATGAGTTTGTAACTCATAAAACTACAACATATCAAATACCCAATAATTAACATAAACATTAACTAACCCAAATATGAATTTAAAACTCATGTTCATACTAATTTTCATGTTTTGACAATTTAGCGAATTCGTTCACTATGAATTCGTTTCTCAACCATTTCGATTCATTCAACTTTCGTTGTTTTCGTTTCTTCACATATTATCACAATCAAACATCAATTCGCAGATTATAACACATATTGGATATAAAATTTCGTACTTTCTTAAGCCATTTTCATACATATAACACTGTTTTCTCAAATTCTTCATACAATCCCAATTTCACGTATTTTAATCATCAAACAGCACTCACACATGATTATTAACAGATTGTAAACCATGCATACATGTATATATATCAACCCAACGTGATTTCCAAATTATATAGCATAAACACTACCAAAACTAAGACTTAAAATTGAGAATAAATTATACCTTGATTTAGCAAACCCTTCTCTCAAAACCACTATGTTTACTTTCTTCTCCAAAAATTTTTGCAATTCTTCTCACCAAGCTCTCTTCCTAATCTCTGTGTTTCTCTCTTGGCTTTAGGATATACGCATAAACAAACTGATATGGCTTTAAACCACTAACATCAGGTAAAAATACAATACGCCAAATCAGTTATGTTAGGCCAAAAGCCACAAGGCTGTGTTTGGCTACACACAAATCCCATACTAGTTTATTTTAATAGTATTATAGTATATAGTTTCACTTGTCACACTTTAGTTAATTTAAATGATTTACAATAGTAATTATAATAATTATGATCTTTATTATAATAATACTTCTAATTAATCAATTATTATACATCTAATTTAATTATTAAATTAGATTAGAACATCACTTATTTAATTTATTTATTTTTCTTAGATATCAAACAATTCATTTAATCTAATTATTTCATTAAATTAAATCTTCAAATAAAAATTACCATTATTCAATTTAATTAACATTAATCAATTTAGTTGCTAAATTCTTGCATCACAATTCCATAAATTATTTATTTTTCTCAATAAATAAATTATTTACAATATTTATTTAACTCAATAAATATTTAAAATTAATTACAAAATTCATTTAATTTCTTCAATAGTTAAATTAACTATTAAACCTCACTTTCCCAATATATGAATATATATTTCTCTTCACACCAGATCACATATTTCAAAATATATAGCACATATATATACATACTCAAACTCAAAACATCTCATAATAAGAATTTTAATTATTAAATTCTAATTTTAATAATTTATAAAAATTCGGGTTGTCACATCATTCCCCCCTTATAAGGATTCCATTCTCGGAATCAACGAAACCTCCCTTACTCGGTTTTTACCAAATCTTTTTTCAAAATTTATCATTGAATATCTTCAACACATCACCTTAATATAGGTTTTATTTATTACCACTACAACCATTCTTCATAATAAATTCTTGTAAGTTTTATTTCATAACTTTTACTTAGACTCAATTATATTTAAGTATTACATATTCTTTGACCTGTTAATTATCTTTCTCTAAGGATCATTATCATATACTATATTCTCAAACTCTCGGGACATTACATTCACCCCTTCTTCTAAGAATTTCGTCCTCGAAATTTTTGACTTACTAATCTTCGTTCATTTTAGTTATCAAAATAGATTTGATGTTAATATCTATTTATTCATTAGGTTCTACAACCAAATTCTTTCTCTAAGAATCTTTCTAAGATCATCATATTCCTCACCTCATCAAATTCTTTTGTCTGGAATTTCATTTCTTTCTTGAAATTATTATGTTTTGATTAATTTTCTCATCATTTCCACTTTCACCTTTCAGAATAATAAGAATCTTTCACAATTGCTCAATAATTGGGAAGCGATATGAATAACAGGAATTTAAAAGATTCCAAATCATGATGAGGGGTCATAAGACCATGAACTCATCTCTAGGTTTAATAGTGTTTCACCCCCGGTTCTTCACACTTTAAACCCTTTTAACAGAATGTTTATCAATCACAAAGACTGAAAATACCCTCTGCAAGTACTCTAGGTGATCAGTCTATCGTACCACTACATCGTGCACAACATATTACATCTTAACATCATAACGACTATATGAGTTAATTTCGGAACCATTGTCTCCGATAACATGTCCCCTTTTATAGGGTTGTTCACCTCAACTTTTTAACATTTGAATCTACACCAAAACAATTTGGTTTGATATAGTTTAACAAAGAACGCTTGAATGTCATGAACATCTTTCAATATTTGTCTAGCTGAATCAAATAGCATAGACTTTTATCAACAACTCGAACATCAATAGAAATAGTTTTATCCAATTCATATGGCATATCTTTCTTAGTTTAAAGAAAACCAAAAAATGTTTTTATGATGACATGATATCGTATTATCTCGATAATACGCTGAGGATTCAGTCATTATATAACTTTGTCATTCAACATCATACCACAGTGGGCTGACGATCTTATGATCACATCCAACACCAGATTCAATTGCATTGATGACTTCCTCGTTTGTCAAATCAGCATCATATTTAGTGATGCCTTAATGACTACGGGAAAAAAAATTACATTTTAATATTTTTAAATCATTCTTGTCTAGCCGAAATAATTAGCATAGACATACGAATAACGATATTATATTTGAAACTCATTGGTTCCATCGTTTGATCCAATGTTTTTCAAGAAAAATTGAAATGCAACCATTAGCACGAAGTCAATAAATTTTGAAAATCTAGCAAAGCTAGAAGATTTGGAATATCTAATTTTCTCCATCAATTTAAATCTTTATACTAAATATTCTTGTATTTCAACTTACAATACTCCTATATCCCCATTATAGTTCATCAAACTTATCGCACATTGAAAGTTCAGGAACTTGCCACAATAGTATGAGTTTAAGAACTTATCCTAGTCGCAATTCATAAAGGCGTCCATTCACGAGGGGTTCAAAACATACCATATTATTGCGAGTCACGAACTTACCATATGCATTAGTTTTAAGAACTGCACCAAATCCTAATAATATCTGACTAATCTTAATAGTTTCTAACTATCAAATATACACATGAGAAAAGAATCACCTTTTCACCACATATACATTGATAGCGCGACACCGATATTCCAATGATTATCAATGTGATATACTGAGTGCAAGCACAAAACCCTCGCCCATTCAAAGGTTTGTACAATTCAACCATCACCTGAGTCCTCAATTGAAATCCCACCTAACTCTATCCAACTCATAACTTGCTCTTAACTTGCTCAATAAAAATTCCTCGTATCACATTATCTATAACTCCTCGTGAGTTATCTTGTAATATATTATAGTATATTATCTTCATAGCATCGAGCTATAATTATTCAATCATTACAGACCATCTTTCATTCATAAATTAAACTAATCACATCATGATCTTATTCTATAATCATCTCCCTTAAAATTCTTTTATTAACTCGTGATCGTTTTGTTTTACGATCCTCTTTCTTTCCTTTTTCATCATTTATGATTTCATTTATGCTTTTAATCTTACAGACTTTTTATATTCAGCATTATTCGTTATCTTGGCTATTGGAGTTAGGCAACTCCTATTTCTTATCTTTATACCTCTTCAAGATTCTTTTTTGAATTTTCTTATTTATATAACAATCCTTCCTTTAAGAATTTCTAACATCATTTACATTGCTCAACATTTCATTTAAGTTCCACATTTTCATCATACGTATCAATTTCAATACTTGGTACACATCAAGTCTCTAATGATTTCAATATGGTACACTGAGTGGTTTCCCACAAACAACCAACAAACTAGGTTTCAAGTTGCTTGTTCGTATATACCTCCGCTCTATAAAGGAATCATTTAGCCCAGATACCATACATCAACTATTAAAGAGTACAATTGTACCATACTTAAATATAACTTTTTAATTCTTAACTTCTTTATCATATTCTCCTTTACTCTTTAAGGTTAAAGCCTAGGGTACTCTTACCCAAGGTTTATAACTTATAGCTTTGGTACCAACTGTAACGACCCCAAAATTTAAATAATTTAATTCTCGACTTCGGTTGTTAACAATGCATTCAACCTTTAATTTTACATTATTAAACAATAATACAACCATTGAAATTTGCGGAATAATTAAAATTTTCTATTACAAACTATTCTCGTTCCCAACACTTTCAACCTTTACATCTAATATCTCAAAATCATTTTAATACTACAAGAGTTTACATCACAAAACGATATTACAATTCAACATTAATACACTATTCGGAACCTTACACATGGTTCAAATAATAATAACACAATCAAAGTGTATAAATCTTCAAGTATCACATCTGATTCATATCTTTCAAGTAACACATAACTTTACCTTGAATCTTGAACCTATAAAAGTGGTTATTTACAAGGTTGAGCTCGACAGCCCAGTAAAATCTAATAGTTTTCATGCAACACATAACACATAATAGCATGCTTATCATACATCTCATAAACATTGAACTATCATAACATACATGCTGCAGTTCATATAACAAGTATAAAGATTGAGTTCATTACTCAATCAGCATGCTTTAATCAATCAACGTAGTCATAAATTGACTTTAACATTTCATACTTTCAACATATATAACACATCTTGCTCTTTTCAATAAAGATTTAAAACAGTTAATCATCAAGTTCACATAGCAAATAAGAACTGAAAGACTTGCCTGATTCGTAGTTTAAAAACTACGACTTAACTGTTTAACGCTTATTTTCACTTCATGTATTCCTACACAGTTATATAATCATGGATTCATATCGATTAGTCATATATTTCATACATTCTTAATATAATTGTAACGTTACATTGTTTGCTAACTAGGTTTGTAAAACCTACCTTTCAATTTCTCATCATACTCTTAGAATAGCTAGGTATGTATAGGTATACCTTAACCACTCATACTTGACATCGACATTCATATATATCATTCACACACTTGACTCGCTATGTGTTTGACACATATTTAAAGTTCATAGATACGCGATCTACATCGTTCTTACATTTTACAAACTTTAATAAAATTTAACAACTCTGTGTTTTATATAACCATTACATGATCTCATGCTTAAACATCATCTATGTCAAGTATTATAGCTTTAGACATTCATTATACATATGTTTTAAGGTTCATATCAATGTTAAAATAATCAGGCATCACTGCCCTTTGGCTCAACTGTGCTAGAATTAGGCCTGGGATGGGCACAGCTACGCAATCCCTGGCCAGACCAAAGTTGAGTATTTTCTGGTTTCATCTTGGTTATTAGCATGCATAA
This sequence comes from Panax quinquefolius, assembly GCA_020205615.1. Taxonomy (NCBI): domain Eukaryota; kingdom Viridiplantae; phylum Streptophyta; class Magnoliopsida; order Apiales; family Araliaceae; genus Panax; species Panax quinquefolius. The sequence goes on along the minus strand of CM035156.1, from coordinate 116,704,815 downwards.
CTGTTAACACATATCTTACCCACATGTTATGAGGTCTTAGCCCAAGTTTGGTGCCTCTTGTATTTTCCTTAAGTTGTTTTACACTTTATAGCTTTATTACCATTTATTTCACGGCTAAGTAAGTTCATACAACAAGGGTCTAACTATATGACCACCAACGAGGTTAAACAACTTTCAATATACATGTTTACATGTAATCATATGACTAGCATGATTTATGACTTGAAATCTTACTTTAAGACATGTATAGTTCATAGTATGTCTATCTAGTAGTGTGCACATACCCATCATGCCTAGAGGCATAAAAGTCCTATCATGTTTGCAAATATAGGCCATGTTTAAAGACCCAAAAGTTACTAGTATGTCATCCTACAAGTTCAGAGGTTTAGACAACACAATGCTCATGAATAATGTTTTCAAAACTTCTAAGTTTCTTTTCAAAACACATACTAAGTAATTCTAATGGTTTCTATTATGAGCAAGGAAATCTTATATGTCATGTATAATATCATGAATTTTCATGTTACATCACTTAGAATAACATATTCCATCGTCGGGAGCACTATACTTGTGAATGTGCTCGCTCGACGCCCTCTGATCGCCTCCGAATATATAACAGTCACAAATATGACTATTTTCACCCTTTCTAACGACCTCAAATTGAAAACCTTAAAGAACAAAAAGTGTAGGTCTATTCGTCCTCCTTCCGGATCATCTTGAATCACCTCAATCGGAGTTTGTATGAAAATGTTATGCATAATTTACTACAGCAGGTCACAACAGTGCACCAAACACTGATGTCTGGCACAGCTGCACCCTAAATAACCTTGGGGTAGTACAGTTGTGCCCCAGGTCATAGAAAAGCCCCTCAGGCTCTGTTCCTCTTCATTTCACAGACCAAAACTCCATCCAATCATCATAACATGAGTTATACTCATCCAAATTAGTTTATTTTCGATTATATGGGTTTGTAACTCATAAAACTACAACATATCAATTACCCAACAACTAACATAAATATTAAATAACCCAAATATGAATTTAAAACTCATGTTCATACTAATTTTCATGTTTTGAAAATTTAGCGAATTCGTTCACTACGAATTCGTTTCTCAAACATTTCGATTCATTCAACTTTCGTTGTTTTCGTTTCTTCACATATTATCACAATCAAACATCAATTCGCAGATTATAACAAATATTGGATATAAAATTTCGTACTTTCTTAAGTCATTTTCATACATATAACACTGTTTTCTCAAATTCTTCCTACAATCCCAATTTCACGTATTTTAATCATGAAATAGCACTCACACATGATTATTAACAGATTGTAAACCATGCATACATGTACATATATCAACCCAACGTGATTTCCAAATTATATAGCATAAACACTACCAAAACTAAGAGTTAAATTGAGAATAGATTATACATTGATTTAGCAAATCCTTCTCTCAAAACCACAGTGTTTACTTTCTTCTCCAAAAATTTCTGCAATTCTTCTCACCAAGCTCTCTTCCTAATCTCTGTGTTTCTCTCTTGGCTTTAGGATATACACATAAACAAACTGATATGGCTTTAACCCACTAATATCAGGTAAAAATATAATACGCCAAATCAGTTAGGTTAGGCCAAAAGTCACAAGGCTGTGTTTGGCTACACAAAAATCTCATACTAGTTTATTTTAATAATATTATAGTATATAGTTTCACTTGTCACACTTTAGTTAATTTAAATGATTTACAATAGTAATTATAATAATTATGATCTTTATTATAATAATACTTCTGATTAATCAATTATTATACATCTAATTAAATTATTAAATTAGACTAGAACATCACTTATTTAATTTATTTATTCTTCTTTGCTATCAAACAATTAATTTAATCTAATTATTTCATTAAATTAAATCTTCAAATAAAAATTACTATTATTCAATTTAATTAACATTAATCAATTTAGTTGCTAAGTTCTTGCATCACAATTCCATAAATTATTTATTTTTCTCAATAATAAATTATTTAAAATATTTATTTAACTCAATAAATATTTTAAATTAATTACAAAATTCATTTTATTTCTTCAATAGTTAAATTAACTATTAAACCTCACTTTCCCAATATATGAATATATATTTCTCTTCACATCAGATCACATATTTCAAAATATATAGCACGTATATATACATACTCAAACTCAAAACATCTCATAATAAGAATTTAAATTATTAAATTCTTATTTTAATAATTTATAAAAAAATAGTTTGTCACATCTACAAATTTAGGGTTTTATACCTTTTAGCTTTGATCTTTGATTTCTGACTTTTGATTCTTGATCTTAGCTTGCTAATACATGATCTTGGCTTAGTTTGTCACTCCCTCTCCTCTATGTCCCGAAAATCTAGAGAGAGAATGGTCTTGGCTATTTTGAATAGTAAAGTGAGTTACTTTCCTTTCTTTTATTCTTTTAATCTTTGATTCATGTATCTAGTTGGCAAATAATTGGTTGATATATTAGATATATAGCACATGGGGTGATTAGAGTTGGTCACCAACTCAAGATCATGGCAAGATCTACAAGTTAACAAATAAAGAATGCTAAAAGGGCACTTTGGACATTTAGCATATAATTTTAATGGCAATATGGTCTTTTGATCCAACTCTTAGGGTTTAACCCTTAGGGTTTAAACCTAAGGTTTCCAAAAATAAAATTTTTAGAATTTCTAAATTTAGATTTTCAAAATAGAGAATTAATATTTCTAAATTATAATTAGGATTCTATATTTATATTAAGATTTCCTAATCATAAGTTCAATCTTGCTAATTAGGAATAACATTTCCTAAATAAAATTGCTAATTTAGCAATTAAGTCAATATGTGTACCTTAGGGTTTCAAACGAAATAATTAGGGTTTCTAATAATTAGGTTTACTAATTATTGGGGTTTCAAGTAAATCATTAGTGTTTTCCCTAATTAGATTATAATTAATAACATTTAAACCTTATACTAAAATTTGAATTCCCAAATTAGGGTTTTCAACTTCCGAATTAGGGTTTCAAATTCTGGAAACTAAAATTTAAGGTTTTCAGAATCGTTTTAGGGTTTCTTATAAATTGTAAGAGTTTTCCAGGTGAACGTTGATGTTCTTAATATAATATTAGGATTTGCCACTGATATATCTTATCTGGTCAACCCTTAACCCTTGACCACATTCTGAACACATAAATGATCATACACACAGAACATATACACTTTGTAGCACTCAAAATTTTCTGCACACCTGTTACTAACATTGCAGGAGGGCAGATTCGTCTTTTGGACATATCCTTGGAAGACAGCTCACATCCATTCTAGATACTACCGGAAGTTCAGTTTCAACCCCGCACCACACACCGAGAATATCAGTCTCAACCCCGGAACACACACCGGAAGGATCATTTCCAACCTCGGAGATAACCCCGAGTTTCATCCTTGGCGCTAACACCAAGGAATGATGTTGCAGTTCTGGCGATAACTCCGGAAATGCTTATTTTAAATGCATGCGATCAACTTCAATCAGACCTATCGCCGAAGCACTCATACCTCAGACCCGGAGCTAACATCGGGCAGATAGGCACACTTGCAGATGACATTGTGGCATTAAAACAAGCAGTCCAATCTCAGATGTAACCCTGAGCAACGTCTACTTTCAACTCAAACCGGTGATAATCCCGGTGAAGAGTCACACGTCATCTTGCTACCTCAACACTTGCGCGTCGTCTCAACACTTTAGACATACATACATACAACAATGTCCTACAAGAACCAAGGAGTTCCAATCCCGAGTGACTATTACGCGTGATAGCATATAGGATAGAATTTAAAGCTTGAAGACCATGGGCATGGTCCCCTCTTCCTGACTTTGTATAACCTCTAATCCATGTCATTGTGTAACTCTCGACACAAGAAGTCCGAAAAAATGTCGTATATACCTCGTTCAGATGCTCGGATGGAAGTTCTGCAAGTTCGAGCGGACATTACAGTGCACGAGTGCACGTACTTCGAGACGACGGGACCCACAGAACCCGGGGCACCCCGGGCAGTCACAGGTGCATCTATGGCTGCCGCAGGTACACCTGCGGCTCCCCCTAATAAGTGGATTTTATATACGCAGTTCAATGTCCATTTCATGCTTATTTGTTGCTAAATTCTTGTGATCATGTTCATTTTTACTTGTTTTATATTATTTTATGTGTAGGATGGTGGTTGTAGCATTCAACGTACATTTGAACTATTTAGTGTGATTTGAAGTTAATTGGAGCATAATTGGAAGAAAGTTAGAAGTTCAGCAAAGTCATCTGGCAGAAGACATGCCCGCCGGGGCGGGGGGTCTTAATCTCCAGTTAGCAGAAAGGTAGCCCGCTAGGGTGGGCGTATTATGCCTTTACACCCCCGCCAGGGCGGGGCGGGGGGTCTTCATTCGAGCTTGATCGAAAGGATGGCTGTCGGGGCGCGCGTATATAGTATATGAACCCCCGCCGGGGCGGGGGGTGGCAATTTTGGCTATGTCCTATTATGATTAAACTTCTTCTTGGGCATGGTTTCTAGCAATTTCATGATAATGGAACTCCAATTGAAGGGAATTTCGGCTAGAGCTTGTATGCTAGATGTCTATTACTCTAGCAATAACAACTTCAACATTACAACAAGGCATATAATGAAGATTAATTCCTGTTTTTCATAGCAAGCTTTGGAGGAGTATTTCGAGGAGATTTTCAAGATGATTGCGATTCTAGGCTACGTGAAGGGTGTTTTTCAATATTCTTCGTCTTAGGCTATTATTTGTAATCAAAAGAATGTTTTCTATGAATTATTCAGTGTTTATTTCGTTTAGTATGAACTAATTCACTTTTTAGGCTTATGATGGATCTTTAAGTGAAACGATGATTTTGTAAAATTTGATTTCCATTTTAATAGTCTATTTCCAGTTTATCTATATTGATTTGAGCTTAAATCTATGAATTAATTGATCAACAATTCTTTGTGGATTTGTATGGAATCGAGAGAGGATATTCAAATCTAGACCTAATTAATATAGCATGTATTCATGAATTTTGTGAATAGCATAATCTTCATTAATGTTAAGGTAGAGATATGATTGACATCGCATGTAATTGGATAGAGAACTTATTCCTAAACTTTCTTTATTTATAATTCACATAGAGATATAGTGAGTTAGTTAATTAAGGTGTTTAACTTGTTTCTATCTTAATTATGGATTTAAGTTAATGCGGTATTAGTGCATCTAGAGGTGGTTAATACTACATTCATGTTCTTGATTAATAAACTGGGATAGTAAATTGAAGTGGTGTAAAGGTGTTAAAATCAGAGTGAAGCTTGGGATGAAATCATAAGTCTAATTCTCCATTAATTGTTTGAAATTCCAGATTTTGAAATTTGTGATTATTTTGTGATAGTTTAATTATTTTTTAATCTAGATTTTTTAATTTTAATTATTGAGTTGATTTGTTTAATAAAGTTAGTGTTAATAGGAAATTGGTAATTGTAAGTTAAGGTTATTGTTAGTTAGTCTCTGTGGGAACGATACTCTACTTATCACTCTATTACTTATTGACCACATATACTTACGTGTTGTGCGTATATAGATTTTACCCAACAAGTTTTTGACGTCGTTGTCGGGGACTATTTAGTATAAATCATAATAGTTTTACAATATCAGTTTAATTAATCCAGTTTTACTTAGACATATTTATTTTTGTTTTGTGCTTCTTATTTCAGGTGTTAGAAGCAGTTTATGCAAACTCGGTCCAAAAATCCAGACTTGCAGCCTTTTGAGGACGACATTGAGAAAAGGTTTCAGAGGTTAAGTAAGTGGATCAAGGAAACGAGGCAAGAATTTGAAACAACTGAAAAGGAAGAGGAAATGGCAGCCAAAGATTAGAAAGCGTTAAGGGACTTCGCCACACCCAAGGTGACTGAACGGCAGTCAAGCATCACCAAGCCCACAATAGCTGCTACCACATTTGAAATCAAGCATGGGACGTTTCAAATGATTCAGAATTTAGTTCAGTTTGGGGGATTGGCAAATGACAATCCGAACGAACATTTAGTTAGTTTTCTGGAGATTTGCAACACCCTTAGGTACAATGGGGTGTCGGATGATGCGTTGAGACTTCGCTTATTCCCATTCACTCTACAGGACAAGGAGAAGAGTTGGTTGTATTCTCTATGGCCTGGATCAATTACTGCATGGGAGGATTTAGCTCAGAAATTCCTAGACAAATTCTTTCCACTAGCGAAAACTGCAAAGATGAGTAACGAGATAACGATGTTTGAGCAACAACATGGGGAGTCGCTATATGAGGCATGGGAGAGATATAAAGAATTGCTCAGAAAATGCCCACATCATGGATTACCCAAGTGGCTGCAAATGAACACATTTTACAACGGACTACATGGGAATCTCAGAACTAGTATTGATCTGACAGTCGGTGGAGCATTCATGGCCAAAGTTACGAGGAAGCATATGATTTGATTGAAACCATGGCGTAAACAACTACCAACTGACCACAAAGAAGAATGACACAAGCAAAGGCGATGGGGTGTTAGAAGTAGATGGTGTGACGACCATACAACACAATTTCGCACTTTCAAAGAAGTTGGATGCCATGATTGGGGCTCGAGTGCAAAGAGTTCATAGGTGGTATATGAATTATGTGTGGGTGACCATCCTACAGATCAATGCGCAATCAATCCAGCATCCGTCCAGTTTATAGGTAGCTATAATAGGGGTCCGCAGAATATGTACCAAAACACTTATAACCAGGGGAATAGGAATCATCCAAATTTTTCATGGAGCAATAACCAGCAGCAACAAGCTCCAAGATCATCATATCCACCAAGATTTCAGAACCATCAACAACCAGCACAACATCAAGAAAGGAAATCAGATCTAGAGGAGTTGGTGACAAAATACATAACTAGCGATGAGGTGGCTATGAAAAATCAAGCAATGGCTATGAAATCACAAGAGATGGCGATCAAGAATCTAGAGAATCAGATAGGACAAATTGCGTTGGCATTGAATAGTAGACCAAAAGGGACGTTACCAAGTGCCACCGAGAGAATTCCTAAGGGTAATCACGAGCAGTGTCAAGCTATTATGTTGAGAAGTGGAAAACAGCTTGAGGGTCAAGAGACAGAAATTGCGGTTACAAAGGAGGTTGAAATATAGAAAGAAAATACAGTGGGTGAGGTAAAGCAGGGGGACGAAAAACAAATGGAAAAGAACAAACCAGTTAGCGAACCAATTGTCTATCCTCCCCACCATTCCAGCAAAGAGTTCAAAAACAAAAATTAGACAAGCAATTTGCAAAATTTCTGGAACTTTTCAAGAAACTTCAAATCAACATACCATTTGCAGAAGCCCTAGAACAAATGCCGAGCTACGCAAAATTTATGAAAGGGATTCTGTTAAGGAAGAAGAAATGGGATGATTTCGAGATAGTTGCACTAACCGAAGAGTGTAGTGCGGTATTACAGCAAAAATTACCACCAAAACTCAAGGACCCGGGGAGCTTCACAATTCCGTGCACGATCGGGAATATGCATTTCAGCAAGTGTTTATGTGATTTGGGGGCGAGTGTAAACCTTATGCCATTGTTAGTATACACAGAATTGGCTTTGCCCTCACTAAGACCTAAAAATATCTAATTACAGATGGCGGATAGGTCAGTCACATATCCGAGAGGCATAGTAGGGGACATCATAGTGAAAGTGGATAAGTTTATATTCCACGCGAACTTTATCATTTTGGACTTTGAGGAGGACAAGAACATCCCAATTATCCCAGGGAGACCATTTTTGGCCACGGGTATGACAATCATAGATGTACAAAAAGGAGAACTGACTATGAGGGTCCAAAATCAAGAAATAAAATTCAATGTGTTCAAGGCCATGAAATTCCCCATGGATAAGGAAGAATGTTTTTGAATAGATTTAATTAAGAAAATCATCAGTGAAGATATGAGCAAGAGTTTGGTCAACGATCCGTTAGAAACAACTTTATTGGGAGATGAAGAGGTCGACGACCCGGAATTGGTGGACAACTTAAAGATGCTAGATTCGTTGCCATGAGTGAGCCGATTTAGAGCACCATTTCAACCCTTGCACGCGGAGAAAACAGCCACAAAAAAATTAAAACCATCATTGGAGGAACCACCAACTTTGGAACTTAAGCCACTCCCCAAACACCTCAGGTATGCGTATTTAGGCAATTCAAATTCTTTCCCTGTTATTATTTCAGCTGCACTTAACGAAATGCAGGAAGAAAAGTTGTTGAGGGTGCTTCGGGAACACAAATCAGCTATTGGGTGGACAATCGTAGACATAAAGGGAATCAGCCCTTCATTTTGCATGCACTAAATCTTAATTGAAGATGAGGCAAAACCAACGGTGGAGCAACATCGACGACTTAACCCAATTATGAAGGAAGTTGTGAAGAAGGAACTTTTGAAGTGGTTAGATGTCGGCATCATCTAGCCAATTTCTGATAGCAAATGGGTTAGTCCAACGTAGTGCGTGCCGAAAAAAGGAGGAAGGACAGTGGTGCAGAATGAGGACAACAAATTAATACAGACTAGAACAGTGATAGGTTAGAGGGTTTGCATGGATTATAGAAAATTGAACAAGGTAACCGAAAAAGACCATTTCCCGCTGCCATTTATTGATCAAATGTTGGATAGATTGGCGGGACATACGTATTACTGTTTGTTGGATGGGTACTCGGGCTACAACCAAATAGTCATCGCTCCGGAGGATCAAGAGAAGAACACATTCACGTGCCCTTACGGTACATTTGCATTCAGGAGGATGTCATTTGGGCTATTCAATGCACCTGCAACTTTCCAACGGTGTATGATGGCCATTTTTTCAAATATGGTGGAGAAAAATGTTGAGGTCTTCATGGATGACTTTTTGATTACATGGGGACGACTTGATATTTGCTTAAAGAATCAGTCATGCTATTGCAAAGATGTAAGGACGCGAATCTCATACTAAATTGGGAAAAATGCCACTTCATGGTTGAAGAGGGCATAATTTTGGGCCATAAGGTATCGGCTCAATGATTGGAAGTTGACCAAGCAAAGTTGGAAACTATTGAAAAACTGCCTCCACCGAGCTTAGTTAAGGGTATTAAGAGTTTCTTGGGACATGCTGGGTTCTACAGGAGGTTTATAAAAGACTTCTCTAAAATTGCTAAACCTTTATTCAGTCTTTTAAAGAAGGATGCGACTTTCAGCTTTGACAAAGAATGCAAGACAACTTTTGACTTATTAAAGAGAAAATTGACTACAACCCCCGTTATAGTCGCACCAGATTGGAGCATGCCATTTGAGCTTATGTGTGATGCAAGCGACTTCGCGGTTGGGGCTATTTTGGCCAACGTCGAGACAAGGTGTTTCACGTCATATACTACACAAGCAAAACACTTACAGAAACTCAAATGAACTACACAACCACAGAAAAAGAATTGCTTGTAGTGGTGTATGCATTTGACAAATTTTGGGCTTACTTGATCGAGACTAAGGTAATAGTCTACACATACCATGCAGCGATTCGGTACTTGATAGCGAAAAAGGATGCTAAGCCACGACTTATCTGGTGGATCCTGCTACTTCAAGAGTTTGATTTAGAAATAAAGGATAGAAAGGGGACGGAGAACCAAGTAGCCGATCACTTGTCTAGGTTGGAAAACCACGGGAAAGCAAAAGACAACAGATGTGAGATTATTGAGTCATTCCCAGATGAGCAACTGTTTGGGATTTCAGCAGAGATTCCATGGTATGGTGATTATGCAAATTTTCTTATGAGAAACATTCTACCACCTGATCTTATAAGATAACAAAAAAGGAAATTTCTTCATGACGTGAAATGGTACATGTGGGATGAACCATATTTGTTCAAGTAGTGCGCCGATAAATTGATTCGACGGTGTGTACCCTACAGTGAAGGGAAGAACATTTTGCATGAGTTTCATTCATCTGCATATGGTGGGCATTATGGGAGTGAGAGGACAGCAACTAAGGTGTTGTAATCTGGTTTTTATTGGCCTACATTATTCAAAGATGCCCACCATTTTGTTAAACAATGCGATAGGTGTCAAAGGGTGGGCAACATTTCGAAACGGAATGAGATGCCCTTACAAACGATTCTGGAAGTGGAAATTTTTGACGTATGGGGTATCGATGTTATGGGGCCATTCCCCTCGTCTTTGAGCAATCAATACATTTTACTCGCAGTGGACTACATGTCAAAGTGGGTGGAAGCTGCAGCATTTGTTAGGTTTGTAATATTCATAACGCAATCAAATTGCATAAAAGTGCGGAAGTGTGGAAAAATCAGAGTTTAAAAAAATTTACAAACCATATACCCGGATCATCCTTTATGCATAATTATTAATTAAACGAAAAGATAAAGAATAAATCATACCCTTGAAGATCGAGCTTCCTCAGGTACAAGTTCACCTCCAAATCCTTTCGCGTTCAATCTTGAATCCACCGGGTTTGGTTCCTTCCTTTGATCAACGTTAGCCACCCAAATGTTTGGCCTCTAGAGGTGATCCACCAAGGAAGAATAAAATTCAAGAAGATGGGTGTTATGGCTAACCCTAGTTTTCTATCTCTATAGAAAAGGCATACTCCCAACAACTTGGAATTATTACGTACTTTGTTAAAGTCAACAACCCATACCACCCATAATAAGACTCCTCTTATTTATAGATGTGGGCAACCCATCTTAACAATTAAGGAATTGGGTTTTAATTAATTAATTCTTTTAATTAATTAAGCTCCCCTAATCTTATTAGGGATAATTAATTAAACTCCTTTAACTAATTTTCCTTCCTAATCCAATTAGGAATAAATGAGAGTACTTATATTAAATTAATTCCTAAACTCTTTTAGAAATTAAAATAATAATAATTGTAATAATATTAATAAGACTCCTCTTATTAATTTATATTTAATATTTCTAAAATATTAAATAATAAATATTAAGCTATTTAATTTATTCTATCACCATAGATTAAATTAAATATACATAACATATTATTACGATTATGCCATTAACTTCTTAAATAATTATTCTTCCTTTTATGGTGTGACCCTTTAGGTTCTCCATATTAAACCTATTGTGAATAAATCAATTAGAACAATTCTAATCTTATTTAAATAAATAAATTAAATAATTAATTTATTTAAATAATATTTATTCTACATAGGGATAAGCCTCCCAAAGCGATCAACGACTTTCCGGATAATATAGATTTCAACATTAATCATAAAGAACCTTTGAGTAAATAGTTCTGTCTGAATTCAATCCTTCCACCATACAATGTCCCAATTAAATATAAGACATGGAATTCTTGTGTCGAAGTCTTATTTTATTTAATTATATATATTTCGATCCTTAAATGCACAACTCCAATAATGCAAATTAGAAACTCCTTTCTAATTTCATTACGCCTTAACCCAAGGACTACTTTGGGTTGTCATTTATCGAATCACATAGGATATTTCTCTTCTTTTAATAGAAGTGGTAGATTCTTTATTGATCATACATTATCTCCATGTACAACTTATTATACCCAAGCATACCCTTTGATATACCCTAAGGGTCTTAAGGAATAAGTCAAAGTATAACTCATCATACACAAGATACTATGACGATCTCAAGTCCAAGGATCACTTGTACTACTATCACACAGGAATTCCTATTGACAGGCAAATAAAACTCCATTAGGTATTCCTTAGCGAGCCACGTTCAGTGAACTTATTCTCTAATAAGCACCTACATACTTGCTTTAGTGTCTCCACACAAATGATCATGAGATCAATCATCCTCATCCAATGAGCAAGCAACGACGTATGTACCAATCTATCCGGATTCACTAATCCCCAATTTAGTAATCCAATGATTGGGAACTATTTTAGTTTTAAACTTTCTAAGAATTTAGATCTCATTAGAATGATCATCATCATTATTCTAAAAGCATTGCTTAAAACTATGGGTTTATCACATATTATAAAAACGAAGATCATGTAGATAATTAAAAGCCTTTAATAAATTAATACTTTTTATTAATAAATGAATAAGATTGTTACAAAGTATATGCTTTATCATCAAACATGATTGGCTTGTGTGCATACTACTTTCAATCTCCCACTTGCACTAAAGCCAATCGTCATGGTATCTTATACTCTTCTTCTCTAAGTGACGATTATCCTGTCATGTTGGATAAGCTTTAGTTAATGGATATGTAATGTTGTTCATGAGAGTCCACTATCTCTATAGTGATTTCCCATCTTTCAATGATTCTAATAATCAAATGAAAGTGCCACAACACATGTTTAGATCCAAGATGAGACTTGGGAACTGTTCCTAGTTCTGTAATGAACTTTTAATCCAAACAATCAACTTGCGACTTCATTTATAGCTATATACTTTGTCTTTATTACTAAACCAAAGAACTCTTTGCTATTTGGAACCTTTCAATTCAACGTACCCTTGTTCAAGGTAACCCTTTACCTTAAAGTGGATTTTTTTCGTCGTCTTGGTTTGTCTGAAAAACTTGAGTCTATAAAGCCCTCTAGTTTTAATTCGGACCCACCATGTATGCTCACATCCTTAGTCTTGGGTTAAGAACTTTAAGATGTTTTCAACGTCTTACGATGATCTTCTCGAATATGGTGATCAACATCGGTCTCGTACATTTCATTGCATACATGATTATCACTCATGCAATCTCTCTTTCTTTGGAGTCTATGGGGACAATTAAGAGATACACTCCATAGGCTCATCAACATGAGACATCTCTTGGAGTTTGCCATGCTAAACGACTTTAGCATCAAATGAATATACGTTCCTTGGGTTAAGTCGAGCATCATCTTAAATCTATCTATATAGATTTATATCCCCAATTAAGATACTCTTCCCAAATCATTCGTGGAGGAATGTTTAGACAACTTTATCTTTACTGATTGTAGCATTGGTATGTTATTCCTTATCCGTAGTATATCAACATATAATATTAGGAATGTCACGGCGCTCCCACTGACCCTTTTGTACACACTAGAAGTCTTACCTCATCGAATGTAACTCTGGATCATCATCTTCTATGATGCGTACCTCATCATCATCATCATCCATGATGAATCCATACCTCCTAGGTATCTTCTTTACTATTCGATTCTGATTTGCCAGGTACAATAGGTCTATCTACATGTTCCTCTTATTTGACTTATAGTGTTTTGTGGTTCTTGAACTTTCAAGATCTATAATCCTCCCACTAGCCCCTTCATTGATAAACACCTTTATCTTAGAAGGAAGCGTGTTTCGTAACAAACACCTTTTGCTAAGTAGAATTATAGAACATATACCCTAAACTTACTTTAGGATATCCCACAAATCTGTACATGTCAAATTTTGTGCCAAGCTTATCCTTTGAAACCTTTTCACATAAGTTGGACAACCCCTTATCTTAACATACTTAAGATTAGGAATCCTCCCTATCCATAACTTTTATGGAGTCTTGGTAGGATTTTGAGGTTACCATTTTAAATAGATATGCAGACCATTTCTAGGACATGACCTGAAGGATCTTTGGAATGTCGGTAAAATCATTATGGACCGCACCATGTCCAACAAGGTACGATTTTTCCTTTTAGATACATCAATCAATTATTGCGTATCAGGATGTGTCCATTATGAGAAAACCATTTGAGATGATCTAGAAACTTATTGCACAAGTATTTATTCCTTGATCTAATCAAAGAATCTTAATACTTTGTCAATTTGTTTCACTTCTGAATTCTTTGAACCTTTCAAATAATTCATACTTGTATTTCAACAAATACATACATTCAACTCTTTGAATTATCATCTCCTTTTCTTATACTAATTTGTTCAATATGCAAAATTATTTTTATGTAAGTTAAGTATACAAAATCCATTAAGTAATATTCCAGTTCTATACAAAACATTATTATTATAAATAGAACAACAATTGTTCTTAATTATTGCAAAGATTTCATTGTCCAACAATAAAATGGAAATAATGTTTTCAACGAGAACTAGAATACAATAACAACTTATTGACTTAATAGATTTGCCCGTAGGCATTGCTAAACTATAAGTTTCTATGGCTAATGTTGCAACCTTTGCTTCATTTCCCACACATAGGATTACTTATACTTGTTTAGCTTTCTACTTCTGTTTGGTCCTTTCATAAATCTATATTTATAATAACCAAAGTCGGTATCCAATACCCAAGTAGAACCTTGACTTAAAGAAAAATTTATTTAAATCATGAACAAAATTGTATTGTAACCGAAACTTCACTAAGCTTCTTTGGTTAGCCTCTGCAAGATACTTCTCATGATTTCTTTTCGATGTCGGGCTTATAGCAGTGGAAGCAAACTCCTTTGCTATCCGTATCAGTTTTGTTCTGATTATCCTTTGTTTATGCCTTTCTATATACCTTCTTTGAATCGTACTTCTTTTCAGAAGATCCTTTGGCCCCTACTAGTAAGACATGGTCTTTCTTGGTTGGAAAGTGACTCTCAACATTTTTCAATATGTTAAGCAAATCAGCGAGGCTGATATCTAACTTGTTCATATGAAAAATTCACAACAATTGTGAAAGGAGTCCGGGAGTGAGTGCAAGATCAAATCTTGGCTCAACTCTCCATCCATGACAAAACCAGTTGTCCTAATTGATCAATCAATTGATAATGTTAAGGACTTTTATCCGCATCTTTGTAGTGTCATTGGTCATTCTAGATCGGAAGAGCTCCTTAGATATCGATATCTATCGGTCTTACTTTCCTCATCATCAACTACTTGATGTGCGGGAATATAATAAGACATCCATAGTTTCATCTTGTGTTTGAAGCTCGTTACTCGTGGACGCGAGCATGATGCATTGAGCCAATGTGCATCATCTTGCCACTTTCTAAAAGTAGCAATGTCTTCTTCCTCGGAGGCATTATGCGCAACCATTCTTGAGGATAGGCGTATTAAGGACATAAGATAGCTTTTCAGCTATGAGAACTATTCTCAAATTCCTTAACCAATCTTTTTAATTCGGTCTGGTTAATTTAGCATCTAATATGCTTCGCAGTGATAGTAATTTTAGACATTGTAAAATTCTATAGATGAATTTGTAATTAACAACATTTTAACATACATTCTATTATTAATTACCAAAATAAATTAGGTCTTGTTTTAAATTGGTATCTCCCACTATTTTCTTTCAAACTATATTACCCTCACTTATATAGTTAAGGCAAAATCTAATTAAAGATTTGCTAGTGAGAATAAGGATCCCATTTCAAATGTATATAGCCTTGTGGTGACACAACAAACTATATATAAATAAATAGGTAGACAACTTTTGTCAATTACATCAACTATGCAACTCCTTGTCTTTTGCCTCTTAGATTATTTTGATCAAGTGGTGGCACATCCGAATCAAAATTATCCAAGTTAAGTCCGACCTAGCACTCCATATATTCAAAAAAGAAAAATATCATCCTTGTGGTGACACAACAAAACAATATTGTTCAATTTTCTTTATAAGCATCAAATGTGATAAATTAACATCTTAAATACTTAATACTTGCCTTGTGGTGACACAACAAACTCATATTAAATATTTAATACTCTATTAATTTTATCATGCTAGAAAGCTGACGTTCGATATTCCAAATATCTTTGAACGCTTAGGACTTAATATAAAAATTGAGGGGTTTGTTATTAATTTGTCTCATCTTGTTTAGCGCGCATGCACATATATATATAAAATACGCGTCATATTAATGAACATGCGAAGCATGTTTGCATAATATATAATATATATAGTATAAGCATGCACATATAGAATACTATATTCTACCCGGATTGATTATGGACTTTTATTCTAGTTTGGTTCACTAGAGCCACCAAGTGAACCAAAAGGTCAAACCTAGGGGTGCAAGAAATAATATTTAAATATAACTATTACATTTAAACCCGGGCTCCATTACAAATGGAAGCACTCCTTGTCCCTTGATCTCCAATTTTTCAAAAAATTAATTCTAACTATTCCTATTACATAACTATTTTAAAATAAATAGAAACCTTGATCGTGATCGAGGGAAAGTACATAGGAGGAGATAGAATTTACATTCGAGAAAAATTAGAGAAGGCGAGTACACGAGACCCATTTAATAAAACCCATACATTCATGCATCCAACTAAAATAAAATCCAATCACATTTAATTGATAGTCCATAATCAATCCCATTTATTATCATACACATCACCATATGCATCAATAAATAACATTCATCTCATGAATAATAAACATTTAATATATATATTGATATCATTTAATGGGCAAATTTAGTTAGTATAAAATCTAATTATTGAATAAAAATAAACTCCTTTATTTAAATCCAAATTTAAATCAAAATAAAACTATTTTATTTTAATTTTATCCAATTTTGAATAAAATAAACTATTTTATTTTAATCAAAATTTTAATCAAAATAAACTCCTTTATTTTAATTAATTATGGAATCCAATTCCATGTATATAAAAACATCTTTAATTAAAATAAACTCTTTTATTTTAATTAATTATGGAATCAATTCCATGTAAAAAAAAATCTTTTATTAAAGAAACACGGATATTTTCCTATTCACAAATAAACTCCTTTATTTTGAATAATATGAAATCTTATTTCATATTTAAATAAACTCCTTTATTTAAGGAAACACGGATTTTCTTTCTATTCACAAATAAACTCTTTTATTTTGAATAATATGAAATCTATTTCATATCTAAATAAACTCCTTTATTTTAGGAAAGATGGATTTACTTCCCTATTCACAAATAAACTCCTTTATTTTAGGAAAATAAAATCCAATTTCAACTCCAATTAGTTATCATGGAATCTAATTCCAACTCTAATTAGTTAGCATGAAATTCTAATTTTAAAATTAAAATAAATTCTTTTATTTTAATATTAAAATAAACCTTTTATTTTAAGATTAAAATAAACTTTTATTTTAATTATAAAATTATTACTAATATATATATATATATATATATATATATATATATATATAACCTTATATAATATACCGTATATATATATAATATAATAATAATAATAATAACCGTATATCATATAAAAAAAACTTAAGAATCCTAATACTCAAGTCGCTCCTTTATTTTATTTACGTGATTCACGGTTTTGTGCTACATGATTTTTCACCAATTTACCTTGAAATCATGCCTTAAAAACCGTGCCTTGCAAAAAAAAAAAAAAAACAATTTGCCCTTTTTTTTTTTTTTATTTGGGTGGTCCTAAAAACCGCATACATGACCTTTATCTTAGAATTTCCGTGACCGCTATATGCAATAAATGAATTAACTTGGTTGCTCTTGAAAAGAGAAACAATCAGATTCCTATTACATCCGTGAAACAAGCTCGATTTCCGTGACCATGATTCCGTGCAACGGCAGCCTCTTTCTAAAAAAAAAAAATTTCACAGCTGCCTTACCACTAACCACTAACAAACCGTGCCTGCTTTTCAAAAAAAAATTTCAAAAAAAACTGCTGCCGGTTTTTGAAATTCCGGATTGCAAGTAATCTTTTTTTTTTTTTTTAATTAAATTTTATATAACAGATTATGCCCAATAAAATTGTTCTAAACACATATCAACATACATATCAAATCTGAACAATTAATAATTCGCATAAAGGTTTGGCTCTGATGCCACTGTTAGGTTTGTAATATTCATAACGCAATCAAATTGCATAAAAGTGCGGAAGTGTGGAAAAATCAGAGTTTAAAAAAATTTACAAACCATATACCCGGATCATCCTTTATGCATAATTATTAATTAAACGAAAAGATAAAGAATAAATCATACCCTTGAAGATCGAGCTTCCTCAGGTACAAGTTCACCTCCAAATCCTTTCGCGTTCAATCTTGAATCCACCGGGTTTGGTTCCTTCCTTTGATCAACGTTAGCCACCCAAATGTTTGGCCCTCTAGAGGTGATCCACCAGGAAGAAAAAAATTCAAGAAGTAGGTGGTTGGCTAAACCCTAGTTTTCTATCTCTATAGAAAAGGGTGTACTCTCCCAACAATTGGAATAACGTATGTTGAAAAAATCAACAACCCATCCCACCCATAATAAGACTCCTCTTATTTATAGATGTGGGCAACCCACCTTAACAATTAAGGAATTGGGTTTTAATTAATTAATTAATTCTTTTAATTAATTAAGCTCCCTAATCTTATTAGGGATAATTAATTAAACTCTTTTAACTAATTTTCCTTCCTAATCCTATTAGGAATAAATGAGAGTACTTATATTAAATTAATTCCTAAACTCTTTTAGAAATTAAAATAATAATAATTGTAATAATATTAATAAGACTCCTCTTATTAATTTATATTTAATATTTCTAAAATATTAAATAATAAATATTAAGCTATTTAATTTATTCTATCACCATAGATTAAATTAAATATACATAACATATTATTACGATTATGCCATTAACTTCTTAAATAATTATTCTTCCTTTTATGGTGTGACCCTTTAGGTTCTCCATATTAAACCCAGGTTGTGAATAAATCAATTAGAACAATTCTAATCTTATTTAAATAAATAAATTAAATAATTAATTTATTTAAATAATATTTATTCTACAATAGGGATAAGCCTCCTAGCGATCAACGACTTTCCGGATAATATAGATTTCAACATTAATCATAAAGAACCTTTGAGTAAATAGTTACCGTCTGATTCAATCCTTCCACCATACAATGTCCCAATTAAATATAAGACATGGAATTCTTGTCAAAGTCTTATTTTATTTAATTATATGTATTTCGATCCTTAAATGCACAACTCCAAATAATGCAAATTAGAAACTCCTTTCTAATTTCATTACCTTGTAACCAAGGACTCTTTGGTTGTCATTTATCGAATCACATAGGATATTTCTCTTCTTTTATTAGAAGTGGTAGATTCTTTATTGATCATACATTATCTCCATGTACAACTTATTATACCCAAGCATACCCTTTGATATACCCTAAGGGTCTTAAGGAATAAGTCAAAGTATAACTTATCATACACAAGATACTATGATGATCTCAAGTCCAAGGATCACTTGTCTTACTATCACTACAGAATTCCTATTGACGAGCAAATAAAACTCCATTAGGTATTCCTTAGCGAGCCACGTTCGATGAACTTATTCTCTAATAAGCACCTACATACTTGCTTTAGTGTCTCCACACAAATGATCATGAGATCAATCATCCTCATCCAATGAGTAAGCAACGTATGTACCAATCTATCCGGATTCACTAATCCCCAATTTAGTAATCCAATGATTGGGAACTATTTTAGTTTTAAACTTTCTAAGAATTTAGATCTCATTGGAATGATCATCATCATTATTCTAAAAGCATTGCTTAAAACTATGGGTTTATCACATATTATAAAACAGCATCATGTAGATAATTAAAAGCCTTTAATAAATTAATACTTTTTATTAATAAATGAATAAGATTGTTACAAAGTATATGCTTTATCATCAAACATGATTGGCTTGTGTGCATACTACTTTCAGCATTACCATCAAATGATGCCAAAGTGGTCCTCAAGTTCCTTTAAAGGAACATCTTCATGAGGTTTGGCACGCCAAGAGCAATTATCAGTGACGAAGGTAGTCACTTCTGCAATAAGTCTTTTACAGCTCTTTTGGCCAAGTATGGGGTCAACCACAAGGTAGCTATAACAAATCACCCTCAAACCAATGGACAGGCTGAGGTATCAAATAGAGAAGTTAAGAAGATATTGGAGAAAGTGGTGAATTCGAGTCGGAAAGATTAGTCGCTTAGATTGGACGATGCATTATGGGCCTACTGGACTGCATATAAGACACCAATCGGGATGTCACCATATCAACTACTGTACGGGAAGGCATGTCACTTACCGGTCGAGCTACAGCATAAGGCATATTGGGCGGTGCAAAAACTCAATTTCGATCAAGTAGCTGTAGGGGAGAAAAGACTACTTCAATTGAATGAACTCTACGAATTTTGCCTTCACGCCTATGAGGATTCCAAAATTTACAAAGAAAAGGTAAAAAGATGGCACGACCAAAAAATTATTCATCGAACATTCGAGCCGGGTCGATCAGTACTATTGTTCAACCGACCACCACGCGATTGTTCCCGGTGAAAGTCAAATCGAGATGGTCGGGACCATTTACTATCAAACGGGTTTTCTCTCATGGCGCAGTGGAACTCTACAGTCGAAATCCACTAGATACGTTCAAAGTAAACGAATACCGTTTAAAGCATTATTGGGGTGGAAAAGCCAACGCCGACGTGATCGCTATCACATTGACCGACACAATATGAGCAGGAAGTAGTCAAGCTGAACGACTTAAAATCAAGCGCTATTTGGGAGGCAACCCAATCTTTAGTTTATTCTCATATTTTTCATTTATAGTAGTTACAATATAGATTTTTATTCAATTAATAGTTAGTAGCATACATTGAAAGTCTAGTTAATCTCTCATCAATACTTCACATTATAAACAATCCACTAAACTTCATGTTTTATGTCACGCAGGATGGATGAAGGATGATCAAGCACTACATTGAAGCAAAAGTGAACTACACTGAAGCAAAACAAAGAGCCTGACAGTAGGCATACCCACCGGGGCGGGCCCTTTTTACTGCTCAGAACCTCACTTGAGGAGAGTCTCCAAGAAGCAATGACAGTATGCATGCCTTGAGTATGGCCAATTTACACTATATACCCTCATTGGGGCGGGGTCCCGAATCCAGTTGACATAGTACTAGCCCGGAGCCGGCCCTTCCTAATCTAATACCCCATTTGGGCGTGGGTCCCGAAAGCAACAGATTTTGGCAGTTACATAGACTTCTCCCCTTCCTAATAACAAACCACTTTCCCACTTCCCCACTACTTCATAACTCCATCTACCACCCACTATTCCCAATACTCCATTACTCCTCTCCACCTCTTCTCTCCACCAATGATAGCCATCCTTTAACCTCTATATATTTCACTACACCTTATACCACATCTCTCACAACAATTGATAGAGAGAATTTATAAAGTATATTAGAGAGCTAGAGAGAAATCATGGCCTCACCATCATCTTCTAAACGACAAAGGGGAGAAAGATCACGATCATCTCAACCAACCCGGACCTTCGATCGCTGGAAATTTGCAAGTGTCATGCATGGCCGTAATTCCAGTATGACTACATGCTCACCAAATCCCTTACACGGGAGGGGTTGTACACGGATCCTAACGATGGGGAGCTTATGCCTCAAATTTACCAAAAGGGATGGACCAAATTCACCGAGGAGTCGGAACCAGCCCTTGTTAACATTGTCAAGGAATTTTATACAAATTCTGAGGACAAAGAACCATTCCACGCGTTTGTGCGAGGACGGTTGGTTCCATTCAGTGTCGACGCCAACAACACCTACTACCAACTACGGGTACCTCGCCACTGCTATTACACTCATCTCTGTAATTCTAACCCAGACTATGATGCTATAATCACGAAGATGACAAAGCCGGGAACATCTTGGATCAAGGGTCGGAAGGGAGACACCGTGTTTCATAGCAAAGACCTTAGCCGGTATGGCAAAATCTGGTACGCCTTCCTATTTGCTAAATTGCTTCAATCCCAACACACCTCGGATGTCACAAAAGAGATGGCATTACTGTTGTACGCCATTATGCAAGATTTCATCATCGATGTCGGGGCCATTATTTGTTCCTCCATCCGCCGGTACTTACGTGGAAACTTTTCTGGAGGCTTGCCACACCCATCTCTCATTTGTGGGTTATGTCGCAATGCAGGGGTTAGATGGTCCAACGACGAGCCCAAACAATTGCTGCTTGCATTGCTTGATTCTAGAATGATAGTGCGGTATTCCGTATAGGCAGGGGGAGAATCACATCCGCGTGGTCTGGGTTTTATTTTTCCGTCTGATTCGGAAGACAATGTGGATGCTACGGAGACATCGGGGGAAGATGATGAACCAATGGGCGATCAAGGGACTGAGCAGGTACTGAAGGCCGATGCCATATCCAGTTCTCAATTCCTTATTTTTCAAAATCAATTGAATGCACACAACAACGCAACACGTCGGGAAATGAGGGGATTGGCAATGAGTCAAGATCATATGTTTGATGCTATGAACGCATCTTTCGCCTCGCTCAACACAACTCTACAAAGCTTCAACCCGGCGGCCAAATTTTCATATCAACAGCCCATGCCAATGCCAAGGTTTCCACTAAGTAATTCGAACGAAGAAGAACAACAACCACCTCCTCAGACTTAAGCGATAGCAGGGAAGTCCTCACGTACTTATTTTGACTATTCATCCAATGAGGACATTGTATTACTTAAGTTTGGGGGATTTAAATACATGTTTGCATGCATTTAGCTCATTTAGGTTGCATTTTGCATTTTGTCATTTAAATTTCTAAAGAAAATGATAAGGATAGAAAATGATAAGGATAGACAGTAAAGGCGAAAATTAGGCAAGAACTTAAGTTCGGGGGATGATCGGGGAGGTATATAAAGAGTATACATATATCGTGACTAGTCTTGTTTCGGGACCTTTGTTACTTGAGCAAGTACGCTCGAGGGGATTGTCTTTACATCTAGCGCCCTAAGGTCTTTTATGGTCTGGGAGTCGTTGGTCAAAAGCTCGCAAAGGGGTAGCACTATCAGCCTAAAGGGATGAGACATTGCACAGTCATATATGTGTATAGAAAAAAAATGAATAAAACGGAAAAAAGCAAAAAGCCCCCATATCTCTAAAAAAAAGAGAAGTATATGAATAAAGTATAAATACTTTGCTTGAACTCCTGAGATTAGTGATTGTTTAGTTTTAGTTGGAACTGTATATTTTTGAAATTTTTAAGTTTGCGCTGCATGATTCTTTCTAAGAGATTGGTTATGTATTGAATTTGAGTCCGTATCAATTATCATGGATGTTGCACACACACACACACACACACTATACCGGTGATGATGGCTTGAGATTTGAGGATTAAAACTGAATTGTAGATTGGTTTTTGGTGGTTGATATTGTATAGTTGCTTGTTTTCGCTGAGGCCGTTAAGATAATCTTGATTCTGCTATATTATTGGATTCAAAAGAATATAAGTTAGGTCATATTCATTTCATTGCATTGCATTGCGTTGCATGTAGTTATTTTGTGCTCGAGGACTAGCACGGTTTAAGTTTGGGGGATTGTGATAACTAGATTTTATATACGTGGTTCAATGTCCATTTCATGCTTATTTGTTGCTAAATTCTTGTGATCATATTCATTTTTACTTGTTTTATGTTATTTCATGTGTAGGATGGTGGTTGTAGCATTTAACGTACATTTGGAACTATTTAGTGTGATTTGAAGTCAATTGGAGCATAATTAGAAGAAAGTTAGAAGTTCAGTAAAGTCATCTGGTAGAAGATATGCCTGCTGGGGTGGGCATCATTAGCCTTTACACCCCCGCTGGGGCGGGGGGTCTTAATCTTCAGTTAGCAGAAAGGTAGCCCGCCGGGGCGGGAGTATTTTGCCTTTACACCCCCGCCTGGGTGGGGGGTTTTCATTCGAGCTTGATAGAAAGGATGGCCATCGGGGCGGGCATATATAGTATATGAACCCCCGCCGGGGCAGGGGGTGGCAATTTTGGCTATGTCCTGTTATGATTAAACTTCTTCTTGGGCATGGTTTCTAGCAATTGCATGACAATGGAACTCTAATTGAAGGGAATTTCGGCTGGAGCTTGTATGCTAAACGTCTATTACTCTATCAATAACAACTTCAACATTACAACAAGGCATATAACGAACATTAATTCCAGTTTTTCATAGCAAGCTTTTGAGGAGTATTTCGAGGAGATTTTCAAGACGATTGCGATTCTAGGATACGTGAAGGGTGTTTTTCAATATTCTTCATCTTAGGCTATTTTTTATAATCAAAAGAATGTTTTCTATGAATTATTCAGTGTTTATTTCGTTAAGTATGAACTAATTCACTTTTTAGGCTTATGATGGATCTTTAAGTGAAACGATGATTTTGTAAACTTTGATTTCCATTTTAATAGTCTATTTCCAGTTTATCTATATTGATTTGAGCTTGAATCTATGAATTGATTGATGAACAATTCTTTGTGGATTTTGTAAACGATGAAGGTGTTGCACTCTCAGAGCTACCTAGCAAAGCACAAATGCAACTACCAAAAGAATAACAGCTCAACCTCCCATCCCAACATGATCCAGACCAAGTGCAGTAGGAGCAGAACCACACGCAGCCAAGAGAAAATTGCACAAGTCCACAACAGCAGTAGGAACATAACAGTGCTGCAGCAACAGTTGTTAAGGTCCACATTAGCAGTAAAAGCAACCCGCAGAACCATGCAAGCAGCACAAACACAGCAACAGCAAACAGCCCTCCCACGCAGCACACAACCCTACCAAATCAGCTCAACAACACAACACATAGCAAGCGGACCAAAGAAAATAACACGATCCATAGCACCACAAGAAGAAAGCATCAACACGATCCATAATACACATAGCAAAGATCAAGACACAAAGCAGGCGGCTAGCACAGCATCGGCGAGAGCGATTAGCGAAGATTGCACACAATAGCTCAAACAACCCATCCCCAAAGACAACAAAGACATGACACATATAGCATCACATCCGGCGTAGACAAAGAAGACATATAACATCGGGTTAAAAACCCCAGCTACATATGAAACCCAAAATAAATAGCAGTCAACCAACTGTAGCATCCCAGCAAGCAAACCAGAACCCGAGCAGCAACATAGACTATATGAGCCAAAGATGACGAAACACCCCAAAGAACCTGAACACTGCGCACAAGTACACACGGTCCGGCCAACACAAAGCTACAAATAGAAGTGCAGCACATCCAGACAACAACTAGCCCAAACCAACATCTGCAAACCCACAGCAGTAGGAAGCACCACACACAGCGCTACTTTCATGTATAGTAGCCATCCACTTGGATAAAAGGGATACATCTTTTGTGACCTGAAATAGTAGAGCAGACGTTTACATAAGATGACAAACTTAATAGACATACTAAAATAAATCAGCTCAAGTCAAATGTAGTGAATAGCTTCATTAATTAATTATTGATATCCATATATCAAACAAGCAAGAGCAATACCACTATTTCCTTTAATGAAAGAAAAATGCGTTCAAGTGAAAAGTCTAATTGGTGAACTTTTGCCTCCACAACCTGCATGTAAAAGATATTATCAAGAACTGGATTAAATTTATTTAAAAAATAAATATAATAATCATTCCGATCATTTGTCTATAGGACATATCTGTATTCTATATATATATATATATATATATATATATATATATATACACACATTATTTAATAAATAACTCGCATGCTCTTCATAGCTCCACTTTGGATATCCACAAAATATTATTCATGAGAAGAGGAGGGTGCAGCCAACATATCACTTGCATTTATTTATAAAAATATATATATTTTTAATTTTCCATTACATAATAATAATTTTGTAGAAAAAGTTGCCTAATTGACATTTTGTAGAAAAACATAACCTTACAAATAATTATAATTTCAGAATGTCTTCAATTTACAAATAATTATAATTTCTCCCGGGAGATATATGAAGTACTCCAGATTACCTCGTAACGCAG
Organism: Panax quinquefolius; assembly: GCA_020205615.1. Taxonomy (NCBI): domain Eukaryota; kingdom Viridiplantae; phylum Streptophyta; class Magnoliopsida; order Apiales; family Araliaceae; genus Panax; species Panax quinquefolius. The sequence continues at coordinate 116,678,958 of CM035156.1, read as the reverse complement.
AACGAGTACCAATTTTAATCTTGATGCCATCAGTTGCTTGCAATAATTTTAAGTCTTGAAAATTGCTTAAACCGTAAAACTCAGAGGCTAAAACTCAAATGCAATCAAAGAAACCAAGGTAATTGGAAAAATCAAAATGCTTACAATTAAGAAATGTTTCAGCTTCAACAACTTTTTTACAATCAGAAAACAATTTGAAAGCATCAAATAACAAAGATGGGTGCATCAAAAGAAAGCATCTTCCAGTGAAGTTAAAGCATTTTGCACACTGCCTTAACCTCTATTTCTTAACCTCATATAGCATGTGTTCATGAATTTTGTGAATAGCAGAATCTTGATGAATGTTAAGGTAGAGATATGCTTCACATCACATGTAATCGAATAGAGAACTTATTCTTAAACTTTCGTTAATTGTAATTCACATAGAGATATAGTGAGTTAGTTAATTAAGGTGTTTAACTTGTTTCTATCTTAATTGTGGATTTAAGTTAATACGGTATTAGTGCATCGAGAGGTGGTTAATACAACATTCATGTTCTTGATTAATAAACTGGGATAGTAAATTGAAGTGGAGTAAAGGTGTTAAAATCAAAGTGAAGCTTAGGGTGAAATCATAATTCTAATTCTCCATTAATTGTTTAAAATTCCAGATTTTGAAATTTGTGATTATTTTGTGATAGTTTAATTATTCTTTAATTTAGATTTTTTAATTTTAATTATTGAGTTGATTTGTTTAATAAAGGTAGGGTTAATAGGAAATTGGTAATTGTAAGTTAAGGTTATTGCTAGTTAGTCTCTGTGGAAACGATACTCTACTTATCACTTTATTACATGTTGACCACGTATACTTGCGTGTTGTGCGTATATAGATTTTACCCAACAAGTTTTCGCCCGCCCCGACGGGCTATCTTTCTGCTAACTGGAGATTAAGACCCCCCGCCCCGGCGAGGATGTAAAGGCTAATGATGCCCGCGTATATAAAATGGACATTGAACCACGTATATAAAATCCACTTATCACCCCCCTCTATAAATAGAGGGCTTGGGGTAGCCATTTTGAAAAAAAAATAAAGGCAAGGAAGCCCGGCCCAATTTGCTTTGTACACACCCATATTGAGTGTTTGCATTTTTTTAAACATCTGTTAGCTCACATATAGCTATACATTTACTGTCGGGAGCTGAGTATTTATCCATATAGAGTCATAGAAGTCTTCATTGGCAGCCTAGTGTAAGCCTTCTCACACTCTATAAAGCCTTTCTCATCATCTTTGCACACACTATTCTACACATTGAGAGTTGTGTGGTGTGTGTATGTCCGGATTTCGGTCCGTGGTTTTCATTTATGTCTGTATATATATACTTATATATGTATATATTTATATACGAACTAACATTATCGAGTTATGCCTCGATTAAGCCTAGACTTATGTCTGGAGCGTTTACTTGCTTTTATATATATATATATATTTGTTGTATTATATCTCGATGAGCTTTGGATTTTACATCCTGGGCGTTTATCGCTTTTATATATATTTATATATATATATATATATATATATATATATATTGTTGGACATATCCGATTAGCTTTGGATTTTACATCCGGTGCGTTCTTGCTTTTATATATATATTTACATTTATGTACATTATATAACACAGGAGTTTACTTACATTTTACATTGGCCTTTTTTATTTTATTTATATTTTGTCCCTTTGGAGTTTACTTACGTGGCGGTTGATCGCTTTATAGCTTTATTTACATTTCGTCCTTTGAGTTTACTTACATGTTGGTGATAGCATTCTTGATTTATTTACATTTTGATCCCCATGGAGTTGCTTCGTGATGGTTGATCATATACGTATATATATATTCTGACTTTTATATATATACACTATACTTCTCGCTTTCCATATAAACTGCAGTATCATGTGAGCCTAGGAATCATGTGATCACAACTTCAGTCTACTGAATCTAGATTCGGTTCCCGTGATGGACATTTTTAGCAGTAAGCAGCTTGTACATTATTTACGGTGTCTGAATTTCCTTTGATGGTTGTCATGCCCATAAGGAGTTCGGCACTGCTGTATATTATTTTCTCGAAGATGCCTCGCATCTCAAAAATAAAATCAAACAAGCCGAACATTTTAATAATAAAATGGAAGTATGAAAAGGTCCCAATTCCTATTGAGCACAGGGTTTGAAAAAATCTATTTTTTACAAAACTTCATTGCTATATCTTGCTTAAAACTGAATTTTTCTATAAATTCAAACCCTTTGTATATAGGTGCGATCGAGGCCTCGCACTACTTTCAAATAATTGCACATTGACTTACACACACACACACACATTCATATAATAGTTTCTTTGAGAAGTGGTGGTCACCGTGGCAACACGGATGTCAGGGAGTGCCTAACACCTTCCCTCAGCATAATCAAGCCCCCGAACCCAAATGAATCTCGGTTTCACAGACCCGTTTAGTAGTGTCACATCACTGGGTCAATGTGCAAACCTTTTTGGTTGCGTTGGTGCAACCAATTAAAAACACCAACTGGCAACTCTTAAAGTCAAATCGTCGACATTACACATGTCGGACCTTTTTCACTTGTTTTTTCAAACAAATCTCACATTAACATGAGAACATCAAAGAACAAGTAACGAAAAGGGACAACTAAAAATCTCGACATCGACAGGTGGCGACTCTGTTGGGGACTCCAATAAGAGGGCTTAAGCCGCTATTATAAGCTTTTCAAAACTGTTATATGCTTGTGTGTCAATGTTGCATTTACATTTATGATGAATGTGTACGAATGCATTTTTACTTACTGCACTGCTAAATATCTATCTGTGATATTAGTGCTTCGCACATGTCATCATTTTGCATAAATGGTGAGACACGTTGTATATGAATGTATGTTGTGTGGTCCCTCCACCAGGAGGCTATCCTGTCGGTGTTTGATTACTGGACTGGTAGGAAGACTAATTCCAACGAGGCTCAAGAAAGGCACTACCCAGATTCGCTCCAGTTGAAAGACCGGATTAACTTCCCGTCAAGTAGATTGCGATGATATGGGAACCTTCCTGCCAAAAAGCCACGAGAGTAACCCTAAGATAGGTTAACCTCTTATAAACCAAACGCGAAAGAAAGTCTCTTCATGCTTTCCATTTTCAATTACTTGTAAAAGCATTTACTTGTAATTTTATTCCATGATCATCTATATGTAATGGAAAATATGAAGGATATCTGTGCATACATGACATGTTATCAATTAACAACCGTTTTTGTAGGACCATATTCCTAAAACGAGCACATCATGATAACATTTACATTATCCCTAAGACTAAACTATATAAGTCTTTTGTAGGGAAGCAATTGGGCCTGTTACCCGCTTAAAATCCAAAAAGCCCGAGCTTCTGACCCATCATGTCTTCTTCTTCCCGATCTATCTATTTCTTCCCGTGAAGAATTTGACTGATTGAATAAAAAAATTACTGATTTGGTTGTTCTGCTTAAAGAATTGCATCAATCTGCTCAGGGTACGAAGATGCCTACACATACAGAATCCTCTTCACAAGGAGGAGCTCAAGGTTTAGAAAAAACAATTCCAGGACCCTCAGTTGGATACATCCAACAAAGACCCTGAAAACACCTATCTCAAAGGAGATCCAGACACCGGTGACATCAGGAAGAAGGTCCTCCAAATGGAGGAAACTATCCGTGTTCTCAAAGGGATTGGAACACATGGAAGTGTTTCATATGCTGACCTTTGCATATTTCCTGGGGTTCATTATCCAAAGAAATTCAAAACCCCTGATTTTGAAAATTATGACGGATTAGGGGATTCTTATACACATTTGAAATTGTTCATTGGAGAACTTGGATCTTATGTGGAAAATGAGAAGCTCAGAATGCAGCTGTTCCAAAAGAGTCAAACTGGAGAAGCCCGATCATGGTATACCAGATTAGGCAACTCAGAGATCCATAGTTGGGAAGAGCTAGCTCACGCCTTCCTCACTCAATACAGTTTTCAATCTCAGATGGCTCCTGAACGATACCAAATTACCAAGGTCAAGAAATAGTCTAATGAGTCATTCAGAGAGTATGTTCAAAGGTGGAGCCGCCTTGCTGGTCAAGTTATTCCTTCCATGATAGAATCAAAAATGGTCATGACTTTCATAGATATACAAGAAGCTCCTTTCTATGAGAGAGTTTTAGCCGGTATCGGCAAACCATTCTCTAAAATGATCAAACACGGAGAAATGGCTGAGATGGGATTGAAATATGGTAAGATTCAAGACCTTACCACTCTTAAAGCAGTTGCTGAGCAAATCCAATCCGGATCTTATGGAAACAACCCCCGGAGGGTCCATAAAAAGAAATAAGAGGATGTTTCCTTGATACTACAGGGACAGAAAGGCAGTCAGAACATGACTATACATAGGAGAAACTACTCCCCTTTCCAAGCACAGTCTCCAAACCCTCCATTGCCTAAGAGTGGAGAAGTAAAGCGTCCTCGAACGTTCACACCCTTATGGGACTCGCTCGAGAATATTATGGCTCTTCTGACTACTTAGAAGAAAATCACATGTCTTCTTCCACCAGCCAACCCTAATGGGAGGGGTTTTAATGTTACTCGGAAGTGTGCTTATTATGCCGGAGCACCTGGTCATAATACTCAAGATTATTGGGCCTTGAAACACAAGATCCAACATTTAATAGACAACGGTGATATCGTGGTCACCAAACCAGATCAACCTCATGTGCAAGACAACCATCTTCCTCTACACAAAGAAGAAGAGGTTAACATGATCAGTTGGAGCACTGGACAGAGTTCTAGTTTTAACGGCGAATCATCCCCGACCATCAAAGTTGGTGTTGACAAATGGGATTATGCAAAGTTCCAGTTTACTATGGAACAAAAGATGAAAGCTCTTTGCAAACAAATTAAGCAATTGGCAGAACTGGTGACCCACCATCATCAAGTCACACACCAATTAATTAGATAGAAGCATGTCTATCTCCTTCTATTTGTTATGAATGCTCCACCATCACCTTAAGAAAGCGAAGCTATGGAGGAAAAGGTTGCAAGGAGAGCCAATGTTAAAGCTCATCGGGATTTTGCCAATCAGAGGAAGTTTACCTATCTGGGACAACCTATGGGGGAAATATTTCAAATGCTTGATCATTGAAGGATGAATTACATCCCTTCTACCTCCAATCAATCCCCGTGCAGGTCTGTTTAACTATGATGGAGTGTGTCAATATCATTCCTATTCTCATGGTCACAGCACAGACGAATGCTGGGCAATCCGTTATCTCATTCAAAATCTTATTGATAGCGGTGTCCTGCAAATGGCGAGAATGACACTGTGCAACTTGAGGGTGGGAGTACATGTCCTACCAAATGGAAGGGATTAGTAGCAGTTATATCTGACGAGGATTATGAAACTGTCAAAGCATTTCCCATACAAGCAATTCAACTCAAAGGAGCTGACAATCCTTTGAAAATGGCCGCACCAGAGCCAATTTATTTACCTTTCAGACCATAATATCCTGTTTTCATCTTACACAAAGTTCCATGGAATTATGGACAAGCTGAAGGATCCACGTCTCATACTACTGCTACAGTGTCGAAGGAAAATCCATTGTATCTTTCTCAGAGGGTGATAAGCCTACTCTCAAAGTAAAAAGAAAGATTCCCATGGAGAAGATTGAAAAATTCCTCTGCACTATGGGCCATAATGAAGCCAAGGTGGTTTCAAGCTTAAGAGAAGTTCCACATTAGATATCAATACTGGACTTGGTTTTCTCTTCCAAAGATCACCAAAATATCTTATTGAAGGTTTTGAAAGAAGCCTACTTTCCGAAATCAGTGGATGTGGAAAAATTTCAACATATGGTTGATCACATTTTCAACAATAATGTGATATCCTTCACTGATGACGACATACCTCTTGAAGGGACCGGTCATTGCAAGCCATTGCACATTACAGTTTTGTCTTCCGGGTATATGCTAGCTGGAGTTTTGATAGATGGAGGTTCGTCTCTAAATATTTGTCCTTATGCCACCTTGGTGAAGATGAATGTCAATCTCAAACGGATACAAAGCAGCCATACGGTTATCAAAGCTTTTGATGGATCCCGACAAAATTCCATTGGAAAGATTGAGTTTCCAATTGAGATTGGTCCAAATACATTCAATGTATCCTTCCACGTCCTCAGAATAGACTTAGGATACAACCTGCTATTGGGGAGACCATGGATTCACATGGCTGGAGTTGTTCCCTCCACACTACATCAGCAACTGAAATACATTATCAACAACAGTCTAGTTACTGTTAACGCTGAGCCAGAATGTCCTGAACAAGGAGATATACCAATTATCAGCTTCAGCTCAAAAGTTGAGCCAGCCAGTTTTCATACCTTGGAAGTGAGTAACACTCAATACCATCCTATTGGAGCACAACTTCCCGTACCCAATATTTCTGCCGAAGTTATGTCGGTCACTCAAGAAATGATGTCATTGGGTCATCAGCCTAGACAAGGGCTTGGTAAAAATCAGCAGGTTATTAAGCACCCTATTCAAGTGTCCAGTCAAATTGGGACAGCCGGACTAGGCTATGCTGCCAATTCCAGTCATAGGAATCCTCATAAGCATAAGCAGGTTCCTCAAGTTTTTGCCACACGGCAATTTCTTCCATCCGCACCGCATGAGCTGATATAGTCTCCAGTAAAGGTGTCAGCCCATGTTATGGCTATGCTGTTTCCTAAACTAGTGCCATTCAAAGAAAAAGAGGTGCTGATTCCTGATCCCGAAGTGGAAGAAAAGGAGCGGAAACATAAACATGACATCGCCTTGACGATGTCGGGCATACGCATCATTATTCATGATGAACATACAAACAAACATACCCAGACGATGATTGCCCAGATGTCATGGTTATCATTCGGGAGAAGGAGGACAATGACAATCCCTCCATCATTGCAGTCCATCGGGACTTTGCCCTCGACAATTGGAGCAGCACTCCATGCATTGGTCGACGAGGGTAAAATGGGCAGAAAATCCCTCTGCCCTGTAGATAACTTTAATTTCTTGCTTTTCTATACAGTATTAGCAGTTATTTTATCAGTACATGCTAACACTTGTGTATGATTAAACAGTCTCATATATTAAGTGAAAGCATATTTTTTTTCAGGACTCTGAATTTAGATGTGTCTGTACTTGCTGATGAGGTGCCTTCTCTCCACAAGGGTTGTAGCTTTGATGCAAAGTTGGACTTAGACTTGATGGACATACAAGAGGACATTGAGACACCTCAGAAGATTAAGGAATGGGTCGTAGATAAGCCTAAACCCAACCTTGACCAGACCACTTGTTTCAATCTTGGAACCTTAGAAAACCCTAAGCTAATCTAGATTTGTTCAGACCTTACCCCAAACCAACGAAATGACATAGTTGCACTAGTAACCTAATTCCAGGATGTGTTTACATGGTCTCATGAAGACATGGTGGGTTTGTCCATTGACATTGTTCTTCATCGCCTTCCCATTAAAAAAGGATTCAAGCCAGTTAGGCAGAAGCTCAGGCGATTGAAACCTGAGTGGAGTTTAAAAGTCAAAGAAGAAATTGTGAAAAAATTTCAAGCTGGCATTATCATGGTGTCTACATATCCGGAGCGGATATCTAACATTGTTCCCGTGCCTAAACCTGGAGGAAAGGTGCGAGTTTGCGTGGATTACCGGGATTAATAATAAAGCTTGCCTTAAAGATAGTTTTCACGTGCCCTTTATCAACATTCTCATTGACAATACTGCTCAATACAGCATGTACTCCTTTGCGGATTGCTTTGCGGGGTACCATCAGATTATGGTCGCTGAGGAAGACCATGAGAAAACTGCTTTCATCACGCCTTGGGGAACCTTTTTCTAGAGACGGTTGTCATTCGGCCTCATCAATGCCTGGGCAACCTACCAGTGAGCTATGATGGCTCTTTTCCACGATTTAATGCATAAAGAGATAGAGATCTACGTAGATGACATCATTGTCAAATCCCGAAAGGAGGAGGACCACTTAGACCATCTCAAAAAGCTATTCAACAGGTTTCGTAAGTACAACTTGAAGTTGAATCCAGCCAAGTGCGCCTTTGGTGTCAAATCAGGCAAGTTGCTAGGTTTCCTAGTCAGCCACAAAGGGATTGAACTGGATCATACCAAAATCAAGGCCATCAAGGAAATGCCCATTCCTCAGACAGAGAAGGAAATACGGGGATTTTTGGGAAGAATCAACTTCATTAGCAGGTTTATCTCTCAACTCACAACAACCTGTGAGCCAATCTTCAAGTTGTTAAGGAAGAATTCCTCCATGAAATGGAACGATGAGGGTCAAAAAACCTTCCTTAACATTAAAGAGCAACTGGTTAACGCTCCTGTTTTGGTACCACCCAGGGATGATGTTCCCCTATTCATGTACCTGTCCATTAATGACAATGCCATGGGTTGTATACTGGGGCAAAAAGACAATAGAGGCCAAGAACGAGCAATCTATTACCTCAGCAAAAGATTCAGCAGCAGTAAACACAAGTACACTCTGATTGAGAAGACTTGTTGTGCTTTAGCATGGGCTTCCATGAGGTTACAACATTACCTCCATGGTCACACAACCCATCTCATATCCTGCGTGGATCCTCTTAAGTATGTGTTCAGTAAGCCCATACTGAATAGTCGACTGTCCAGATGGCAGTTGATCCTACAGCAATTTGACATCGTCTACATGATGCAAAAGTCTGTCAAAGGTCAAGAAATTGCGGATCAACTGGTCGTCGCACCTGCAGGGGATTACAAACCCTTAGAAACATACTTCCCTGATGAAGGGGTAATAACAGTTCAGCAATACCATCAGTACGATGCATGCCATACATGGAAAATGTATTTTGATGGAGCTGTTAACACAGAAGGCTCTAGAGCTGGAGCAGTTCTAATATCCGATATTATGTCTGAAGTTACCATCAAGTAAACATCCTGGTATTGATCATCCAATCACCAGTCATTCCGATTTTGAACCCTTCTTTTTACAAACTCTTCTGCCCCTTAGGGAAACATACACTTCAAACCAGCAGCCTGGTTTCACCTCATTTCAAACCTTTCATACAATTTCGATTATCCTCAAGATGGGATTGAACTTTTCATACCTGCAGTTTATCCTGAAGACGGGATTAAACTTTTTCTACACCCGCTGTTTGTCCCCATTATGGGATCAAACTTTCTTTTCCCCGCAGTATAGCCTGCACATGGGATTCACACTTCTCTTTAGCTGTGATTCGTCATGAGGGGCGAACTACGTCGACCTGATCTCCCTGATACACGGGAGTATGTAGGCAACCATATTCTATATGGCCCGGTCATAATAAACAAAAAACAACAAAAACATTTTTGCCATTCCTCTATAAAAATAAAAAACCACAAAAATACGTCTACACCTTTATTCATCAATAAAGCTTCTACACCCATCTGCCTTTCACATTCAGCGTTGAACCTCTTACACCAGGTTCGAACTATGCAAACTTGATCTCCTCTTTAATACGAGTACGTAGGCAGCAATTTATAGTTCAGTCTAACCCCTACCAGAACAAAAATGTTTGTCACACGGTACTGGGATCAACCTTCGATCTACCACATTTCATTTGCTTCAGACCAAGGGGATGGAATTTCCCAACCTCTCCTCACAAATAAGAGATTCGGTGACCATTTAAGCTACATGTGTGCCTCAAAGAGCAACACAAATCCATAAGAGATGGAATTAACTGGGCTTCTCACAAATAGAAGTATTGGCGACCAGAAACCAGTCCCAAGACACCAAAGATTGTAGGGATACATACAGATCAATGATCAGTTCTGAGAGATCATGTGATGGCTCAATGTCCACATATCAAGGATAAGTTCAGAATGCATCAAGATCACAAGGCCCTGAAGAAACAGGCAAATATCAAGCAAGTATCAAGGCATAACTAAAAGTGAAGTAAATCAAAATATATTTCTCTGCCATATATACTACTGATTGATATATACTTCTGTGTTGTGCATGACTAAATGGTTAAGCTAGTCTGTGCAGGAAAATACAAAGCTATCTACGGATCTGTGTGTATGCAAAATATCAGATCTAATATAGCATCCCTCTCTGAAAATGGAGGTAAAGATGCAAGCTCCTGCCCAATGGCATCTACACGAGCTAACAGATTAGAGGCTAACTGCATGGTGGCATGCTGCTCATCTATGTAAGCACTCATATCGGCAAGGATGCCAGTCGTAAGGGATCTCACTGAGGTACTATCTGTAATGGCCACATCCCTAGCAGATAGGGCAGCATCCCACCCCACAATCAATGCATCCCTGGCTGATCTAGCCTCATCCCTCTCTAACAGAGCAGTGTCTCTCCCATCCAGAGTTGTCAACATCGCAGCCCTAGCCTGATCTCTATCATAGGTCATCAGATGTAAGCTCTGCTCCAAATGCTGTGCTGAATACTGAGTAACAGTTGCACTCGGGGTTGGAGAATCCATCACAAATGCTGGCAGCCCAGCATTAAGTCTCCATCGATGGGAATTTCAGCCTTCTCCATAAGCTCCTCATCGTCGAAATCAATATCCTTCACTATGGATACTACCATAGCCGATGCAGTCTCTGTCTCCATCCATGCTGAATACTCTACAGAATGACCCGGATGACTGACAGAAAAATTAGCTAGCTCTCGTTGATCCCAACAGGCATACAACCTGGATCTGTCCACTGATGATAAGTGGGGAAAAGCGAAACGCTGAATCATTTCCCCCTCAAATGGGTGAAAATCCTGAAATTGGTCAAACTGACACATCACGGCCAGTGGGTGGTAGGTGATCATCCCTCTCAAACCAGCTAGAGGTAGATAATCCATACCCAGAGCATGAGTAATGAAGCTGTAGGGTGAGCTAAGCCCTGTACACATTAATATAGCAAATGGATCTCTGATCCCTGCCAGGAAAGCTGACCAAGATGCAGCATCTATACACTCTGCAGGCTGAAAGGAGTATGACATGGCTATATCATGGGTGAAATAATATCCATGCCGTCTGAATGTGCCAATCGGTCCCGACATAAACCACACGTATAGCATGACCGAACTTCCTATGAACACTCCTGCCGGATAAGTGCAGCAATATGTGGCCGACCTCTGCCATAATCATCGATAGGATGGTGTGACCCTCCTGGAGAGCTCTCACTGCCATAATGACACCGATGTCCAACTCATCCATGTACCGTGGCATGTAGACGTATGACAATATGCACAGCAGTAGTACATCCACTCTGGCCAAACACCACTGATCCTCCGGTGTGGTGAAATCCCCGAAATGCCATGCATAACTATCCTCAGAGCCAAATCTGTCAAACAAAAAATGATGGGATATCACGTGGCCAGATGTAATCTCATCTTGTACCACTCTACGCCTCAATCCGGTGAGGGTCATGAACTGTCTACTCATGTCTCCGATCGCCATGTGCACGCAAGGTTTATCCAACGGCAGCATCGTCAACCGTGCATACTCCTCCCAAATCGGAAGACCTGTCTCTCCGGTACCCAATGCTCTAGCATACCCTCCACAAATCATGTGGGAACCTGAAACATCAACAGGGTCATAGTATGTTGTAACAAATCATCTACGGTCACCCTGTCTGGTGGTGACATACTATCATACCATGAGCGCATACCAGATGCCACCAAAAATGGTAGGGTATGATCAATACGGCTAACTGTCGAAGAAGACATCTGTACGGGATGTGTCATAAGACCATCTAGGGGTCAATGCTGAAATATCTCTGGATATACATACATATGCATAACATAACAACATTCATGATACAATAGATGGAAATATGATATATGGAATGGAAAACTGTACATACATTCCTAAGTATATCATCATCTAATATATCTCTATATAGCTAAAATACAGGGAAATGGGGCGAAGCTACCCAACATCTCAATAGAGGCCTATCAAAAGAGATAACGAGAAATATACATCAGAAGAAGTCGATGGTATCGATGTCTACATCGTCAGTCCTGTCCACCTGATATAACTCCTCCTGAGTCACTCGATCTCTATCTACAGGGATGTCAGGCCTATATAAGGAAGGATCTGCCCATAAGGAGTTCGGCATTGCTGTATATTATTTTCTCAAAGATGCCTCGCATCTCAAAAATAAAAGCAAACAAGCTGAACATTTTAATAATAAAATGGAAGTATGAAAAGGTCTCAATTCCTATTGAGAACAGGGTTTGAAAAAACCTATTTTTTTACTAAACTTCATTGCTATATCTTGCTTAAAACTGAATTTTTCTATAAATTCAAACTCTTTGTATATAGGTGTGAACGAGGCCTCGCACTACTTTCAAATAATTGCACATTGACTCACACACACACACACACATTCATATAACAGTTTCTTTGAGAAGTGGCGGTCACCGTGGCAACACGGATGTCGGGGGGTGCCTAACACCTTCTCTCCGCATAATCAAGCCCCCGAACCCATATGAATCTCGGTTTAACAGACCCGTTTAGCAGTATCACATCACTAGGTCAATGTGCAAACCTTTTTGGTTGTGTTGGTGCAACCAATTAAAAACACCAACTAGCGACTCTTAAAGTCAAATCGTTCGACATTACACATGTTGGACCTTTATCACTTATTTTTTCAAATAAATCTCATATTAACATGAGAACACCAAAGAACAAGTAACGAAAAGGGACAACTAAAAATCCCATTGTCTACACACTTATATTCTTAATCCTGAATAATTCACCACAAAAATTTTTAAATCCATTAAATATCTTTCCAGAAATGTCAAATCCATTCACTTATTTTCTGTCTAGGTTCTAATATTGAACCTTAAATCAATCAATTATGATTATAAAAAATTTCTAAATTCTCGGGTTGTCACATAAGATACTATGATGATCTCAAGTCTAAGGATCATTTGTACTACTATCACTACAGGAATTCCAATTGACAGGCAAGTAAAACTCAATTAGGTATTCCTTAGAGAGTCACGTTCAGTGAACTTATTCTCCAATAAGTACCTACATACTTGCTTTAGTGTCTCCACACAAATAATCATGAGATCAATCATTCTCATCCACTAAGCAATCAATATATGTATCAATCTATCCAGATTCACTAATCCCTATTTTAGTAATCCATTGATTGAGAACATTTTAGTTTTAAGCTATCTTAGAATTTAGATCTCATTAGCATGATCTCATCATGATCTAAAAGCATTGCTTAAAACTATGGGTTTATCACATATTATTAAAATAGCACCATGTAGATAATAAATGCCTTTAATAAATAATTCTTTTATTAATAAAGAAATAAGATTGATTACAAAGTATATGCTTTATCATCACACATGATTGGCTTGTATGCATACTACTTTCAATCTCCCACTTGCACTAAAGACAATCGCCGTGGCATCTCATACCCATCTTCTCTAAGTGAAGATCAAACTGTTGTTGTGTTAATGCTTTAGTAAATGGATGTACAAGATTATCTTGAGAGTCCACATGCTCCAGGGTGACATTTTCTCTTTCAATGATCTCTTTGATCAAATGAAATCGCCGCAACACATGTTTGGATTTTTGATGAGACCTGGGTTCCTTAGCTAACGCAACAGCTCCGATGTTGTCACAGAATAAAGTTACTTGTACTGAACTTCTTCATCCAAACAGCCTCCTTTGCAGCTTCACTTGCAGCTATGTACTCTGCCTCTGTCACAGAATCAGTAATTGTTTGTTGTTTGGAACTCTTCCAACTTACTACGCCACCGTTTAAGGAAAACACATACCGCAAAACGGATTTACTGCCATCTTTGTACGTTTGGAAACTTGAGTCTATGAAGCCCTCTAGTTTCAATTCAGACCAACCGTAGACAAGAAACACATCCTTAGTTCTTCTTAAGTACTTTAGGATATTTTTCACTACCTTCTAGTGTTCTTCTTCTAGATTCGACTGATATCTGCTTGTCTCACTTATGCATGAGTGACATCCATTCTAGTACATATCATACTGTACATGATGGATCCTATTGCTGAAGCATATGGAATCTTACTCATACGGTCTCTCTCCTCAGGTGTCTTTGGGGCTTGTTTCTTGGAGAGATGTATTTAATGGCTCATCGGTATGAGACCACTTTTGGAATCTTCCATGCTAAACTTCTTTAGCATTGAGTCAATGTACGTTCCTTAGGATAAGCCAAGCATTCTTTTAGATCTATCTCTATAAATCATTATCCCCAAAATATATGATGCTTATCCCAAGTCCTTCATGGACAAGTGTTTAGATAACTAGATTTTAATTGATTATAGCATAGGAATATCATTCTCTATCAGTAATATATCATCAACATATAATATAAAGAATAAAATAACACTCACACTAACCTTCTTTTACACACATGGTTCATCTTTATGTTTGATAAAATCAAACTCTTTGATTGTCTCATCAAAATGGATGTTCCATCTATGAGAAGTTATCTTCAATCTATAAATGGATCGTTGTAGCTTACAGACTTGATTTGTTCTAACCTTTGAAACAAATCCCTCTAGCTTGTTAATATACACATCCTCCTCAAGTTTCTCATAGAGGAAGGCCGTTTTCACATCCATCTGCCAGATTTCATAGTTATTGTAAACTGTAATCGCAAGCAAAATCCGAATGGACTTGAGCATCGGTACTGGTGAGAAGGTTTCGTCATAGTCAACTCCTTGTCTTTGTTTGAAACCTTTTGCAACCAGTCGGGCCTTATAGATCTCTACCTTGCCGTCTGCTCCAGTCTTTCTTGTAAAGACCCATTTACACCCAATAGTCTTAATGCCTTCAGGTGGTGAAACCAAAGTCCATACTTGGTTTTCATACATGGAGTCCATCCCGGATTTCATGGCTTCTTGCCACTTTTCTGAGTCTTTACTACTCATAGCTTGTTCGTAATTCAATGGATCATCATCATCTATGATGTGTACCTCATCATCATTCTCTATGACGAATCTATACCTATCAGATATCTTTGGTACTCTTCCAGATTTATGAATAGGGTGTGTTGCAATAGGTTGTTCCACTTTTTTAGGTACCTGACTTTGATCTGTAGTATTTTGTGGTTCTTGAACCTCTTCAAGATATATTTTACTCTCACTGACCCTTCAAGGAAAAACTCCTTTTCCAAGAAGGTAGCATGTTTCGCAACAAACAACTTTTGATCAGTTGGATGATAGAAATAATACCCTGATGTTTCTTTAGGGTATCCCACAAATATAAATTTATTAGATCTAGTCTATAGCTTATCGTTTTCAAACTTTTTGACATAAGCTGTACAACCCCAAGTCTCAACATGCTTAAGATTTGGTTTCCTCCCTGTCCATAATTCATATGGGGTCTTAGGGACGGATTTGGTAGGTACCTTGTTAAGTAGGTATGTAGCAGATTCTAGGGCATATCCCCAGAAGGAAACTAGAAGGATGGTAACGCTCATCATGGATCGAACCATGTCCAACAATGTTCAATTTCTCCTTTCAGATACACCATTCATCTATGGCATCCCTGGTGGAGTCCATTATGAAATTATACTATTTTCTTTGATATAATTAAGAAACTCGCCGCTTAAGTATTCACCACCTCGATCTAATCGAAGAATCTTAATACATTTTCCAGTTTGTTTCTCAACTTCACTTCTGAAATCTTTGAATTTTTCAAATGATTCAGATTTGTATTTCATTAAAAACACATATCTAAATCTTGAGTGATCGTTAACGAATGTAATAAAATAAGAATACCCTCCTCATGCAATCATTGTCATAGGTCCATATACATCTATGTGAACCAACACTAACAACTCTATAACTCTTTCTCCTTTTCCACCAAAAGGAGATTTAGTCATTTTTCCCATGAGACTAGATTCACAAGTTAGATATGATTCATAATTCGATAGCTCTAGGAGCCCATCTCGATGCAACTTGGATAATCTTGTTTCATTAATATGACCAAGTCTACAGTGCCACATATAGGTATAATTAACATCATCTCTTTTCCTTTTATTAGTTTGTTTAATTTGAAGTATATTTTCATGCAAGTCAAGTATATAAAGTCCATTTCGCAAATTACCAACACCATATAAAACATTATTATTATAAATAGAACAACTGTTGTTCTTTATTATAATGTCAAAACCATCCATATCCAATAAAAAAATTAAAATAATGTTTATAATGATATTTGGAACAAAATAACAATTATTTAAATTAATAAACTTTCCCGTAGGCATTGCTAAACAATAAATCCCTATAGCTAATGCAGCAACCTTTGCTTCATTTCCCACTCGTAGGATGATATCATCCTTCCTCAGCTTTCTAATTCTGACCAGTCCCTGCATATTATTACATATGTGAGAACCACAGCCGGTATCCAATACCCAAGTATAAGATTGACTTTCAGAAAAATTAATTTCAATCATAAACAAACCTTGATTAGGATTCAAAGCTTCTCCAAGCTTCTTCTCCTTTTGTTCCGCAAGATAATCCTTGCAATTCCTCTTCTAGTGACCTGACTTGTTGCAATGGAAGCAAATTCTTTTGCAAGCTGGATCAGGTTTATTTTGATCCTTCACTCTCGCCTTACCCTTACCATTCTTGGATTTCTTTTTTTTAGAAGATACATTGGGTCTCTTCCTTTTCTTGGAAGAATCATCCACTATTAAGACATGGTCCTTCTTGGATGGGAAATGATCTTCAGCAGTTTTCAAAATGTTAAGTAATTCAAACAAGCTGACATCTAGCCTATTAATGTGAAAATTCACAACAAATTGTGAGGAGGTGTTCGGGAGTGACTACAAGACTAAATCTTGACTCAACTCCCATTCCATGACAAACCCAAGCTGTCCAAGACATTCAATCAGATTGATCATCTTTAAGATATGAGTCTCAATGGTAGTACCCTCGGTCATCCGAGATCGGAAGAGCTCCTTAGATACTTCATATCTAGCAGTACTACTTTCCTCACCATACAGCAGCATAGTAGGAGCATCCATGGTTTCATGTTGATGCTGAAGATCGTTACTCATTGATGTGAGCATCATGCATTGAGCCACAGATGCATCATCTTGCCACTATTTAAAAGTAGCAATCTCTTACTCAGAGGCTGTTTCTATAACTTTTGCAGGTACGGGCGAATTTAGGACATAAAAAATCTTTTCAGTAGTGAGAACAATTCTCAAATTCCTTAACCAGTCCGTGTAATTCGGTCCGTTCAGTTTGTTAGCATCAAGTATACTACGTAGTGAAATTAGTGAATGTGACATTTTCAAAAAATTTCATGTAAAAGACAATATTTTAGCAAACATTCATTTATTATTTTATTTAACCAAAATAATATAGGTCTTATTTTATATTGGTATCTCCCACTATTTTCTTCAAACTACATTACCCTCAAAATATAAGTCGCTAATATCTAATTAAAGATTTGCTAGTGGAATGTTCTTGTCTTCTTCGTAATCAAGGATAATGAATTCCACTGGAAATATAAACTTATCCGCATTGACCAATATATCTTTAACAATTCCCTTTGGGTAACTAACTGATCTATCCGCAAGCTGTAATGATATGTTTGTTGGTTTCAGTGCCAGCAAACCTAACTGAGTGTACATTGATAACGACATAAGATTCACACTCGCCCCTAAATCACACAAACATTTATCAAAGGACATGTTTCTAATTATGCAAGGAATAGTAAAACTACCCATATCTTTCAACTTCAGAGGCAACTTCCTTTGCAATATTGCGCTACACTCCTCCGTCAATTCTATAGTCTCATAATCTTCCAACTTCTTCTTCTTTGAAAAAATACCATTCATAGACTTCGCATAACTCAACATCTGTTCTAGGGCTTCTGCAAACGGAATGTTTTATATGTTGCTTTTTGAAGATTTCCAAGAACTTATAGAATTGTTTGTCTAACTTTTGCTTTTAAACTCTTTGTTGAAACGGTGGAGGATAGACAACTGGTACAACACCTGCCTGTTCCTTATCCACTTGTCTTTCTTCACACTTTTTCTATTCAACCACTCTTTCTTCACTTTCCTTAACATCTTTCTTTGGCGAATTTTTTGCACCTTGTCCGTCTAGATATTTTTCGATTTGTAATGTAATAGCTTGACACTGCTCTTGATTTCCCCTGGGATTCTTTTCAGTGTCATACGGTAAAGACCTTTGAGGTCTAATGTTCAAGGCCATAACAAGCTGTCCCATTTGATTTTCCATATTTTTAATTACAGCCGCTTATGTTTTCATTGTCTCTTCATTGCCAGATATATACTTCAAAAGTAGCTCCTCCAAATCTGACTTCTTTTCATGATGCGGAGTTGACTGTTGGTGCTGATTTTTAAAATCGGGGGATATGATGGTCGTGGAGCTTGCTGCTGATTCTGATTGTTTCTCCATGAAAAGTTTGGGTGGTTCCTTGCCCCCGGATTGTAGGTATTTTGATATGGATTAGGAGGTCGATTATAGCTACCTACAAACTGAACTGCTGCCAGATTTATAGCACACTGTTCTGTCATATGTTTCCCCACACACAATTCACACACATAAGCTACCTACTGAACTTGTACTCCCATGAGAGCATCCATTTTCTTTGATAGTGAAGAAATTTGAGCTGCTAAGGCTTTAACTCCATCCACTTCTAACACTTCAGCTGCCTTAGTTTGAGTCATCCTTGCAGTTGTCCACTGGTAGTTATTAGTTTCCATAGTTTCAATCAAGTCATATGTCTCCTCAAATCTCTTAGCCATAAATGCTCCTCCCGACGCTGCATCTATACTAGTCCGAAGATTACTGTTCAACCCATTATAGAAGGTATTCATCTTCAACCACTTGGGCAATCCGTGATATGGACACTTCCTCAATAACTCTTTATATCTCTCACAAGGTTCATACAGTGACTCCCCATGCTGTTGTTCGAACGTCGTAATCTTATTCCTTATCTTCGCTGTCTTTGTCGGTGGGAGGAATTTTGTTAAGAACTTTTAAGCTAGGTCATCCCAAGTAGTGATTGACCCTGATGGTAATGAATGTAACCAGCTCTTTGTCTTATCTCGTAGTGTGAATAGGAACAAACAAAGCCTCGCTGCATCATCAGATACCCCATTGTACTTAAAGTTATCACATATCTCCAGAAAGCTCACAAGATGCTTGTTCAGATCATCATTTGCAAATCCCCCAAACTGCACTGAATTTTGAATCATCTGAATTGTACCGGGCTTTATCTCAAAATTGTTAGCAATAATCTCAGGCCTGGTGATACTCGACTGAATTTCGGTAACCCTTGGTATGGCATAATCACTTAGTGCTTTCTGATCTTCCGCAGCTATTGTTTCTTGCTTTTCGAAATTCTCTCTAGTTTCTTTTATCCACTTACTCAACCATTGAAAACATCTTTTGATATCGTCTGCGTAAGGCAGTAAGTCTGGCTTCTTTGACCGAGTTTGCATGCACTATTTCAAATAACCTAAAATAAGAAATAAAATAAAAACAAAAAACAAAAATATTTAACTAAAATCGATATAATTAAACTGATATTGAAAGTAATAAAATTAATTATTTGTCCATGATAACGGTGCCAAAAACTTGTTGGGTAAAATCTAATTATGCACGACTCGCAAGTATACGTGATCAACAAGTAATATAATGATAAGTAAAGTATCGTTCCCACAGAGACAAATATTGAATTCTATCCTAATAATTACCAATCTTATATTATCTCAATTCTATTAAACTAATGATTTAATAATGAAATTAATGAAAAACTACAAAATAAAATAAAATCAACTAACTACCACAAACTTTAATTAGATATTATAGAATTAAGCATACAATTTAACTTAATGCTTCATTTAGATTGTCACACTTCTTTTTAATTCAAATTAACTATTCCAGTTCAATAATTAAGAACATGAAAGTAGATATAACTATATCTCGATGCACTATACCCATATCAACTTAAATTCACAGATTACAGAATTAAGAAAAACACCCTTATTAACTAATTTACTATATCTCTATGTGAATTACAAGTAAAGAAGGTTTAATCCCAAGTTCTTATAAGATTACATGCGATGCATAGGTATATCTCTATCCTAAATATAAATTATGAATCCCAAAAAAATGCAGAAATTACAATCACATGCTATTATGATTAAGTCTAAACCTATATTTCATCTCTCGAGTTCATACGGGTTCACAAAGAATTGGTGATCAAAAAACTCATAAATTATGCACAAACCATAATAGATGAACTGAAAATAGCTTCATTAAATTAAAATTAAAGCATAACAATCCTCATTTGGCAATAAGATCCATCATAGGCTTAATAAGAGAATTTAGTTCATAGCTAATGAATTAAAAACTGAAAAGATAAAAGAATTAAGCATCCTGATTACAAAACTGAAATTGAAGAATGAAAACAGTAAATAGAACCACCCTTTTCTTCAATTCACTCTGAAATCTTCGTGCTCCACCTCCTTACGTCAATTCGTCCAAAATCTTCTCAAAATCTAGAGTTTGTTAATTATAATCTTGAATGATGAATGAAGTTGATGGTTATCTCCTTTCTGTAACTGAATAGTCTTCTTATCCTATCCCAATCATGTATTAAGTCCACAAGTCTCGTAACATCAGAAGTATAATTATATCAGAAGTCTTCCATCTCTGTCGCGTACCCCCACCCCGGCAGGCATTTTCCTCTTGCTAACCCCCGCCCCGGTGGGGGATAAAATTACTGATGACATGGACCCCTACCCTGGTGGGTAAATTTATACTATGAAGCCCCGCCACGGCGGGCATTTTCTCTATACTTCACTATTTTTTTTCCTTTCCTGCTCTTTTTGCTGCCTTACCAATCAAACCTCTCCTTAGTCAATACATATTGAACCTGTAATATAAACCTAATATACAACATAAAACAGTACTAAAACATACAGATTAGCAACCATTTATGTCCGAAAAACTATCCAATTCGTAGGTATGAAACCCACTCATCATCGGGCTTATATGGTCGTAACACGGAAACATGGAAAACATTATGGATATGTTCTAATGCTGGAGGTAAGGCTACATCATATGCGACTTCTCCAATTATCCTCAATACTTGAAAGGGTCCAATGAATCTCGGGCTCAATTTTCCCTTCTTGCCAAATCTGATTTTTCCCTTCCAGTGGATACTTTAAAGAAAACAAAGCTACCAGATTGAAATTCTCGATTCTATTGATGTTGATCGGTGTACTTCTTCTGCCTATCATGAGCAGCTATTAATCTTGTTTTGATCACCATGAAAATCTCGACGGTCTGTTGTACCAATTCTGGTCCTAGCAATTGACGTTTGCCAACTTCATCCCAGCATAATGGAGTTTTTCACTTTCCATCATATAACGCTTCGTAAGGCGACATGCCAATACTGGCGTGGTAACTGTTATTATAATCAAATTTTTCCAACGGTAGATGATCATCCCAATTTCCTTTGAAATTAATTATACAAGCTCTTAGCATTTCCTCCGATGTCTGGATTTTCCTTTCACTCTGCCCATCTGTCTGAGGATGATATGTCATACTCATTCTTAACTGCATTCCCAAGCATTCTTGTAGTCACTTCCAGAAGTTCGATGTGAAACGTGGATCTCAATTAGAGACTATAGACACTGGGACATCGTGCCTTGAAATAATTTCCTTCACTTATAATTTTTCCAACTGATCTAAATTAAATCTGATCTTGATTGGTAAGAAATGTGTTGATTTCGTCAGGTGGTCCACAATAACCCAAATTACGTCAAAACCTTTCTGAGTCATTAGAAGACCTACCACAAAATCCATCGTGATATGTTCCCACTTCCATTCTGGGATTTCTAATGGTTGTAACAACTCACTCGACCTCTGATGTTCTGCCTTAACTTTCTAACATGTCAAACACTTGGCCACATAATAAACAATGTATCTTTTCATATTCGACAACCAGAAATACTATCGGAGATCTCGGTACATCTTCGTACTCCCCGGGTGAATTTAATACCTTGAACTATGAGCCTCACTCAAAATGTCCTCTTTAACCTTTTGTACTGGCAAAATCCAAATTCTTTCCCTGAATCTCAACATCCCTTTGTTATCAATCTTTAATTTCCCTTCATCTCCTTTAGATATTCTTTTCCTGATTTTCACACATTCCTCGTCTTTGAGTTGTTCTTCTTTAACCTTATCCACCAAAGTTGGACCAGTTTCTATTTGGAATAGTTTTTCATTCGACTCCTTCGGATATTTCACTTCCAACTCCAGTTTTTCCATTGCTAAAATTAGCTCCTCATGAGCGGTTAACATGGACAGTTTCTCTCAACCCTTTCTGCTTAAGTTGTCGGCAACAACATTCGCTTTACCCAAATGGTATAAAATCTCACAGTCATAATCCTTTATTAACTCCAATCATCTACTTTGACGCATGTTCAAATCTTTCTGTGTGAAAATATATTTCAAACTCTTATGGTCTGCATATATTTCACACTTCTCCCCGTAGAGATAATGTCTCCAGATCTTCAAAGCAAACACTATCGCGACCAATTCAAAGTCATGGGTCAGATACCCCTTCTCATAATCCTTCAATTGTCGTGACGCATACGCGATGACCTTGTCGTTCTGAATAAGCACATAGCCAAGTCCTTTATGTGATGCATCACTATACACCACAAAATTTCCTATGCTATCAGGGAGGGACAACACAGGTGCTGTGATATCCCGGGATTTCGAATAATCCGAATTTTACGAATAATTATTTTTATTTAATATTGATAGTAATTATTAATATTGTGTTGTGTATCTATGATACGAGTTTTGAGATATAGTCAATTTGTGTACTGACTGAGAAAATAAGAGTAGAGTTGTGTTTAATAGAGAATAAAAACCCTAACCTTAGTTATGGATAGGGATTTGGTAAAAAAACATAATTTTAATAATTGTGTTGATGAGTACGCGTTTGTACTGTATAGAGTTAATGATCAACGATTGATCGGATATGGTATAAAATTAGTAAACCCTAATAAGAGATTAAAAACCCTAATCTCAGGTTTAAAAACCCTAACATACAGTTAGGAACCCTAATTGAATGTCGGGAAGCCCTAATTTTAAATTTGGGAACCCTAATTAGGATACACTAATCCTAATTAGTAAGCCTTAAAGTGATTAGTAAACTTTAATATAATTAGAAAACACTAATTATATTTTAGTTATCTTAATTTTCTATTTTAAAAACCCTAATTAAAAAATTTTAGAAACTAAAGTTGTAAAACCTAAGGGTTAGAACCTTAGGGTTAAACCCTAAAGGTTAAACCTTAAGGGCTTGGACAAATGTCTAGATTGCCATTAAAATTACTTGTTCAATGACCAAAATACCCTTTTTATATTCTTTAATATGTAACTTGTCGATCTTGCCATATTTGGAGTTGTTCACCAACTTTAACTTTCCTTTTGACTTAAAATATCAACAATCATCTACTTAATTGATAGCAACATCAGCTATAGGCATTGTATTTATAATATGTAAGGATTAAAGAGAGAAAAAGTCACCGATATTTCTCATTTCCTTTATAACCTTCAACCAACCTCTTCTCTCTCCTTAACCCACGAAATACTAAAGTAATTCAGTTCCTAGTAAAGCCTCTAACTCACTAAAATCAGTAGGAGAAGGCAAGATCAAAGCATCTTCAAGAGAAAGGTATAAAGCCCTAACCCTATTTGATCTTATATATTAAGATAAATTATGTGTTTAAGTGTTTAATCATGTGCTAGAAGATGTTTTAAGATGATCTATCATAGATCTATAGCATCAAAAGGCCTTAAATCGAAGTTTTCAAAAACTATTCTTGAACCTTAAAAGTCGTCTGACAACCATATGTCAATGGCCCTAGATTCTTCCGTGTTCATGATTTTTATTGTTTTATGTTTTAGATCTGTAGTTTGATATGAGGTCTTTGATCTGGAAGTGGAATCATAGTCATTCCATGTCCATATTGTATGTTATTCATGGTCAAAACCCGTTGAGCGAGCATGACCGGATGATTTCTGGGTAACCCAAAAATTATATATCCGAGTCTGACAATGTTTTGCAAGGCCCAGATCTATCAGGTATGATGTTGTTTGATGATATGTTTGTAACCAAGTTGTAGCCTACTAGATCTACTCTAAATATATGTCCTTAGATCCTTCAAACCATTAATGTATTGAATGGAGTGGCTGGTCAAACTAGCCTACTCGACCTGGATGTCTGTTTTCTGGAATTTCCAGAAAAGGTATGAACGAACCTTCTGACAAGGTTTGACAGGGATTAATCTGAAGATTATGATGTACTAGAACTGCAATCATGCTATATATGTGTTCCTTGACATAATAACTATATACTTGAACCATAAAATCAGCAAACTTGTCGACGTCGGGATTTTTTAGTGTCCCTTTTCGTTACTTGTTCTTTGGTGTTCTCATGTTAATGTGAGATTTGTTTGAAAAAACAAGTGAAAAAGGTCTGACATGTATAATGTCGATGATTTGACTTTAAGAGTCGCCAATTGGTGTATTTAACTGGTTGCACCAACGCAACCGAAAAGGTTTGCACATTGACCCAGTGATGTGACGCTGCTAAACGGGTCTGTGAAACCGAGATTCATTTGAGTTCGTGGGCTTGATAATGCGGAGGGAAGGTGTTAGGCACCCCCTAACATCTGTGTTGCCACGGTGACCGCCACTTTTCAAAGAAACTGTTATATGAATGTGTGTGTGTGTGTGGATCAATGTGCAATTATTTGGAAGTAGTGTTGTATCTCGTTCGCACCTATATACAAAGGGTTTGAATTTATAGAAAAATTCAGTTTTAACCAGATATATCAGTGAAGTTTTGTAAAAAGAGGTTTTTCAAACCTTGTGCTCAATAGTAATTGAGGCCTTTGATACTTCCATTTTATTATTAAATAATCGGCTTATTTGCTTTTATTTTCGAGATGCGAGGCATCTTCGAGAAAATAATATACATCAGTGCCAAACTCCTCATGGGCATGACATCCATCCAAGGAAATTCGACATCAAATAATGTACAAGCCGCTTCACAATGGAAAAAACGTCCATCACGGAACCAAGAATCTAGATTCAATGAGTGAATCAGTGATCACATGATTCCTAGGCTCACATGATCTGCGGTTTGTATGGAAAGCGATGGCGATTATATATATAAAAGCTGTAAATATATATATACAGACATGATCAACCACCATGAAGCAACTCCATGGGGGATCAGAAAGGTTAATATATAAAAGCAGAAATATATATATATATATGGACATGATCAACCACCACGAAGTAAACTCCAGGTGGGACGAAATATAAATAAAGCTATAAAAGCAATCATCTGCCACGAATTAAACTTTAGGCAGGACGAAATGTAAATAAAGCTGTAAAAGCAATCAACTGCCATGAAGTAAACTCTAGGTAGGACGAAATGTAAGTAAAGCTGTAAAAGCAATCAACTGCCATGAAGTAAACTCCAGGTAGGACGAAATGTAAATATATATATATATGTACATATATATATAAAAGCAGTAAACGCACCGGATATAAATCTAGGCTCATCGAATATGTCTGACAACAATTATATATATAAGTATATATATATATATATATAAAAGCAGGTAAATGCTCCGAATATAAAATCCAGGCTCATCAGATATGTCTGACAACAGTTATATATATAGACAACGGATCCATTCCGGGATCCCGGACTGGTCAAAAATCCGGACCCCAAAATTTTTTTTTTTTTTTTTGTAGAACAACTAAAAAAAAATTATGGAACTGAAATTTTTCAATAATATAGTGTTTTGGGTGTGTTTTTAATACCTACACCAACCAATGTATGTACAGTCTGCCCAGACTGTATAGAAATATTTTGGTATAGGCATCCAAATCACACCTAAAACACTGTATTATGTAAAAATTCAAATTCCATAATTTTATTTTTTTTAGTTGTTTCAAAAAAAAAAGGTCCGGATTTTAATAGAGTCCGGGATCCCGGACTAGATCCGGACTCTATATATATATATATATATATATATATATATATATATATATATATATATATATATATATATAAAGCAAAGAAACGCTCGAGACATAAGTCTAGGCTCATCGAGGCAGTCGACCACAATTTATATATATAAGTATATATATATATATATAGCAAAAGTAAGCGCTCCGGACATAAGTCAGGCTCTCAATCGAGGCATAACTTCGATAATGTTAGTCCATATATAAAATATATACATATATATAACATATATATATAAGTATATATATAAAGACAAAAATGAAAACCACGGACCGAAGTCCGGGCAAACACACACAACACGACTCTCAATGTGTATAACAGTGTGTGCTAATATGAAAAGAAAGGCCTTATAGAATGTAAGAAGGCTTACAATGGGCTACCAATGTAGAGTTCTATGACTCTATGTGGATAAACACTCAGCTCCCGCCGGATAAAAGTATAGCTATATGTGAGCTAACAGATGTTTAAACTGAGGAAACACTCAATATGGGTGTGTACAAAGTAAATTGGACAGGGCTTCCTCGCCTTTTCTCTCTCTTCTCTCTTCCAAATGGCTGACCCCAAGGTCTATCTTTATAGATTGATGGCCGCAAGTGTACCTGCGGCAGCCGTAGTTACACCTGCGGCTGGTCGAGGTGTCCCCGGGCTTCGCTGGTCCCATTGTCTCGAAGTACGTGCACTCATGCACTGTAATGTTCGCTCGAACTTATAGAACTTCAATCCGAGCATCCGAACGAGGTATATGTGACCTTCTTCGGATAGCTTGTGTCGAGAGTTACGCAATGACATGGATTAGAGGTTGTACCAAGTCAGTAAGAGGAGACCATGCCCATTGTCTTAAAGCTTCAAATTCTATCCGGTGTACTGTCACGCGTAATAGTCACTCAGGATTGTAACTCCTCAGTTCTTGTGGGACATTATTGTATGTATATATATATGAAGTGTTGAGACGATGAGCAGGTGTTGATGTGGCAAGATGACGTTTGACTCTTCGTCGGGGTTATCTCCGGTTTGAGTTGAAAGCAGACGTTGCTCAGGGTTACATCTGAGATTGGACTACTGCAAGTGTTTGAATGCTGCAAGGTCATCTTGGGAGTGTGCCTGTCTACCCATTGTTAGCTCTGGGTCTGAGGGATGAGTGCCTTGGCAGGAGGTTTGAGCTTGAAGCTGATAGCATGTGTTTAAAACAAGCATTTCAGGAGTTATCGCCGGAACTGCAACAGCATTCCTTGGGGTTATCGCCAAGGACGAAACTCGGGGTTATCTCCGATGTTAAAAATGATTCTTCCGGTGTGTGTTCCGGGTTTGGAAATGATGTTCCCGATGTGTGTCCTGGGTTTTGAACTTGAACTTTTGGTAGTATCCGAAATGGATGTAAGCTATCTTCCAGGGTTATCTCTGAAAGACGAATCAGCCCTCCTACAATGTTAGTAACAGGTGTGCAGAAAATTTTGAGTGTCTACAGATGCCCCTCTTTATCATATTCATGCAATGCAAGGTATTGATAGGATAAAGAATCCTAGACACTTGAAATGCAAGTAAAGTAAACATGATGTTATGTGCAACAACATGATGCAAATGTCTGATGCATGATTGTCAGGTAATCCTGTTGGGATGACAATCAGTGATGGCTTGGACATGCGATCCAAGTCTTAAAGGATGTTGACGTTGGGGCTATCACCAAAGTCTCGAATCCTAGAAACTGGCTTATATTCCATAGAGGTTCCTCTTATGTGCAAGAGATCTGTGGGGATAAAGCTTTGTCTTTTTGAGGATGTGTATAACATATTTCCTCATTTTGTCTGAGTTAATGCCAACAGTCTGTTATTTTCAGGGTTTCCTGACCTTTGCTGATGTGTGTATCACTGGATAGATCCATGTTGGGTGGATTGTCAAGGTTGCTTGACCTTCATTGATGTATGTGTCAATGGTCGCACTAAGTTGTAAACCCCATGGGGGGATACATGTTGCTTGATGGGTTTACTTGCCATCGGGTGAAATAGCGTCGAGGTTGCTTGACCCTCATTGATAATGATGAATGGTTGAATGAGGTCATTGAAAACCGTAGAATGTGATGTTGTGTGCGTTGTGACCCTCACCGGGATACTTTATCGATTTATAACCCGGTGTTGTAACCCCCAGGGAGGTTTAGCATTTAAATGGTTTTGGCGTTGTAACCCCGGGGAGGTTTTAGGTTGTGACCTGCAATGGACATCGGACCTTTGTGGGGGTATTGTCGAGCATGATTTGTAAAAGCTGAACTCATCGGTATAGTATACCCTACATTCGGGTGAATACCAGTGAGATGAGGGGAGTTCAACTCTGACCCGTACAAAACTAGGATTCCAAGCTATTCTGCTCAATCGTGTAGCATTTTTATTCCTGATTTGGCCTTTTCAGCTTGTGCGACCTCCTTTGCAACTCTAACTGGAGCGAGCCGGAGGTGTAGGACCCACGTAGGAGTGCCTCAGATACACCTGCAGCAGCCGCAGTTGGACTTGCGGCTAACCATGGCTATGTAAAGCCCAAAGGTTGCTTTCATAAGTCATTTTCAAGCTGCACTGCGAAAGAAATCTGAGAGCTCTTCTTCAGATCTGCTGAGTTCGGGCAACTTTCTTCTACATATTACGCCACCGTGCATAAGTATTCTTCATCATCCTAGTAACATATGCATGTATTTTTTTCCAGTTTTTATTCGTTGGAAAATGACTTATCACATGAAATGCATTTAGACACATAGTAGTGAATATGCATGCTGATATAACTTGATAAAAAAATTATTCAACATAGCAAATGTTAGTATTAAACCATGATGAACATAATGGTGTGAAAAATTTTGACTTTTGAAACAGTCAAATTGGCACCTTTTATTGTCATTTCTTATCCTATCTGAGGACAAATGAGTAAAGGTAGAAAAGTAAAATAATCCTGGTAATTAGACTACACTTACAGATTTTTTACTGTGATGTGATAATGTATGTAGGATGTATATGACTGTGTATAGGTGTGCTCTTGAATGGCCACCTAGTCATGCTATATGCGTGTGGATAGTCCCATTTACAAAGGGGCTATGGCAAAAAAATTCCAAAATGTAGGAATTGAGTAGCCATGCATTTTTAACTCTCTTTCTAGATGTATGTTAAAACAATGCATACATGCATGTAATCGTATAAATGCATTTTGAAAAGCTCTAGGTAAAATTTACCACACCTTTTACGAGGTGATTTGGAGACTTGTTGTCCGGATATTATGGATCCGGATCAGTGAGTAGTTCCGTGAGGACCACTTGAGGTGTACGGAGGAGGGCTTCGAAGAGCCTCGGCCTGGTCATCAAACGACCTCGTCGTTTAGTGGAGGCGGTGATACGTCTATCCGGGTTGAAGTACCAAATGTCGAGGAAGAGGAGGAGGACGTCTGGATTGAGGTTCCTGCTCCTCTTCATCGTGTTCCCCGTAGGGAATTGCGAGTATTCAAGTGGCGAACCCGGATCTTCCGGGTGACTTGAGTAGGCATCCTTGAAAGCATACTGCACTGCAAATGAGGTATGAAGTTAGATCTTTAATCTTCCTTATTTCCTATTGATGAGAGAGTCGAGGATTACGATGTTGATCTGCATTTGATGTAGGTTCCCGACTTCACACGACCTCGAGGGAATCGGTTTAGCATCCACTCTATGTATCGGGCTTTGCATGATGACTATGAGCGATTGTATACATGGTTTGGGGATTTGGGATGTTCTTTTCCATTCTTCCCGTCATTGTCCTGGGTTACCTCGGGGCATTATCTGGCGATGGTTTCACCGACTTCGATCCTCTCCATTTCTTTGGACTATGAGGTGATGATGATGACGCCGATGGATTGGCGGTTTATCACAGGTATGGAGTTTGGAGGGGATCTAGTGCCTTGCACGGCGGATATTACCCCTACTGCCGTCAGATCCTTGTTGGGAGTTCTAGCGGAGGCGCTCAAGGGCAGGACTGTTCGTACAGGTCCTTTGAGCGTAGATGCTATGAGCGGGCTGTTGAGTGAGCCCATACCCGATGATGTGAGAGTCAGGGATCGCATTCTTCGGCGATTGTTCCTGATGATCATTAGGGGCTTCTTCATAGCAGATAATTCCTCTACGGTGTCCTTCGCTTTGATCAGCGCCACTCGACACGTGGACCGTATAGGAGACTATGATTGGGGTTCCTACACATTTGCCTACTTCTTCAAGGGAATGTGTATGCAATCGCAGGGCTTGACCGAGGTGTGGTTAGGATTCTACCCATTTCTGCTGGTGAGTGTTTCTCTTATCTTTTCCCATATATAGGTTAAGAGTGTTGACAGATAGCAGATGTTGCCTTTGTGTTGGCAATTTTGGGCCTATGAGAGGCTTCCATGTTTGCGTCCTGTGGCGTGTGTTAGTTTAGACACCTATCCACGAGGACGAAGAGATGGCATCATTCCATCTTGGCGGAGGTCCACATTCTTTGAGGTTTCACTCATTGTTGCTTCTGTTTGGAGTTGTTGACAGCGGATGTCATCACATGGGTTCCCTACTCTGGGGAGCATTTGGGAGTTGGATTTGAGGATGGGTACCCAATTGGAGTTGAGTACGTCATTTCCACCGTAGGATTCCTCTCTTCACGAGATGGAGGATGGGAGCTCTCTTTTTAGAGAGCGTCTTATCGGGAGCACTACACAAGAGAGATTCGCATGCTTAGATCTTGCCTCTGCCGAGCGTTATTGGCTGTTTTAGATCACCCATCATTGACATCCCATTGTTGGGGATTGGCGGTTTTACTTTGTCGAGGGCCCTTGGACTCGGGGAGATGTTCCAACATTGGTGGATCCCTCGTACTATTGGAGCTCGGACTCCGCGCCACACGGTTTTATGGGGATATGGTTCGAGGATCCGTGATGATGATGGATTGGCTAGCTTTGTGTCGAGATCCGACTCATGTGACCTGATTGACAGATTGACGGCGGTTGGGCCGGGACACATCTTTTCATTCGGCATTTGGGTAGAGATCCTTGAGAGTAGATACTTTTGATCCTTCCAGCTCTGGCGGCTGCCCTCGGTGACCCATATGGCTTTGTTTGTCTGCAGATCCTCCATTGTATAGGCACGACATCCCCAGTGAGATAGAGATCCGATGACTCAGGAGGAGTTACATCAGGTGGATAGGATCGATGATGTAAACATCGACACCATTAACTTTTTCTGATGTATTTCTCGTTATCTCTTTTGATAGGCCTCTGTTAGCTGTTGGGTAGCTTCGCCCCATTCTCGTTATATCTTTTGATAGGCCTCTGTTGGATGTTGGGTAGCTTCGCCCCATTTCCACATATTTTAGTTGTCTGAGAGATGTATTAGATGATGATATACTTAGGAATGTATGTACACTTTTCCATTCCTATATCATATTGCCATCTATTGTATCATGCATGTTATTATTATGCATATGTATGTATGTCCGAGATATTCAAAGATTGACCCTGGATGGTCTTATATGACACGGCCCATCTGATGTCTTCTTGACGATTAAGCCGTATTGATCATACCCCCACCATTTTTGGTGGTATTTGGTATATCTTCATGGTATGATAGTATATCACCATCATACGTGGTGATCGTAGATGATTTCTTTGCGACATCTATGACCTTGTTGATGTTTGAGTTTCCACAGAGATTTAGAGAGGTATATGCTGAAACCTTTGGGTATCGGAGAGGCGGGTTTTTCGATTTGGGACCCGGGAGTTGACTCTACTTTGGAGGAGTATGCACGGTTGATGATCTTTTGCCGCTGGGCGGACCTTGCGTGCATATGGCTATCGGAGACATGAAGCGGAGCAGATTCATGACCCTCACCGGATTGAGGCGTAGAGTGATGCGGGACGAGATTACATCCGACGCCACGTGATATCCCAAAGATTTTACATTTGATGATTTGGCTCTGAGGATAGTTATACACGGCATTCCGTGGATTTCACCACACCGGAGGATCATTGGCGTTCAGCCAGAGTGGATGTATTGTTATTGTGCGTATTGTCATACGTCTTTATGCCACGATATATGGATAAGCTGGATATCGGCGTCATTATGGCAGTGAGAGCTCTCAGGGAGGGTCATACCATTATTATCTGATGATCATTGCGAGACTTTGAGGTCGACTATATCTTCTTTGCACTTATCCGGTGGGAAGTGTTCACAAGTAGCTTCGGTCATCTTTGTGTGTGTGGTTTATGTCACACTTGAGACCGATTAGCACATTCGAGATGGCAGGGGTTTTGTTTCACCCATGATATAGCCATGTCATACTCCTTTCGACTGTCAGAGTGTATGAATGTTGCATCGTGGTAACTTTCTGGCGGGGATTAGGATCCATTTGCTATATTATTATTGTTCGGGGCTTAGCTCACCCTAAAACTTCATTACTCATGTACTCGGGCATGGATTATCTCCTCTGGTTGGATTGAGGGGCATGATTACTTACCACCCATTGGCCGTGATGTGTGTCGGTTTGACCGATTTTAGGATTTTTCATCCTTATGAGGGGCGAGTGAGTTACGCTCACTTCACGCCATTTATCGGTGGAGAATAGATCCGGGTTGTATGCTGTTGGGATCGGCGAGAGTGGGTTGACTTTTTTTTCGTCATCCAAGTTGTTGTTACGTGAGTATTCCGCATGGATGGAGATGAGAGACGTTGGTTGCGGTAGTATCCACGATCAGGATGTTGATTACGACGATGAGGAGCCTATAGAGGAGGCGATTTCCATCGATGATTTAATTTTGGGTTGCCGACATTTTTGTGATGGATTCTCCCACCCCGAAAAGTGCCTTTGTTACTCGATTATTCGACACAACATTTGGGAGCGAGCTTACATCGATGACCTATGATAGAGATCGGGCTAGAGGCGCGATGTTGTGACTCTTGATGGGAGAACGCTCTCTATTAGAGAGGGATGAGGCTAGATCGGCCGGGGATGCATTGATTGTGGAGCGGGATGCCGCCTTATCTGCTAGGGATGTGGCCATTGTAGAGCGATACTTGATGAGATCCCGGATATTTGCATCGGTCTTGCCGATACATGAGTGCTTACATTGATGAGCATTATGCCACCATGCGATTAGCCTCGATCTGCTGCTAGCTCGTGTAGATACCATTGGGCGAGCTTGCGGTGTTACCTCCGTCTTGAGAGGGGATGCCATGTTAGATCGATAGTCCGCATATATACGGATCTATAGATAGCTTTGTATTTTCTGCCTGCAGACTAAGCTTAACCATTTTGTCATATACAACACATATGTATATATCAAAGCGATATTATGTATGGCGGGAAATATATTTTGATTCACTTCCCTTTTAGTTATGCCTTGATACTTGCTTGATATTTGCTGTTTCTTGAGGGCCTTGTGATCTTGATGCATTACGAACTTATCCTTGATAGGTGGACATTGAGACGTCATGAAGATCTCTCGAATGGGATCATTGATCTGTATGTATCCCTACCATCTTTGGTGTCTTGGGAATTTGGTATCTGTATGGAAAAGTGGAGAGGAGGGTGGTTTTCCTCTCTGAGATTGACCAGCTTTCACGGATGGTCGCCGATACTTCTATTTGTGAGAAGCCTAGTTAATTCCATCTCTTATGGGTTGGTATTGCTCTTTGAGGCATGATGATCACGACTTAGATGGTCACCGAATCTTCTATTTGTGAGAAGAGGTTGGGTAATTCCATCCCTTTGATCTAAAATCGATGAAATGTGGTGAATTGAAGGTTGATCCCGATCTTAGTGTGACAAGTATTTTTTGTTACGGTAGGGGTTAGGCCCGAACCATAAATGGTACCTACGTACTCCTATTGAAGAGGAGATCAAGTCTGCGTAGTTCGAACCTGGTGTAAGAGGTTCAATGTTGAATGTGAAAGGCAGAAGCTTTATTGGTGAAGAAGGGTGTAGAAGTATTTTTGTTGTTTTTTTTTTTGTAGAGGAAGGGCGAAATGTTTTTGTTGTTTTTTTTTTGCGTGCGGCCATATAGAATATGGTTTGCCTCACGTACCCCAGGTATCGGGGAGATCGGTCGGTTATGTAGTTCACCCCTCGGGGACGAATCGTGACCAAAAGAGTGTATGAATCCCATGTGCGAGGCTATATCTGCGGGGAGAAAAAGTTTGATCCCATAATGGGGATAAAAGCTGTAGGTGTGGAAAAAGTTTGATCCGTCTTGGGATAAACTTTAGCGTGAAAAAAAGTTTAATCCGTCTTTAGGATAAACTGCGGTGTGAAAGGTTTAATCCGTCTTGGGATAACTTAGAAATTGTATGAAAAGATTGAAATGAGGTGAAACCAAAATCTTTGGTTTTTGAAGTGTATGTTTCCACGAGGCGAAGAGTTTGTAAAAAGGAGAGGGTTCAAAATCGGAATGGTGGTGATTTGATGATCAAAACCGGGATGTTTGTTTGATGGTAACTTTGGACATAGTATCGTTTCACGGTGTCCGAGTTGATAAGTTGTGGAAATTCATCGCCATCTATTTCACCAATCTGAGAGCACCTCTGTCAATACCTCCTTGACAATAAATGGGCCTTCCCGATTAGGAGCGAATTTTCCCTTAGATTGATCTTGGTTGTCGATGATCTTCTTTAAAACCAAGTCATGTTGTTTGAACTTGCCGTAGTCGGACTTTTACATTTGTAGGATCGATGCGATCCTTTGTTTATAATGACCGTGGAAGATAGTCGCGGTTCACCTTTTCGTCATTAGAGACAATTGGTGATACATGTCTTGTACCCATTGATCTTCATCTAACGAGCATCCATCAACACTCTGAGGAGGATTCCATTTCCACCTCTATATGAGAACCTTTTCCTTCCATCCCATAGGCTAATGAGTGAGGGGTTGCCCAGGTGGAAGTGCGCATGGAAGTTACGTAGGCTAATAAAATTCGAGAAGCGAGAGTCGGGCCATCCTTTGTGATTGGCGGACATTTTTACGCATGATCTTTTTGATGTTTTTATTAGCCGCTTCAACAACACCATTCATCTTTGGACGGTAGATGATGGAGTTAAGGTGTTTGATGTGGAATTTTACGCATAACTCCTCCATCATTTTGTTGTTGAGGTTCTTAGCATTATGCGACACAATGACCTCTGGTTGTCCATATCGACGGATGACATTGTTTTTACGATGAAAGCAATGATGACTTCTTTAGTAACCACAGGGGAAGGATCTTTGCTTCTACCCATTTGGTGAAGTAGTCGATCATGGTGAATATGAATCGATGTCCATTCTTTGCTTTGGGCTCGATGGGCCCGATCACGTCCATTCCCCACATTGAGAAGGGCCATGCGAAACTCATATTGTGGAGTTCCTTGGAGGGGCGTGGATAGCATTCCCATGAATCGGCATTGATAGCACCTCTTGGCGTGATCATCACGATCGACTTTGAGTGTAAGTCAATAATGCCCTGTTCTAAGGATCTTCTTGACAAGTAGGGGTCCGCTCATGTGAGGGCCACATACTCCACCATGGATCTCATCCATGAGTCTCTGAGCTTGGTCTTTATCCAGACATCTGAGGAGACCTAATCCTGCATCTCTTTTATAGAGTGCATCTCCGCTCAGGTAAAATTTCATAGCAAGTCGATGGATCCGCCTCTTCTCAGTTAGACTCGCCTCAGCGGGTGTAGATCCGTCTCGTAGATACTCCTTGATGTGTATCAATACCAAGGATTGTGAATGGGAGGTAGTTCATCCGATACTTCTCCAAAATAATTCCCATAGACTGGGGCTTTTCGCATTATAATTGTAATGCTTGGCGTGTTTTCCTTGTCAAGTATGTGAACCAAGGAGGCCAACGTCGCTAATGCATCCGCAAAATCATTCCTATTATGAGGAATGTGTAGAGAGGAGATTTCTTCGAACTCTAAAGCCATCTATAGAACTTGTCGATGGTTAGGCAGCAAATGTAATTCTTTGGTTTGATAGATTCACGTGGATTGTCTAATTACCAATTCGGAATCCCCAAAGACAGTTAACCGACTGATGCCCATTGAACGGGCAAGTTTTAGCCCCATGATATAGCCTTCATACTCAGCTGTGTTGTTGGTGTGACAAAATACAATTTAATGACGACGGATATCTTTGCTCCCGTCTGGATATATTAGAATTGCTCCGCTCAAGAGCTTACGTATTAACGACTCCATCAAAATACATTTTCCACGTACGGCGTATATCGTCTTGATGTTGTTGTTGTTGAAGCTGTCATTACCCCTTCATCGGGAAGTATGTTTCAAGGGTTTGTAGTCCCTGCGGTGCGGCGACGATTGATCCATAATTCCTTGACCTTTGATAGACTTTTGCGTCACGTGAGAGCGATGTCAAATTGTTGTAGGATCAATTGCCATCTGGACGATCGACAATTCGATATGGGCTTCTTGAACACACATACTTGAGAGGATCCACGGGGATATGAGATGGGTTGTGTGACCATGGAGGTAATGTTGTAACCTCATGGAAGCCCATGCTAAAAAAGCACAACAAGTCTTCTCAATCGAGTGTACTTGTGTTCATTGATCTTTGAATCTTTTCTTTGAGGTAATAGATAGCTCGTTCTTGGCCTCTATCGTCTTTTTGCCCACATATCTGACCCATGGCATTGTCATTAATGGACGAATTACATGAATAGGGAACATCATCCACAGGTGGTACCAAAATAGGGCGTTAACCAACTGCTCTTTTGATTGTGAGGAAGGCTTTTTGACACTCATCATTCCATTTCATGGAGAGTTCTTCCTTAACAACTTGAAGATTGGCTCACGAGTTCTTTGTGAGTTGAGAAATGAACACTGTAATGAAGTTGATTCTTCCCAAAAATCCTCGTATTTCCTTCTGCATCGAGGAATGGGCATTTCCTTGATGGCTTTGATTTTGGTAGGATCGATTCAATCCTTTTGTGGTGACTAGGAAACCTAGCAACTTGCTTTTTTTAACACCAAAGGCGCACTTGGTTGGATTCAACTTCAAGTTGTACTTACGTAACTTTGTTGAAAAGCTTTTTGAGATGGTCTAAGTGGTCCTCCTCCTTTGGAGATTTGACAATGATGTCATCCACGTAGATCTCTATCTCTTTGTGCATTAAATCATGGAAAAAGAGCCATCATAGCTCATTTGATAGGTTGCCCGGCATTGATGAGGTAGAAATGACAATTATCTGTGTAGCAAAAAGTTCCCCAGGCGTGATGAAAGCGGTTTTCTCACGGTCCTCCTCGCGACCATAATTTGATGGTACCCATGAAGCAATCGAAAAGAGTACATGCAAGTATTGAGCGGTGTTGTCGATAAGAATGTGGATAAAGGGCAGAAAAGCTATCTTTAAAAAAGCTTTGTTCAAATCCGGTAATCCACGCAGACTCGCACCTTTCCTCTGGTTTTAGGCACGGAGAACAATGTTGGATATCCACTCGGGATATGTAGACACCATGATAATGCCGACTTGAAATTGT
Organism: Panax quinquefolius; assembly: GCA_020205615.1. NCBI lineage: Eukaryota > Viridiplantae > Streptophyta > Magnoliopsida > Apiales > Araliaceae > Panax > Panax quinquefolius. The sequence continues at coordinate 116,641,276 of CM035156.1, read as the reverse complement.
TTCACAATTTCTTCTTTAACTTTTTAAACTCCACTCGGGTTTCAATCGCTTTGAGTTTTTGCTAACTGGCTTGAATCCTTCTTTGATGGGAAGGCGATGAAGAACAATGTCGGTGGGACAAACCCACCATGTCTTCATGAGACCATGCAAACACATCCACGGAATTGGGTTAATAGTGCAACCATGTCATTCAGTTGGTTTGGGGGTGAGTGCGAACCAATTTGGATTAGCTTAGGGTTTTCTAAGGTTCCAAGATTGAAAGAAGTGGTTTGAGTCGAGGTTGGGTTTAGGTTTGTCTGCGACCCATTCCTTAATCTCTGAGGTGTCTCAATGTCCTCTTGTATATCCATCAAGTCTGAGTCAACTTTGCATCAAAGTTCTGACCCTTGTGGAGAGAAAGGCACCTCATCGACAAATGCAGCACATCTAAATTGAGTCTGAAAACAAAATATGCTTTCACTTAATATATGCAACTGTTTGATCATACAAAAGTGTTAGCATGTACTTGATAAAATAAGCTGCTAATCTTGTAAAGAAAAGTAAGCAATTAAAGTTATCTACGAGGCGGAGGAGGATTTTCTACCCATTTTACCCTCGTCGACCCGATGTGGAGTGTTTGCTCCAATTATCGAGGCAAAAGTCTGATGGATTTGCGATGATGGAAGGATCGTCATTGTCCTCCTTCTCCCGAATGATAACCATGACATCTGGGCAATCATCATCAGGGTGTATCTGTTTGTATGTTCATCATGAACAATGACCGCGTATACTGCCGCCATCATCAAAGCGATGTCATGTTTACGTTTCGTTCCTTTTCTTCCATTTTGGGATCGAGGAATCGGCACCTCTTTTGCTTTGATTAGCACTAAAATTTGGCTTAGGAAACAACATGGCCATAACATGGGTGGCACCTTTCTTTGGAGATTGTATCAACTCATGAGGTAAATGTATAGAAAATCGTCGTGATGTGGGAAGCTTGAGGAACTTCTTGTGTTTATGAGGATTCTGTGGTTGGGCTGGCGAATAGCCTAGTCCGGTTGTTCAATTTGATGGACATTTGAATAGGGTGCTTAATACCACTGTTATCTTTACCAAGCCCTTGTCGGTTGATGACCCAATGACATCATTTCTTGAGTGGTAAAAACATAACCTCGGCGAAAATCTTGGAGTGCAGGAAGTGGCGTTCCAATAGAATGGTATTGCGTGGTACTCACTTCCGAGTATGAAAACTGGTGGCTCAACTTTAGAGTTGAAGCGATGATTGGCGAGATCTCCTTGTTTCGGGATACTTGATTTCGGCGTTGGCGGTGACTAGGCTATTGTTGATAATGTATTTGAGCTGTTGATGTAGTGTGGAGGGAACGGCTCCAGCCATGTGTATCCATGGTCTCCCCAATAGCAGGTTGTATCCTGAATCTATCTTGAGGACGTGGAAGGATACATTGAATGTATTTGGACCAATCTCAATTGGCAACTCAATCTTTCCGATGGCATTTCGTCGGGATCCATCAAAAGCTCTAATAACCGTATGGCTGCTTTGGATCCGCTTGAGATTGACATTCATCTTCACCAAGGTGGCATAAGGACAGATATTTAGAGATGAGCCTCCATCTATCAAAACTCCAGCTAGCATGTACCCGGAAGACAAAATTGCAATGTGCAATGGCTTGCAATGACCGGGTCCCTTGGGTGGTATGTCATCATCGATGAAGGATATCACATTGTTGTTGAAAATGTGATCAACCAAATGTTGAAATTTTCCACATCCACTAATTTTGGCAAGTAAACTTCTTCCAAAACCTTGATAAGATCTTAGATGATCTTGGGAAGAAAACCAAGTCGATATAGATATATCGGTGTGGAGCTTCTCGTAAGCTTAAAACCACATTGGCTTCATTGTGGCCCATAGTGTGGAGGAATTTTTCAATCTTCTCCATGGGAATCTTCCTTTTTTGCTTGAAATAGGTTTCATAACTTGGTTGAGGAAGATACGATGGATTTTCCTTGACCTTTATGTAGCGATAGTATGAGGCGTGGATCCTTGACTTCTCCATAATTCCATGGAACTTTGTGTAAGATGACAACAGGATGTTGTAGTCTGAAGGGTAAAGAAATTGGCTCTGGTGCGGCCACTTTCAAAGGATTATCAGCTCCTTTGAGTTGAATTGGTTGTATGGGAAATGCTTTGACAGTCTCATCATCCACTTGGATATATAACTGCTACTGATCCCTTCCATTTGGTAGGACATGCATTCCCACTCTTGAGTTGCATGCGTGTAATCATCTCTGCTAGTTGCGAGGACACCGCTATCAATAAGATTACGAATGAGATGGCGGAGTGCCCAACATTCTTACATCTTTGTGACCACGAGAGTGTGAATGATATTGACACACTTCATCGAAATTGAACCATCTGAGCGGGGGATTGATTGGAGGTAGAAGGAAGGTAATTCTTCCTTCGTTGATCAACATTTGAAATATATCTCCTCCATAGATTGGCCCGGATATGTAAATTCTCTTTGATTGGCAAAATCCGGCGGGCTTTAGCATTTGCTCTCTTTGCAACCTTATCCTCCATAGCTTCACTTTCTGAAGGTGGTGATGGAGCATTCATAACAAATGGAAAGAGATAGGCATGCTCTGCTGATTAATTGACGTGTGACTTGATCTTTGGTGGGTCACCGATTACGCGATTACTCAATTTGTTTTGCAAAGAGCTTTCATCTTTCGTTCCATAGTAAACTGGAACTTTGCATAATCCCATTTGTCAACACCATCTTTGATGATCGGGGATGATTCATTGTTGAAACTAGAACTCTGTCCAGTGCTCCAACTGATCATGTTGACCTCTTCTTCTTTATGTTGAGGAAGGGGATTATCTTGCACATGAGGTTGATCTGGTTTGGTGACTATGATCTCACCGTTGTCTATTAAATCTTGGATCTTGTGTTTCAAGGCCCAACAATCTTGAGTATCATGTCCGGTGCTCGGCATGATAAGCACACTTAGAGTAGCATTAAAACCCCTCCCATTAGGGTTGGTGGTGGAAGAAGATGTGTAATTTTCTTTACGAGTAGTCGGAAGAGCAAGAATATTCTCGGCGAGTCCCTAAGGGTGTGAGCGTTCGAGGTCTGCTTTACTTCTCCACTTTTAGGCAATGGAGGGTTTGAAGATTGTGCTTGAAAAGGGGAGTAGTTTCTCCTTTGTATAGGCATGCTTTGATTGCCTTTTTGACCTTGTAGTATCAAGGAAACATCCTCCTCTTTCTTTTTATGGACCCTCTGGGGGTTGTTTCCATAAGATCCGATTTGGATGTGCTCGTGACTTTTTAAGAAGCGGCTAGGTCTTGAATTTTCTGAACTTCAATCCCATCTCGACCATCTCTCCGTGCTTGATCATTTTAGAGAATGGTTTGCCAATACCGGCTAAGACTCTCTCATAGAAAGGAGCTTCTATATATCTATGAATGTCGTGACCATTTACGATTCCGTCGTGGAAGGAATAACTTGACGATGAAGGCGCCTCCACCTTTGAGCATACTCTCTGAAAGACTCGTTAGACTTTTTCTTGACCTTGGTAATTTGAGTGCAGGTCGGAGCCATCTGAGATTGAAAACTTTATTGAGTGAGGAAGGCGTGAGCCGACTCTTCCCGACTATGGATCTTTGAGTTGTCTAATCTGTATACCATGAGCGGGCTTCTCGATCGGACTTTTACGAAATAATTTGCATTACGAGCTTTTCATTTTTCGCATAAGATCCAAGTTCTCCAATGAATACCTTTAAATGGGTATAAGGATCCCCTAATCCGTCATACTTTTCAAAATCAGGGGTTTTCAATTTATCTGGATAATGAACACCAGGGAAGATGCAAAGGTCAGCATATGAAACACTTCCATGTGTTCCAATCCCTTTGAGAACACGGATAGTTTCCTCCATTTGGAGGACCTTCTTCCTAATATCACCGGTGTCTGGATCTCCTTTGAGATGGGTGTTTTCAGGGTCTTTGTTGGTCGTATCCAACTGAGGTTCTGGAATTGTTTTTTCCAAACCTTGAGCTCCTCCTTGTGTAGAGGATTCTGTATGTGTAGGTATCTTTGTACCCTGAGTGGGCGATGCAATTCTTTCGATAAGAAATACCCAAATCATAATTTGTTTACTCAATCCGTCAAATTCTTCTCGGGAAACAGTATTAGACTGGTCAGAAGAAGACATGATTGGTTGTAGGCTCGTGGCCTTTTTGGATTTTGAGCGGGTAACAGGCCCAATGATTTCCCTACAAAAGACTTATATAGTTTAGTCTTAGGGATAATGTAAATGTTATCATAACATGTCCGTTTTAGGAATATTGTCCTGCAAAACCGGGTGTTAATTGATAACATGCATGCACAGATAATCTTCATATTTTCCATTACATAAAGATGAACATGGAATAAAATTACAAGTAAATGCTTTTACAAGAATTGAAAATGGAAAGCATGAAGAGACTTTCCTCGCGTTTGGTTTATCGGAGGTTGACCTATCTTAGGGTTACTCTCTCGGCTTTTTGACATGAAGGTTCCCAGATCATCGCAATCTACTTGACGGGAAGTTAATCCGGTCTTTCAACTGGAGCAAATCTAGGTGGTGCCTTTCCTGAGCCCCGTTGGAATTATTCTTCCCTACGAGTCCGATAATCAAACAAGCAAGCGGGATAGCCTCTGGTGGAGGAACCACACAACATACATTCACATACTGGCGTGTCTCACCGTTTATGCAAAATGATGACATGTGCGAAACACTAATATCACAGAGATAGATATTTAGCGGTGCGATAAAGTAAGATGCATTAGTACACATTCATCATAAATGTAAATGCAATATTCACACACAAGCATATAATAGTTTTGAAAAGCTTGTAATAGCGGCTTAAGCCCTCTTCTTTGGAGTCCCAGTGAGATCGCCACCTATCGACGTCGGGATTTTTAGTGTCCCTTTTTTGTTACTTGTTCTTTGGTGTTCTCATGTTAATGTGAGATTTGTTTGAAAAAACAAGTGAAAAAGGTCCGACATGTATAATGTCGACGATTTGACTTTAAAAGTCGCCGATTGGTGTATTTAATTGGTTGCACCAAACTTGAATGAAAAGGTTTGCACATTGACCCGATGATGTGACAACTGCTAAAGCGGATCTGTGAAATCAAGATTCATTTGAGTTTGAGGCTTGATTATGCGGAGGGAAGGTGTTAGGCACCCCGACATCCGTGTTGCCACGGTGGTACCACTTTTCAAAAAATTGTTATATGAATGTGTGTGTGTGTGTGGATCAATGTGCAATTATTTGGAAGTAGTGTTATACCTCGTTCACACCTATATACAAAGGGTTTGAATTTATAGAAAAATTCAGGTTTTAACGAGATATATCAATGAAGTTTTGTAAAAAGAGGTTTTTCAAACCACATGCTCAATAGTAGTAATTGAGGCCTTTGATACTTCCATTTTATTATTAAATGTTAAACTTGTTTGCTTTTATTTTTTGAGATCTGAGGCATCTTGAAAAATAATATCTGATGATGCCAAACTCCTCATGGGCATGACATGACCATCCAAGGAAATTGAGACATTTGTAAATAATGTACAAGTTGCTTACAATTGAAAAATGTCCATCAGGAACCGAATCTAGATTGATGAAATTTTGAATCTGTGATCACATGATTCCTAGGCTCACATAATCTGCGGTTTGTATGGATGGCGAAGCGATAGCGATTATATATATAAAAAGCATATATATATATATATATATACATATATATATATACATGAACCACCACCACAACTCACAATGGATCTCCATGGGGGATCGAAATGTAAATATATAAAAGCGGTAAATATATATATATATATATATATATATATGACATGATCAACCACCACAAGTAAACTCCAGTGGGAATGAAATGTAAATAAAAGGCATAAAAAGCAATCAACCGCCACAAGTAAACTCAGGCGGAGACGAAATGTAAATAAAGTTGTAAAAGCAATCAAGCGCCACGAAGTAAACTCGAGCGGGAAATGAAAGGTAAATATATATATATATATATATATATATATATATAATAAAAACATAGGATGTAAATCCGGGCTCATCGGATATGTCAATAAAATTAATAATTATATATATATATATATATATATATATATATAAGCGGTAAATATCGGATATAAAAATCCGGCTCATCGAGATATATAATAGCGATTATATATATATATATATATATATATATATATATATAAATGCTCGAGACATAACCTCAATTTATATATATATATATATATATATATATATATATAAATAGTAACGCTCGAGACATAAGTCTAGGCTCAATCGAGGCATAACTTCGATAATGTTAGTCCATATATAAAATATATACATATATATAAGTATATATATATATGACGAAAAAAATGAAAACCACGGATGAAAGTCAAGGCAAACACACACACAACCGACTCTCGATGTGTATAACGTGTGTGCTAATATGAAAAGAAAGGCTTTATAGAATGTAAGAAGGCTTACGGTGGGTTTGCCAATGTAGACTTCTATGACTCTATGTGGATAAACACTCGGCTCTCCATGGGATAAAAGTATAGCTATATGTGAGCTAACAGATGTTTAAAAGCGAGGAAACACTCAATATGGGTGTGTCTGAGTAAATTGGACGGGGCTTCCTCGCCTTTTCTCTCTTCTTTCTCTTCGAATGGCTGACCCCAAGGTCTATATTTATAGGCGATGGCCGCATGTACACTGCGGCCATGATTACACTACGTGGTTGGTGAGAAGTCCCCCGGGCTTCAGCGGTCCCATCGTCTCAAGTATGTGCACTTTCGTGCCTTTGTAATGTCCTTTCGAACTTGCGAACTTCAATCCAAGCATCCGAGCGAGGTATATGTGACCTTCTTGGACCGCTTGTGTCGAGAGTTACGCAATGACATGGATTAGAGGTTGTCTGAAGTCGGGAAGAGGGACCATGCCCATAGTCTTCAAGCTTCAAATTCTATCCGGTTATCTTGCCAGCGTAATAGTCACTCGGGATTGTAACTCCTCGGTTCTTGTGGGACATTGTTGTATGTATGTATGTATGAAGTGTTGAGGGCGGCGTGCGGTGTTGATGTGGCAAGATGACGTTTGACTCTTGGCCGGGTTATCATGGTTTAAGTTGAAAGTAGGCGTTGCTCGAGGGTTACATCTAAATTGAATTTGCTTGCAAGTGTTTGAATGTCGCAAGAGGTCATCTTGTGAGTGTGCTGTCTCTACCGTTGTTAGCTCTCAGATGCGAGGGATAAGTGCCTCGGCGTTGTCTTCCGGGGTTATCTCCGAAGACGAATCTGCCCTCCTGCAATGTTAGTAACAGGTGTGCAAAAAATTTCGAGTGTCTACAAAACTAATGACCAGAACATTAAATTAATTGGGCTGGAAAGTGGCACCACGAACTGCCTGGGTTTCTGGGTTACCCAAAAAACCCAGGAACACTCTAATAGTGACTTTAGAGGCTCAGATCTCCTTATTTGTTTGTTATATGACTAAGATGATGGTTGGAGATTGTAGTGTTACATTCCTACTATACGATTTGAGTCTTAGATTAGCCAGAACATGTATTAACTGAGAATCATTAACGGTCACAATAAGGCCATTGTTAAGCCGGTTATCAGTGTTCTTGAGCCCAAGAACACCTACAGCAATAGAAAGCGTCGCTAAAGGCTACAACGACGGTTTTAATTATTTAAATTTTTTGAATTTCCGAAAAATGATTAAAAATAGAAATAAATTTCTAAAAATTACAAAAAAATGGTTTTAAAAATTATTTTAAATTATGAAAATAACTTTTGATAATTTGGGATATTTTTTATTTATATTTATAATTATTTGAATATTAATGGTATTTAATTTATTTAATTAGTATATTAAATAAATTAGAGAAATATTATTTTAATATTATAAAAATCATTTTAAATAAGAATAAAGTGTTTAAAAATATTTTGAGTTATAAAATGTAACTTTTAATATTTTTGGAGAATTTTCATTAATAATTTAATATTAATGATATTAGATTTATTTAATTATTATATTAAATAAATGAATTAGAAAAGGTTTTATTGATTTAAAATCATTTAAAATTGAGAAAAATGATATAGAACTATTTTAAGTTATAATTAATGACTTTTAATATTTTGATGACAAATCATTAATATTTAAATAATAATGGTGATGGTTTAAAAATAATTTTAATTATTTTAAAAATTATTTAAGTAGAATATTGGTGATTTAAAAATATTTTAAGTTATCATTGATAACTTTAATATTTTGACAAGTATGTCATTAATATTTTAAATATTATTAAATATTAATGACGATGGGTTTATCAGTATTTAAATCATTTAAAAATGATTCCGGTGTTTAAAAAATTATTATAAATTATAATTGACTTATCTAATATAATATTAAAGCTTTGAGACAGAGGTTAGTTGACAATACAATTGTTAATTTTCGGATAGGGTGACCAGTACACTGAGAATAAACCAAAGCCCAACCAAATTGAACTAGTTAGACTTGAGAAGTGTTTATATAGGTTATAAACACTGATATAACTATGTTGTAATGTGTCTAGGAGAAAGATTGACTATAAATTATAGTATTATGTGTTATAAATTATTGTGCTAATTGTGAGACCGATATTGTTGATTATAGGTCTTACGAACGCAGATAAGTATATTGTGTAGCAGTAATCAATGCAGAAGGCAAGTTTCCTTAACTCAACCTTGAGTTATATCTGTTCAATTATTATGGTGGTTAATTATTGTTGATTAGACCACGTCTGAGAATTATTGTTGATTATTCGCAGTTAGTGTATGTTTATTAATTCAAATTTAATTAGTGATTCTGAGAATATATAATTGGAGAATAATTTTTTATTGAATATTTACATCCATAGAAGCTATTATTGACAGTACAGATAATTCTTGTCTATTGTCGAATTGAGTTGAGATATGTCTTAGCTAATTATTCTGGCTAGACGAACATTTGTTAGAACTTGATAGGTTCGAGAAGAGAATTCAATTATTATTGACAAATCGATGCCAATTATTTTGGCTAGATCGAGAAAGTGATTAGATATTGAAATCATTGTATTTCGTTGTTATAAATCAAACTCTGATTATAAGACTGAGAAGAACAACCTTTTATACAAAAGGAATATTTTTGGTCGTATATTAAACCTTTCTTGCAAGATGTAAAGTATTATGCATAATATAGGGTGCAAGGAGTTGGCCGCTCTAAGTACTTGCAGAGGGGTATTGTGATAACCCAAAAATTCATAAAATCTTGAATGATTAGAATAAAGGTTAAAGAATGAAACCTAGATGAGAATTTGAGGATTTATTTAAAATTTTCAAGTAAAACCTATATGGTTTGCTATTCGAATGAGAATAGAGAAAATATGGGTTATAAAATTTCTAAACCCTAGAAATTAATTAATATGTACTTAAAGGAATATCAAGAATAAGGTATTACGATACCTGTAAATTTGATGTGAACTGAATAGTCTAAGAAATGTTATATAAGTACATATGGAAATTTTATTAAGGAAATAAGATTTTACATGAAGAGATGCTATGAGGTTACACGAAGATGAGTATATGTATAGAAATATATATACTTAGTAAGGTGCTATATATATTTTAGCAAGAGGAGTGATGAATTAGGTTAATGATATAAGGATCAAGATAAAACTATGTTAGTAATTAACATAGCTTAAACGTTGGCCTTGACTGGCAAATAAGAATTTGACTAAGTATAAAGTCGTTAGTTAATACGATTAGAAATAAGAAGAAAGTAATTTAAAACTCAAAATTTAAGTTAGAGATATAATTTTGAAGCAAGGACTGCTCGGTTGCATCTGGAATGCCAAGATTAGTCAGAATGGACAGTAAACACAAAATCTGTAAAGGTTGACTTCTGGTCAAAGTTAACAGTTGACTTTTTATGGAAAAAGTCAAAATTAGTGTGAGAAGTGAAATATGTTATTTGAATAATGCTATAATATATAATATTATACCAAAGGAGGTAAAGCAAAAATATGAGATGAGATCCAATATGTAAATATAAATATTGGTATCGAAGCAGTTAGTAAATTAAATTCATATTTGAATAAATGATTGAAAATATTAAATTATATATTTATATATAAATAAATTGTTTAAAAATAATTTATGAAGAGGAAGAGGAAATTTAATTTAATTATACAATATAAATTGTATAACTTAAATAAGTTATTTAAATATGGTATGAGATTTAAATGACCTAAAGGGCTACTTTTATTTAGTGGTCATAGAATTAATTCAAGTGAATTAAGAATTAAGTTATGTAACCTAATATATATATATTAGGTGTGGTAATTAAATAACCTAAGGGTTATGGTATTGAGGAAATGTTAGTATTTAAAAGTTATACTAACCTAATAGATTAATTTGGTCTATTTCAAGTGGTTAATAATTTTAAATCTAATTAAAGCAACCCTAATTAGGTTATTGATTAATGAATTATGTTTAAGTAATTAAATTCCATAAGATTGGAAATAGAAACCCTAAATAAACAATTAGGGTGATATAAATTAAAATTGTTAAACTATGTTTCTTACATAGCCCAAAACTATTAAAGGAGAAGCCCAAAAGAAATAAAATACAAGCCCACATTTAGCCCACTTTATTAAGGGTATTTTAGACCTTTGATTAATCTAATTTGTGTATTAAAATAAAGGCAAAATGGATGGCTTATTGGGCATATAGGACCAGCCATATTAGGCTTTTTAAGGCAAAGTAATTAAGCTAATCAAGTCCCAAAAGTAGAAACTCTTACACACAAGGACAAGTGTGTCATGCTCCCATTGGTGGAAAGGCTAATTAGCAACCTTAATGGCATGATTAGGCATGATTGGGAAGAGATAAAGCTAACCCTTTTATCCAAGGGACAAAAAGAACATGGGGGATACTAGTGAATCACCAACATTACAACTTCATTTCATTCTCCGCCATTCTTCTTCTTCTTCTATTTTTCTCTCAATTAGCCAAGAACACAAAGAGAGGAACAGAGAGAGAGAGAGAGAGAGAGAGGTTTGGTTCTTAGTAAGAGGGGAGGAGTATATTGTTCATGTATCCCAAGTTCCTAACCTACTTTGGAAAGAGAAGGAGAGCATCCCACAAGACAAGGTAAGAAATCAAATCCTAGTTTCTATGTTTTGTATGTTCTATGTGATCTTGTGAGAGATTCATGGAAATGAAAGTTCTAATAGGCTAGAGTCTCATATGAAAGTTAATTCTTGAGTATAATATGTTTAACATGTCCATCTATATAGTTTATGTTGGACAATTTTGAAAAAAAGTAAGCTAACGTAGTTTTTGGGAAAAACCTAATTTAAAGGGGTGATCTATGCTTTTCATTTTGAAATATACAAATGATTTTTGTGATTTTGTTTCTTGGTATACTAGATCTATGAGTTAAGAGTAAAACCCCTTTGGAAGCATGTAAAAATGTTAAAAAATGAGTGAGATATGGATTTATTACTAGAACACCTTAATTAAAGAACTCATGTGCAATAGCAGTCACTTCTGGACCAATTTCCGGGCCCAAATCCGATCCAAATTTGATGTTTGATGAATGGAAACTATAGTTCGGGAAGATACAAATCCAACGAGTTCGATTGGACCCAAATCGGAGTTATAGATTTCATTTTATTCAAGTTTTAGTGAAGGACCCCAAATCTGGAAGAAAATCAAATATCTTAAAAAGCTACTTCTTGGTTAAATGAGAATCAAATTACGTAACATTCCTTGAAATGACCAAATCGACCACTTTCCTACTTCTTTTAGGTTGTGGTTCTTGGACCAAAATTTTTTATAAAATTCGGAAGAATATTAATATATTTAATCCAAAAATTTTCTGGGCATTTAGCTAATTATTTAGTAATTAATTGTTTAAACTCATTTAAAATCATTTTAAACTTACTAATTTATAACTTTTAATGTAATTAATGGATTATTAAACTAATTACATGAAATTTGAATGTAATTAACTATTTAATTATTATCTAAGTAGTATTGGGTGATAATTAAGTAGAGTTAGTATTAATAAAGTAATTATTGATTATTTAATTAAGATTATATAATAAATAGGATAAATGATAATTATTCTTAAGTTAATAAGAATAATTAAAGAAAAAAAAATAATGTTAATTATTCAATATTTAATTAACATTAAATAATAAGTAGATGTAATTAGCTATTATTTATTAAATAATAACTAAAGGTAATTAATTAATTACTATTTAACTAATATTAAATGGTAATTAAATGAAGATAAATAAAGATTATTTAAATGATTCATTAATTAAACAATTATAATAAATTGTTTAAGGATCTAATAAGTGTTTATTACTTAAGAAAGACCTTATAAATTTATAAAATCATTAACCTAAGATTTATTAATTATCTTATAGGGTTAATGATGGTACATTATACTATATGTACATTGTGATTGAATTATTTGTTGGATAATAGCAAAAGTAAGCGTATAGATGTACAATTATATTTAGTACTAATTAATAGACCATAATTGTCAATGCTAGGTCATTCAAAGAGTTTTAATTAAAGCTAGCTAGCTGTAGCTCGTCAAACAGGCAAATTCTCTAACTCAAACTCGAGTTATTAAGCATGTTAGTGGATAATTGTTGTTGATTATTCCACATCTAATATTATTATTGAATATTCGCATTATGGCAAGTCTCTTAACTCAAACTCAAATTATTATGTTTCAAACATGCTAGTGGATTAATTATTGATAATTATTCCACATATTTGATTATTGATTCGCACTTAGTGCATGTTGCATATGTTCATCAGGTATGAAAGGCTGATCACCTTCATTACCATAAGGTTCAATTAAATTTGTTCATGGTCATTGTTGACCACTCAGCATAATTATTCAGTTTTTTGGTTATTGAAGTTTGATTCATGTTCTTCCTCAATTATATTACATTGTTGAAAACTTGAAAGCTTATTCCTTTTCAATCATGATATATCTTCATTGTACTTAAACTTGTTGGGCAAAATAGTTGTTCATCCTTGCTATATCATGATAACAAATTTCAAATTAAAACGTAGGCTTGAAGAACGACAGTGGTAAAGGCGAATTCCAAGTTTAGATTATTATGCATTTAGAACTATTAAGTTATCTGATGCAAATAACATTGTAAACCTTTTAAGTTATTGAAGGTATGTATTAAGTTAAGGTTGTAGACCTTGGGGATCATGTTGTAAAATTTTATTGTATAAATAATTTATGTTTATATCTTCTGCAGTAGTTATAGAAATGATGTATCATAACGTACCAAATCTGAGATAAAAAGTACTCGGATTTGGGGATGTCATAAGTTGGTATCAAAGCCGTAGGTTATAAACCTTAGGTAGGGGTACCTTAGGCTATAACTGCGTAGACGATGATAAGAAATAAACTCAGATCGAGTTTAAGGGATAAGATATGAATTTAAGAAATTCATCATTAAAGTAAAGAGAAAGATAAAGAAGATTCAAAGAAGAATCTTAAAGAGATATAAGGATAAGAATCTAGAGTTACCTGACTCCAGTAATAGAGATGAAAGGTGATACTAAATAGACGATGTCAATAAGATGAAAAGTGTAAATAAAATCATAATATAATATGATTAAAGAGAAGAATAACAAGATCGTAATATAAAAACGGTCGTAAGTATAAGGAGAAATGATTACGAAATAAGATCACTACGTGATTAGGTTAAATTATTAAATAACATATGATATGTTAAGTGATTGGAATAATATAGCTTGACGCTATAAAGATAAGGTACTATGAAAAGGTACAATGTAAACTCAGAAAAGAGTGGTAAATGTTTATATACAGATTAAAGAAAATTCATATTAAGAAAAGAGAAAGCTAAGTTTATGAGAGATTTCAATTGAGGACTCATGTCAGCAGCTGAGTTGTATGATTTCTTGTATGGGCGGCGAATTTGTACTTGGTTTTAGAATCACTTAGCTTCCTGGTTGATATAGTGGTTAGGTTGACCAATTCTTTGTATGGGCGGAGAATTGTCTGCTTAGCTTCCTATATTGATTAGTGGCCGAGTTTGGTTTGACAACCACTTAGTTTCTTACATTGATAATCATTGAAATGTCTGTGTTGCGCTATTTGCTATATGCATGTTGATAAGGTGATTCTTTTCTCATGTGTATAACGAATAGGTAGAGTATATAAGGTTAAGTAGCGAGTTCTTAAAACTCATACTTATGGTAAGTTCATGACTCATAATCATATGGTATGTTTTGAACCCCTCAGCGAATGGATGCTTATATTCTGACTAGAATAAGTTCTTAAACTCATATGATTATGGAATGTTCCTGGATACATAATGTGTGGTAAGTTTGATGGACTGGGGTATAGGAAAGTTATGAATGGAGCATTGAGGATTATATGAATAGATAGAATTATTAAGCAATGGATCAGTAGAAAAAGTGAAGTTGATGGTGGAAGCATAGGTATTCTAAATCTTCTAGCTATGCTAGACTTCAAAGTTTTTAACATCAAGCTAAATATGCACTATATACTTTTGAAAAAAATGAATTTTTATTCTCAACCTTTGGTGACCCTCGTGTATGTGTGGACTTTAGGCCACCGACACCTCGTTACCTGTTGAGATTATAAATTTAATTTGTAAAGATTTTTGAATGATTTAAAGAATAGTCTATGCTACGTATTTTGGCTAGACGAAAATGATTTGAATTATCAAAATGTATTTTTATATCATCAATGTATCATAGAACCTGATGCAGAATGATAAAAATGACGGAGTTATCAATGCAGAATTACTTAGTGTCGGATGTGATCAAAGGATCGCCAACCCACTATAGAATGATGTAGTATGACAAAGTCACAAAATGATGAAATCCTCAAACGGACTGTAAATACAGTGCGGTATCATGACGTCAAAATGATTTTTAGAATTTTAAAGATAATTTATTGCCAACTGAATTTGGCTAGAAATGTTTCGATTGAAATTTGAATTATTGATATGCGTCTAAGCTATTTGATTCAGCTAGACAAATGTTTATGAAATTCAAAGTATTCTTTGAAAGCTTATGCTGAACCAAATTGTTTTGGTGAGGAATCTTATGATAAGTCTGAGGTAAACAACCCTGAAAATGGGGATATACTAATTGGATAAAATATTCCAATCTAAGAATGCATATAGTCGTTCAGATTACTAAGGTACAATAGACTGATCATCTAAAGTACCCGCATCGGTAGTTTACCTTCTTCGTGATTGTAAACATACCTATTAAAGAAATGTTTCAGAGGTAGAGTACCTTTCTTTCATAATTGAAAGAGGTAGCAGGTAGAAATACCCCTAAACCTCAAAGTTCATAGTTTTTGTGATCCCTCAGACAGATATGAAAATATTTTAAACTCTTTAGAGTAATGTTGTTGTAGAATGTGATGTTGGATATGAAATAGTGTGAACTCGTTGTGTACGAGTAGAATCTAAGATGATTGAATAAAGGTTATTATGACAACCTAGTTTTCATGAATGTCTAAAGGATGTAAACTCCTAGTGAGTAGTTAGGGTGAAATATGATAATAGATGAGAAATCCTCAAACGAGGAAATTATAAAGGTTAAGTTAACAACCTAGTTTTGATCAAGAGAATAAGCGGAGATTAGTATGCTTTAATTTCGAGGACGAAATTCTTAGAAGAAGGGGTGAATGTGATAACCCAAAAATTCATAAAATCTTGAATGATTAGAATAAAGGTTAAAGAATGAAACCTGGATGAGAATTTGAGGATTTATTTAAAATTTTCAAATAAAACCTATGTGGTTTGCTACTCGAATGAGAATAGAGAAAATATAGGTTATAAAATTTCTAAACCCTAGAAATGAATTAATATGTACTTGAAGGAATATCAAGAATAAGGTATTACGATACCTGTAAATTCGATGTGAACTGAATAGTCTAAGAAATGTTATATAAGTACATATGGAAATTTTATTAAGGAAATAAGATTTCACATGAAGAGATGCTATGAGGTTACACGAAGATGAGTATATGTATAGAAATATATATACTAAGTAAGGTGCTATATATATTTTAGCAAGAGGAATGATGAATTAAGTTAATGATATAAGGATCAAGATAAAACTATGTTAGTAATTAACATAGCTTGAACGTTGGCCTTGACTGGCAAATAAGAATTTGAATAAGTATAAAGTCGTTAGTTAATACGATTAGCAATAAGAAGGGAGTAATTTAAAACTCAAAATTTGAGTTAGAGATATAATTTAGAAGCATGGACTGCTCGGTTGCGTCCAGAACGCCAAGATTAGTCAGAATGGACAGTAAACACAAAATGTGTAAAGGTTGACTTCTGGTCAAAGTTAATAGTTGACTTTTTATGGAGAAAAGTCAAAATTAGTGTGAGAAGTGAAATATGTTATTTGAATAATGGTATAATATATAATATTATACCAAAGGAGGTAAAGCAAAAATATGAGATGAGATCCAATACGTAAATATGAATATTGGTATCGAAGCAGTTAGTAAATTAGATTCATATTTGAATAAATGATTGAAAATATTAAATTATATATTTATATATAAATAAATTATTTAAAAATAATTTATGAAGAGGAAGAGGAAATTTAATTTAATTATACAATATAAATTGTATAACTTAAATAAGTTATTTAAATATGGTATGAGATTTAAATGACCTAAAGGGCTACTTTTATTTAGTGGTCATAGAATTAATTCAAGTGAATTAAGAATTAAGTTATATAACCTAATATATATATTAGGTGTGGTAATTAAATAACCTAAGGGTTATGGTATTGAGGAAATGTTAGTATTTAAAAGTTATACTAACCTAATAGATTAATTTGGTCTATTTTTCAAGTGGTTAATAATTTTAAATCTAATTAAAGCAAACCTAATTAAGTTATTGATTAAAGAAATATGTTTAAGTAATTAAATTCCATAAGATTGGATATAGAAACCCTAAATAAACAATTAGGGTGATATAAATTAAAATTGTTAAAATATGTTTATTACATAGCCTAAAACAATTAACGGAGAAGCCCAAAAGAAATAAAATACAAGCCCACATTTAGCCCACTTTATTAAGGGTATTTTAGACCTTTGATTAATCTAATTTATGCATTAAAATAAAGGCAAAATGGATGGGTTAGTGGGCATATAGGACCAGCCATATTAGAGTTTTTAAGACAAAGTAATTAAGCTAATCAAGTCCCAAAAGTAGAAACTCTTACACACAAGGACAAGTGTGTCATGCTCCCATTGGTGGAAAGCCTAATTAGCAACCTTAATGGCATGATTAGGCATGATTGGGAAGATATAAGGCTAACCCTTTTATCCAAGGGACAAAAAGAACATGGGGGATACTAGTGAATCACCAACATTACAACTTCATTTCATTCTCCACCATTCTTTTTCTTCTACTACTTTTCTCTCAATTAGCCAAGAATACAAAGAAAGGAAAAGAGAGAGAGAGAGAGGTTTGGTTCTTAGTAAGAGGGGAGGAGTATATTTTTCATGTATCCCAAGTTGATAACCTACTTTGGAAAGCGAAGGAGAGCATCCCACATGACAAGGTAAGAAATCAAATCCTAGTTTCTATGTTTTGTATGTTCTATGTGATCTTGTGAGAGATTCATGGAAATACAAGTTCTAATAGGCTAGAGTCTTATATGAATGTTAAATCTTGAGTATAATATATTTAACATGTCCATCTACATAGTTTATGTTGGAAAATTTTGAAAGAAAGGAAGCTAAAGTAGTTTTTGGGAAAAACCTAATTTAAAGGGGTGATCTATGCTTTTCATTTTGAAATCTACAAATGGTTATTGTGATTTTGTTTCTTGGTATGCTAGAGCTATGAGTTAAGAGTAAAACCCCTTTGGAAGCATGTAAAAATGTTAAAAAATGAGTGAGATATGGATTTATTACTAGAACACCTCAACTAAAGAACTCATGTGCAATAGCAGTCATTTCTGGACCAATTTTTGGGACCAAAACAGATCCATATTTGATGTTTGATGAATGGAAACTATAGTTTGGTAAGATACAAATCCAACGAGTTTGATTAGACCCAAATCGGAGCTATAGATTTCATTTTATTCAAGTTTTAGTGAAGGACCCCAAATCTGGAAAAAAAAATCAAAAATCTTAAAAAGCTACTACCGGTTCAGCGGGAACCGAACCGGCCAAAACATTCCAGCGACCGGTTTGGCCACTTTTCGGCCAGTTCCGATGGTGGTTCTTGGACCCAAATTTTTATAAAATTCTGAAGAATATTAATATATTTAATCCAAAAATTTTCTGGGCATTTAGCTAATTATTTAGTAATTAGTGGTTTAAACTCATTTAAAATCATTTTAAACTTACTAATTTATAACTTTTAATGTAATTAATGGATTATTCAACTAATTACATGAAATTTGAATGTAATTAACTATTTAATTATTATCTAAGTAGTATTGGGTGATAATTAAGTAGAGTTAGTATTAATAAAGTAATTATTGATTATTTAATTAAGATTATATAATAAATAGGATAAATGATAATTATTCTTAAGTTAATAAGAAAGAATAATTAAAGACAAATAATGTTAATTATTCAATATTTAATTAACATTAAATAATAAGTAGATGTAATTAGCTATTATTTATTAAATAATAACTAAAGGTAATTAATTAATTACTATTTAACTAATATTAAATGGTAATTAAATGAAGATAACTAAAGATTATTTAAATGATTCATTAATTAAACAATTATAATAAATTGTTTAAGGATCTAATAAGTGTTTATTACTTATGAAAGACCTTATAAATTTATAAAATCATTAACCTAAGATTTATTAATTATCTTATAGGGTTAATGATGATACATTATACTATGTGTACATTGTGATTGAATTATTTGTTGGATAATAGAAAAAGTAAGTGTATAGACGTACAATTATATGCAGTACTAATTAATAGACCAACATTGTCAATGCTAGGTCATTCAAAGAGTTTTAATTAAAGCTAGCTAAATTGTAGCTTTCGTCAAACAAAGCAAGTTCTCTAACTCAAACTCGAGTTATTACTTTTCAAAGCATGTTAGTGGATAATTGTTGTTTATTATTCCACATCTAATATTATTATTGAATATTCGCATTATGGCAAGTCTCCTAACTCAAACTCGAATTATTATGTTTCAAACATGCTAGTGGATTAATTATTGATAATTATTCCACATATTTGATTATTGATTCGCACTTAGTGCATGTTGCATATGTTCATCAGGTATGAAAGGCTGATCACCTTCATTACCATAAGGTTCAGTTAAATTTGTTCATGGTCATTGTAAAAGTTTATTGTATAAATAATTTATGTTTATATCTTCCAAAGTAGTTATAGAAATGATGTATCGTAACGTACCAGATCTGAGGTAAAAAGTACTCGGATTTGGGGATGCCGCAAGTATGATTTAATCTTTATGGTTATCTGATATACCTGGGTATATCAAAGTAAATCTTTGATAGTTACTCGAGAAGAAAAGTTCAAGATCATTAGGTATCACTCAGCATAAAATCTGAAAAATATTTCCATCTTGTTATTCAATTGAATATCATAGAAACTTTGAAGGTGTTGTACTCTTTCATTATCAAATTATTGTGTTGCATAGAATGCGAGAAGACTTGTTAATGATTAACGATTTGTTCAGCTAAATTAAAGTTCCCCGAACTTTGGTGTTCTTCTATCAAAATAGATAGTCTGTTATTCTTGATTCTTATATATTCATTGTATATCTTAACTTGCGGGGGAAATTTGTTGCTCATCCTTGCTAAATAAAACATTTCAGCTAGGGACGAGGTGGTAGGAGGTACTGTGAAGAACAAAGGCAAAGGTGTTATGTTGGAATAGTTATGAATAACATTATTATTATGTTATGTTTGTAAACCCTTTTTGTATATCTAAAGGGTATGTTTGTAATATAACGGTTAGATAACCTGGGATGAATGTATTAACAATATCTGTTAATGGGATATATATTGCTATTTATAAATAAATGGGTAGTTAGATGTTATTTATATTGTGGATCGTGAGCACCAAACTCGGGGGTCAGGTAACCCAGATTTGGGGGCGTCACAGGTTGGTATCAAAGCTGTAGGTTATAAACCTTAAGTGGGGAAGAAAACCCTAGGATTATAACTACAAGCGAAATAGAGAATACTCATTTAGAGTACTAAGTGAGGGACTACCGAAGCGTATCGATAGTGAGATAGGTTGACACATAGTGTGAGAATTTTGTATTGGTGAAGTACGAATCAAGTTGTTTAACTGACTGTAGAATGTCAGGAGAAGATGAAATGAGTACGGAGATGCCATCGGCTGTTGCACCAGTGCTGAAGGGGGAAGCAAAGCTATATCCCGTTATAATCAGGAGAAGAAGAAGAAGAAGACTACTAAATAAGGTAATAGTGCTGGTAGTAATTCGAACAAAAGAAAGTAGAGCGAGAATACCCAGTCGGGTAACAAGATAGAAGGAAATAAGAAAGGGAGGGAGCCATGTGCGACTTGTGGAAAGATCCTTTCGGGAGTTTATCTGAAGAAGAAAGGAGTCTGTTATAACTCTGGTCAAGAGGGACATATGTCACCTAATTGTCCTATTTCGAAGAAGATACAAGGTTGTTTTGTGTGCGGATCGACTGATCATCTGGTTTAGAACTGTCCAAAGAGGAATGTGGAGTAGGAAAGTGTCAACAAGGGACCCGGTAACGGAACCTTGGCAATTAAAGGACCTGCACAGGCAGGAAGACCAATGGCCCATACATTCAACATGAGGGCGCAAGATACAGTGGCTGCCCTGGAGGTGGCGACAGGTAACGATTTTGCTTAATACTTAAATTACGCCAGTAATATTGGTTAGATATCATTGGGAATTGTTTTCTTTTATAGATTCAAATCACAGGTTAGTATATGAGACACAAATTAATATTGTCTTGATAAAATGAATTGATGATACAACTTTAAAAAATTATAAAGAATAAGAAAGCAGTGATTTCGAGGACGGAATCCTTATAAGGAGGGGAGAATGTGATAACCCGAGATTTTGAATAATCCAAATTTTACGAATAATTTTTTTTATATTTAATATTGATAGTAATTATTAATATTGTGTTGTGTATCTGTGATACGAGTTTTGAGACATAGTCAATTTGTGTATTGACTTAGAAAATAAGAGTAAAGTTATGCTTAATAGAGAATAAAAACCCTAACCCTAGTTACGGATAAGGATTTGGTAAAAAATATAATTTTAATAATTATGTTGATGAGTACGCATTTGTACTGTATAAAGTTAATGATCAATGATTGATCGGAATGGGTATAAAATTAGTAAAGCCTAATAAGGGATTAGAAACCCTAATCTCAGGTTTAGAAACCCTAACGTACAGTTAGGAACCCTAATCAAATGTCGAGAAGCCCTAATTTTAAATTTTGGAACCCTAAACCCTAATTAGGAAACACTAATCCTAATTAGTAAGCCCTAAAGTGATTAGTAAACGTTAATATAATTAGAAAACACTAATTATATTTTAGTTATCTTAATTTTCTATTTTAAAAACCCTAATTAGAAAATCCTAGAAACTAAAGTTGTAAAACCTAAGGATTAGAACCTTAGGGTTAAACCCTAAGGGCATGGACAAATGTTTATATTGCCATTAAATTGCATGTTCAATGACCAAAATACCCTTTTTGTATTCTTTATTATGTAACTTGTCAATCTTGCCATATTTGGAGTTGTTCACTAACTTTGACTTTCCTTGTGACTTAAAATATCAACAATCAGCTACTTAATTGACAGCAACATTAGCTATAGGCATTGTATTAATAATATGTAAGGATTAAAGAGAGGGAAAGTCACCAATATTGCTCATTTGCTCTATAACCTTTAACCAACCTCTTCTCTTTCCTTAACCCACGAAATACTAAAGTAATTCAGTTCCTAGTAATGCCTCTAACTCACCAAAATCAGTGGGAGAAGGCAAGATCAAAGCATCTTCAAAAGAGAGGTATAAAGCCCTAACCCTATTTGATCTTATATAGTAAGATAAATTATGTGTTTAAGTGTTTAATCATGTGCTAGAAGATGTTTTAAGTTGATCTATCATAGATCTATAGCATCAAAAAGCTTTAAATCAAAGTTTTCAAAAACTGTTCTTGAACCTTAAAAGTCGTCTGACAACCATATGTCAGTGGCCCTAGATTCCTCCCTGTTCATGATTTTTGTTGTTTTATGTTTTAGATCTGTAGTTTGATATGAGGTCTTTAACCTGGAAGTGGAATAATAGTCATTCCATGTCCAGATTGTGTGATGCCCCCAAAATAGGTCCAATCCATCCAACCTATTCTGAGTCGCAAAATACATGGTACAGAAAATAACTACAACTTTATTACTACAATTGTCGTGCAAAATACAATAACACATATGTTGTGAGTTTTGATACAAATATATACCAACTGTGACTCTCATCCCAACCTTTGATAGCACATCACAATGGCACCTTACATAAAGGTACAGTCAATAACTGTTTTAGAAATTAAAATCTTTGGGAAGTGCTCAAGGAAACCTTCGTACATGGGAGGCCATGCATCTAAGTTATGATAGATATCATATGACTAGAGAATTATCCTTGGTTGACCCAATAGACCCCAAAGAAAAATGAGAAGATTGCTATCATGTTCTTTCCAATGGTGAGTCTTCTCTTGACATATAACTATCTCCACTGTCTGCAATTTAGAATTATATTTCAACCAAACTCCAAGATTATATAGGTAGTGCTCGTAGATATACTGAGCAAGTGGATGTGCACAACCCTGTCTTATGATAACTCGTAGGTCATTAGACATCTTGTATGATAGTGGCAAAACACCCTTCCAAAGTTGGGTTCACCTCACCCTATTCGGTTCACCAAAATTAAATATCAAATGACATATACAATACGACACACTTATCTAAAGTTCTCAATAAAATTATTTCCATACTATTTACCCAGCAATGTTTCAAATATTCCACACTCTTGTTACACCGAAAGGAATTGTGAAGCAAAAAAGGGTGAGCACAACTAGCCCAATAAAGAATATCATGACTAAAGATAATTAAATTATCAATAGCTTTCATCAGTGATAAATCAGAGATTTAGAACATATGGTAGATGATAAAACTTTTCAACCATAGTTGTAGCGGAACAAGCAATCCATTAGAAGAGTTAAATAGACCATAATGTCTATTATCTTCTCTATGTTAAAAGTCCACCAACAATATTTTATCCCTGTAATACCAATCAACAGTTCCCGTCCACAATCATATGAATAACTCATAATCATATTTGTGGTTCCAAATTTCTTTTCTCATCCAGGACGAAGATAATTTACATCACCTGTCTTTACCTGAAACATCAAAGATCATGGTTATACAAAATCACAGTTCATGTTCATAATCATACTGATAAATTTATCTTTGCACTACAGGCCAAGATATTCATTAACTGTTCATCTTTGCACTACAGGCCAAAGATATTCAACAACAGGTCATCTTTGCACTACAGGCCAAAGATATTCAACAACAGGTCATCTTTGCACTACAGGCCAAAGATATTCATATCTCAAAGAAATACATAATCATTTTAGAATTTATATAAACCATAATTATAACCATGTTTATTAATTCACCTTTGCACTTAAGCTAAAAATATTCAATTGTAAATTCAATGGTCATGATCACACCAGTCAACAATTCATCTTTGCACTACTGGCCAAAGAGAACTCATAGTCACGATCACACCAATAATCTACCCATCTTTACACTTAAGTCAAAGAGAAATTTCATCACCGAGATTATAAAAATGTTATATATGATAATAAAAACAATATGATCAAAACATGGATTTAATTTCAAGAGTAAGATTCATAAATCAACGATAATTTGGTCAAAAAAAGAAACTAATTTTGTCATGAATAGTACCCTATGAATAGTAACTCGTGAATAGTAACTCCGACACGAAAAGATAAAGTTTCACAATAAAATCCATATCAATATTTATAACACCTTAATCCAAATGTTATAAATCACTTAATAATCTCATAATCTAATATTATTAATATTACCACAATATTTTAATCATTTCTTAAACTTATAAATAATTTATTTTAATTGTTTACACTTTACTAATTAATGCATTTAATCATCCTAAAATGCCAAACTTATAAAATTTTATCACCAATAACCAAAACCCTCATCAAAAATCTGCATATACCTTATATAGGATTCCCAAGCCATAAAATCCTATTTTCTAATTTTTGTTACTTCATATAACGTATTTAATTCATTTACTCATAACTAGTCCATTTTCATAAAAAATACCAAATCAGTACAAAGAAATTTTCTTTTCTGGGATTTAGCAGAATATAGTCCCATATTAAACATATATTTTTCCTGGAATTTTTAAAATTCATTTACTATTTTTCATATGGCCAAAACTGCCGAACATTTAGACATTTATCATAAATTGTACTTTTGTCCAAAATTTCTGAAATTTACAGAGTATACTAATGTTATATACATGTACTCTCAATAAAAATTTCACCAATTTTGGAGTTAACCACAAGGAGTTATAAGGGTTTACTTTTAAAATAGTCTTTTCTCATAAAATCCATAACTCCTAATCTATACATCCAAAAATTGTCATTTTTGGACACAATCAAGAAAACTCATCAAATTATCATTTCAAATTTTTCCAAAATTTTTGAAGGTCCGAAAAAAGTACGAAACTGATAAACATAATAACCCTTAAAAATTCCTTACCTCAAAAGAGCAGTATTTCTGACTGGAATATCATATGTAAAGCTGAAGGAAACTTGCACTGAATAGCAACTCTCAAAGTATCTAAATACTCACAAAAATACACTCGATAATATAGAGAGAAAGAAAACTTGTTTCTGGTGTGATTTTCAATTCTAACTTAAACACCTATTTATAGGAAAATGCTAGAACACCAGAGGAGACTAAATAATAAAATAATAATATTATTATTCATCCTTCTACGCATGCAGCCATCCTAGACCAGCCATCACCTTTGAAAAATTCTACAGCACATGTTTTCAAAATAAAACATAAGTGGGTCCTACCCAATTTTAATAAAAAATATTTTATTTTTTAAAACTTCAGTAATTCATAATAAATATCCCTTTTATCAGAAAAATACAAATTGTATGTCCATTCCGCACGAAATCAAATTCTCTACAACTTTGAAGCTTTAAGTTTTTCCAAATTCTAGACAGAACATATCTGAAATCCACAAACGGATGATTTTTAACACCTTTTAAAATTCATAAAAAATCATTCGTTAATTTTTAACGGTTCAAAATTTGTGGATATATACTCAACTTATATATGTATAACATATCCAAAAATCACAACGATCCAACGGTCAGATTAAAATTATAACTCACGCAATAGAGCTTTAAGAACACCGATTTGATCTTTTAATACCTCCAATCCAACAAAATACTGATAAAACACCTCAACATTAATTCCTTCATTTATAACCACATAAATAAATCCATCATTTATATCCGCATCAAATAAATATTTCCTTATCATATAAATCAATAATTAATTATTCACAAATAATATTACGTAATCACAATAATGATGACCACGCGCGGTTCCGTGAAAGAGGGGGCTTTTCGATAAGGATTTCTCTCTTCTCTGCCGCAATTAGGTGAACAAACCTCTCCTTGACAGAACTTTCTAGACATTACCAATAATGTTATCTAATAATATTTATTCAAATAATATGAATTATTGATATGATAATGGGAAATATTGTGCAATGACAATTATTGAAACAACAATAATATAAAATATCAACGCAGCAATTATTGAACCAATAAAATAAAATATTAAACAGTAATTACTGTAACAATTATTGAGTAGTGCCTTCATACGTAAGAATCAATAATTCAAAAATACTGTGCAATACCGTGTGCTACTGTGCAACCACGCATATTACTGTATTTTAACCACCAGCTATTCCAACAGTGTTAACGTTAACAACTACGTCGTTATTTATAAAAACTCAAACTTGTCGTTTTCTTCATCCGACGGTTATTCGTTATGGGGCCCACAAATGGTCATACTTGTGGCATTTAAAATTCCCACAACAACAAGAATATTCCACGACCAAACGAATATTCCCCGACAACAATAAGTATTTTATAGCCACTTGCTTATTTTGAAAATTTTCATATATCACCCTTAACCTTAACTTTTTATCAATTTAACCATTTACTGAATAATAATTATAAGAAAAATTGAATACTTTTATTTCATAAAATTCGAGGTCTTACAGATTGTATGTTATTCATGGTCAAAACCCATTGACCGAGCATGGCCGGATGATTTTTGGGTAACCCAAAAATCATATATCCGAGTCTGACAATGTTTTGCAAGGCCCAGATCTGTCAGGTATGAAGTTGTTTGATGATATGTTTGTAACCAAGTTGTAGCCTGCTAGATCGACTCTAAATATATGTCCTTAGATCCTTCAAACCATTAATGTATCGAATGGAGTGGCTGGTCAAACTAGCTTACTCGACCTGGATGTCTGTTTTCTGGAATTTCTAGAGAAGGTGTGAACGAACCTTCTGACAAGGTTTGACAGGGATTAATCTGGAGATTATGATGTAATCGGACTGCAATCATGCTATATATGTGTTCCTTGACATAAGGACTATATACTTGAACCATAAAATTAGCAAACTAATGACCAGAACATTAAATTAATTGGGCTTGAAAGTGGCACCACGAACTGCTTGGGTTTCTGGGTTACCTAGAAAACCCAGGAACACTCTAACAGTGACTTTAGAGGCTCAGATCTCCTTGTTTGTTTGTTATATGATCAAGATGATGGTTGGAGATTGTAGTGTTACATTCCTACTATACGATTTGAGTCTTAGATTGGCCAGAACATGTATTAACTTAGAATAATTAACGGTCAACGTAAGGCCATTGCTAAGCCGGTTGTCAGTGTTCTTGAGCCCAAGAACACCTACAGAGACAGAAAGCGTCGCTAAAGGATACAACGACGGTTTTAATTATTTTAATTTTTTGAATTTCTCAAAAATGATTAAAAATAGAAATAAATTTCTAAAAATTACAAAAAATGGTTTTAAAAATTATTTTAAATTATAAAAAATAACTTTTGATAATTTAGGATATTTTTCATTAATATTTATAATTATTTTAATATTAATGGTATTTAATTTATTTAATTATTATATTAAATAAATTAGAGAAAATTATTTTAATATTATAAAAATCATTTGAAATAAGAATAAAGTGTTTCAAAATATTTTGAGTTATAAAATGTAACTTTTAATATTTTTGGAGAATTTTCATTAATAATTTAATATTAATGATAATAGATTTATTTAATTATTATATTAAATAAATGAATTAAAATAGTTTTATTGATTTAAAAATCATTTAAAATTAAGAAAAATGATATAAAATATTTTAAGTTATAATTAATGACTTTTAATATTTTGATGATAAATTCATTAATATTAAAATCTTAATTAAGTGATGGTTTAAAAATAATTTTAATTATTTTAAAAATCATTTAAGTAGAATATTGGTGATTTAAAATATTTTAAGTTATTATTGATAACTTAAATATTTTGATAAGTATGTCATTAATATTTTAAATATTATTAAATATTAATGATGATGGGTTTATCAGTATTTAAATCATTTAAAAATGATTCCAGTGTTTGAAAAATTATTATAAATTATAATAATTGTTAGAAAATTATTTTAAGCTTCCGAAAAATATTATAAATGATAATTGACTTATCTAATATAATATTGAAGCTTTGAGATCGAGGTTAGTTGACAATACAAGTGTTAATTGTCGGATAGGGTGACCAGTACATCGAGAATAGACTAAAGTCCAACCAGACTTAACTAGTTAGACTTGAGAAGTGTTTATATAGGTTATAAACACTAATATAACTATGTGATAATGTGTCTAGGAGAAAGATTGACTGTAAATTATAGTATTGTGTGTTATGAATTATTGTGCTAATTATGAGACTGATTGTTGATTATAGGTCTTGCGAATGCAGATAAGTATATTGTGCAGCAGTAATCAACGCAGAAGGTAAGTTTCCTTAACTCAACCTTGAGTTATATCTGTTCAATTATTATGGTGGTTAATTATTGTTGATTAGACCACATCTGAGAATTATTGTTGATTATTCACAGTTAGTGCTTGTTTATTAATTCAAATTTAATTAGTGATTCTAAGAATATATAATTGGAGAATAATTTGTTATTGGATATTTACATCCATAGAAGCTATTATTGACATTACAGATAATTCATGTCTATTGTCGAATTGAGTTGAGATATGTCTTAGCTAATTATTCTGGCTAGACGAACATTTGTTAGAACTTGATAGGTTGGAGAAGAGAATTAAATTATTATTAACAGATTGATGCCAATTATTTTGGCTAGATCGAGAAAGTGATTAGATATTGAAATCATTGTATTTCGTTGTTATAAATCAAGCTCTGATTATAAGACTGAGAAGAACAACCTTTTATACAAAGGGAATAATTTTGGTCGTATATTCGGCCTTTGCGCGCGTGTAAGTATTATGCATAATATAGGGTACAAGGAGTTGGCTGCTCTAAGTACTTGCAGAGGGGTATGATTTAATCTTTATGGTTATCTGATAAATCTGTGTATATCACAGTAAATCTTTGATAGTTACTCGAGAAGAGAAGTTCAAGATCCTTAGGGATCACTTAGCATAAACTCTGAAGAATATTTCCATCTTGTTATTCAATTGAATATCGTAGAAATTTTAAAAGCGTTGTACTCTTTCATTATCAAATTATTGTGTTGCATAGAATGCGAGAAGACTTATTAATGATTAACGATTTATTCAGCTAAAGTAAAGTTCCCCGAACTTTGGTGTCATTTTATCAAAATAGATAGTCTGTTATTCTTGATTCTTATATATTCATTGTATGTCTTAACTTGCGGGGAAAATTTGTTGCTCACCCTTGCTAAATAAAACATTTTAGCTAGGGACGAGGTGGCAGGAAGTACTGTGAAGAACAAAGGCAAAGGTGTTATGCTGGAATAGTTATGAAAAACATTATTATTATGTTATGTTTGTAAACCCTTTTTGTATATCTAAAG
This sequence comes from Panax quinquefolius, assembly GCA_020205615.1. NCBI lineage: Eukaryota > Viridiplantae > Streptophyta > Magnoliopsida > Apiales > Araliaceae > Panax > Panax quinquefolius. The sequence continues at coordinate 116,611,877 of CM035156.1, read as the reverse complement.
GGTATGTTTGTAATATAAAGGTTAGATAACCTGGGATGAATGTATTAACAATATCTGTTAATGGGATATATATTGCTATTTATAAATTAATGGGTAGTTAGATGTTATTTATATTATGGATTGTGAGCACCAAACTCGGGGGTCAGGTAACCCAGATTTTGGGGCGTCACAAGTTGGTATCAAAGCTGTAAGTTATAAACCTTAAGTGGGGAGGAAAACCCTAGGATTATAACCATAAGCGAGATAGAGAATACTCATTTAGAGTACTAAGTGAGGGACTACCGAAGCCTATCGATAGTGAGAAAGGTTGACACATAGTGTGAGAATTTTGTACTGGTGAAGTACTAATCAAGTTATTTAACTGACTGTAAGATGTCAGGAGAATATAAAATGAGTACGGAGATGCCATCGGCTGTTGCACCAGTGCCAGTAGCTGAGGTGCCAGCACAAAGTGAGTTAGTTAAAGAAGTGGGGAAAGATGAACCTATTGTTAATCTGGGGAGTGATCATGATGATTACCCCGAGATGTATCTGAGTGGTGATAAGGAGGTAGAGTCCGAAGAAGCTAAGGTGGAGAAAGAGAATAAGACTAAAGTTGGAGAAAAAGATCAAGTATCTACGCAGAAGTACAAGAACTCCAAAGTAAAGTGTTTCTCTTAGAGGAGTTGTGCAAGACAGAAAGGGCGTTACGCGAGATGACCGAAGAACGAAATGATTTGAAGGCACAGGTGGAAAGGATGAAAACTAAAGGTGGTGGATCGTCGGAGGGAACAGTCAAGCAGAAGGGCAAGAATAAGAGAAAGAGGGATCACAACAGTGATAATTCTAGAAATTCAAACCCAAAGAAGAAGCAAGTCTCTAGCAAGTGTGGAAAGACTCACGTAGGAGAGTGCATGATGTGTAAGAACGTGTGTTTTAACTGTAAGCAGGAAGGACATATTTCTTTACATTGTCCTAAGCCAAATATGAGGAAATGTTTTTCATATGGGAAAATGGGTCACGAATTCAACAAGTGTCCCAACAAAAAGAATACAGGTAAAGGGAATGGACGGTAGATAACCTAGATATAAGCATAGTATCTTTTGGTAAGTCTGAAGAAATGTTTTTCATGTCCAAATATGAGGAAATGTTTTACATTGCCCTAAGTCTGAAGGTAATGCTATCATATAAGCTACCTCTCTTACCCTTTTTAATACCTCAAAAGGTCCTATAAACCTTGGACTTAACTTTCCCTTCTTTCCAAGTGTATCTTTCCTTTCCAGGGAGATACCTTTAGAAATAAATACGATCCTACTTCAAACTCTCAATTTACTCGATGCAAATCCACAAACTTCTTCTGTCTATCTTGACCTACTACTAGACGCATTCGTATCAGCTTGACAATATCCGCTGTTTGCTGCACCAATTCAGGTCCTAGCATTTGGCATTCTCCCACTTCGTCCCAACACAATGGTATTCTGCACTTCCTTCCATACAAAGCTTCGTACGGCAGCATGCCTATGCTCGTATGATAACTGTTGTTATACGTAAACTCTACTAATGGTAGGTGATCATCCCAACTACCCTTGAAATCTATGACGCAAGATCTCAACATATCTTCTAGCATCTGAATTGTCCTTTCGCTTTGTCCATCGATTTATGGATAATACATTGTACTTAACTTCAGTTGCATTCCCAACTGTTCTTGTAGACTTCTCAAAAAGTTCGATGTGAATCGTGGATCATGATCTGACACTATCGAGACTGGTACTCCATGTTTGGAAATAATTTTCTTAACATAAAGTTTAGCTAACTGATCTAAGTTATACTTGACCCTAATCGGAAAAAAGTGAACCGACTTTGTCAATCGGTCCACTATTTCCCAAATAGCGTCATACCCTTTCTGTGTAATCGGAAGTTCCACCACAAATTCCATCGTGATATGCTCCCACAAAGTCCAATGACTGTAACAAGCCACTTGGTCGTTGATGTTTGGCCTTAATTTTCTGACAAGTTAAGCACCTACTCACATATTTTGCTATCTCTCTCTTCATGTTCGACCACCAAAAACTTTGTCGAAGGTCTTGATACATCTTAGTACCACTAGGATGAATCGAGTATCTTAAACTATGAGCTTCTTGTAACACTTCCTCTTTTAATTCCGTCTCATTTGAAACCCAAATTCTTCCTTCAAATCTTAATAACCCCTCGTTATCAAGACTATACTTAATATCTTTTTCCTTTGCTAGCCGATTCTTCATCTGATCACACTCATCAGTTCTGAGCTGTACCTCCTTGACTCTCTCTACAATGGTAGATCGAATCTCTGTTGTAAACAATATCTATCCTGATTTACTCGGTAACCTCACCTCCAACTCTATTATAGCCATCTCTGTTATTAACTTAGTTTGAGCCGTTAACATAGACAACTTTTCTCGACCCTTCCTACTCAAGGCATCGGCCACTACATTGGCTTTTCCAGGGTGATACAGGATATCTCAGTCATAATCCTTTATCAACTCCAGCCATCTCCCTTGTCTCATATTTAAATCCTTTTGTGTGAAGATATATTTTAGACTCTTATGGTCCGTGTATATCTCATATTTCTCTCTATAAAGATAATGTCTCCATATCTTTAAGGTAAATACTACTGTGGTCAGTTCCAGATCATGAGTAGGGTAAACTTTTTCATAATCCTTCAACTGCCATGATGCATACGCAATGACCTTGTCATGCTGCATGAGCATGAAACCAAGTCCTTTATGCGAAGCATCACTATAAACTATGAAATTTCCTGTATCATTGGGTAATGACAATACAGGTGCTTCACTCAATCTTTTCTTCAGTTCTTGAAAACTGTCTTCATACTTTTCCGTCCATACGTACTTCATTGTCTTCCTTGTCAAGTTAGTCAACGGAGTAGCTATCTTAGAAAAATCTTGGATGAATCTTCGATAGTATCCCGCTAACCCAAGGAAACTCCGCACCTCAGTCGGCGTTTTTGGTTGTTCCCAATTCATCACTACTTCCACCTTCGCTGGATCTACTGATATCCCATCCCAGCCGATAACATGTCCTAAAAACTATATCCTTTCTAGCCAAAATTTACACTTAGTGAATTTCGCATATAGCTTCTCCTTCCTTAGTGTCTCCAACACTATTCTTAGGTGTTCAGCATGATCTTCTGGTGTCTTAGAATAGACTAGAATATCATCGATAAACACTACGACAAACTTATCCAAATATTGTTTGAACACTCTGTTCATCATATCCATAAATGCAGTTGGTGCATTTGTCAACCCAAATGACATCATTAAAAACTAGTAATGGCCGTAACGAGTCCTGAATGTTGTCTTAGGTACATCCTCCTTCCTAACCTTCAACTGATGATACCCCATCCGCAAATCAATCTTAGAAAAATACTTTGCCCCTTTCAACTAATCAAAAAGATCATCGATCCTGGGCAATGGGTATTTATTCTTTATCGTTAACTTGTTTAAATCTCGATAGTCGATACAAAGTCTTAATGATCCTTCTTTCTTCTTCACAAATAGTACCGATGCTCCCCACGGTGAAACACTCGGTTGAATGTACTTTATGTCCAATAGTTCTTGTAATTGAACCATCAACTCCTTCATTTCTACCGAAGCCATACGATACGGTGCCCTTGAAACTGGTGTCGCTCCTGGCATAATATCTATTATGAATTTGATCTCCCTATCTGGAAGAAGACCTGGTAATTCACTTGGAAATACATCCACGAATTCTTTGACTATAGGTATTTGATCCATCGTTGCTCCCACTCTTTGGGTATCAACAACATGGCATAAATAACCTACACATCCCTTCCTCAATAATTTCCTAGTATGTGTCATAGTAAGACAACAAGAACGTCCCGGCGATTAATTACCGTAAAATACTATATGAGGTTGTCTCGTCGTTCTAATATTTACATATTTCTTTTGGCAATCTATTATTACACCATGGTTAAACAACCAATCCATCCCGAGAAGTACATCGAATTCTCCCAACATTATCGGTATCAAATCTATCGATAATTTACAACCTCGTATATCTACACAACAACTCCTATGAATATTTTCAACAGGAATTATTTCTTCGTTTGCTACCTTGATATTCAAAGATACAGGAAATCTTTCGGGAAGTAATTCTAACCGTTTAGCAAAATCGCATGCTATAAATGAACAAGTAGCACCCGAATCAAATAGCACGTAAGCATTTATGTCGTTGATCGGGATAATACCTGCAACTACATCCCCTGATGCCACTGCATCTTGGACCGTCTTGTTAAAGGTGCGGGCCATTGGCCTACCCAGCTGAGCTGGACCACTAATAGCTAGCTTACCACTATTAGCGCCCTTATTTCCGTTCGTCCCCTTCTTTGGGCAGTTCTTCGCTATGTGATCAGTTGATCCACATACGAAGCATCCATGGTTCTTCTTCGGACTTGGATAATTAGGCAAAATATGCCCCTCTTGTCCACAGTTGTAAAATATGCCCCTTATTTTTTTTCTCCCTATAGTACTAGCTTAAAGCCTCATTCCCACCCTCGGCGATTATCGCCTTCTCCATAATGGTCCCAAAAGAAGTACTTTGGGACACTGATATCCGGCTATAGAGCCAGGATTTCAAGCCCTGCTTGAATCTTCTAGCCTTCCCCACCTCCGTGTCCACTTGGTGTGGAGCACACCTTGCCAGTTCATTGAACTTGGAAGCATATTGGGGAACAGTCATCTCCCCTTATTTCAACTCTAGAATCCTCATCTCCATCCTTCCCTGCATACTCGCGGGAAAGTAGTTCTCAAAAAAAATCTCCTTGAACCGCGTCCACATTAAGTTATCTATTTCGGCCCTAGCCTGGTTTTCCTCCCACTAGAAGTCGGCCTCCCCCTTCATCATGTAGGTAGCAAAAGCAACCTTTTTCCCCTCATCAACATTGCCAATAAAAAATGTCTTCTTTAACTCTTTCACCCATGTTTGGGCTTCTATGGGGTCCGTAGCTCCTTTGAACTCCGGCAGAACTACACTCTTAAAATCCTTAAACATAGTAGCCTGTACTACTACGGGATTTAAGGGTACATTTACCCTATTCTGGTTAAAGGCAGCCGTTAATAAATTAACAAACTCCTGCATCGGATTAACCGGTCCCCCTTCCGGTTGATTTATATTTGCTCCTTAGTTTCTTTGTCTTCTTCTTGGCGACATTTTTCTGTTAAAATAAATAACATTTCATTATTACTTTCTTTTTGTTAATTAGTTATTATTCATTATTAAACAATAACTCATACTCATTGTATAACATGTTCCATAAAAGAAAACTTATATTGCTTTGCATCTTGTAGTAAAATACTACATCGTTCACATTACACAGCCTAAGCTGATTACATTGCTTTGCGGGTTTTACGTCACTACAAAGATACAACGTATTTACATATCTATTCTACTCTAACTAATAGCTAGATTACATCTGCATTAAGATATTTTCAAAGTCGGCATTAGCAAGACTGACTATCACATCTCGGCTGATAGTATGCCGAGTCTGCCCCACCTCCACAGGATATTCAGCCACTTGTCGCTAAAAATCCCTGTGCGAACTCCTATGTATATAGGACATTCGGCTAACCTTCTGCTTCTTAGTCTTTAGCTCCTGCCTGAGCTCAAAGACCTCATGTTTAAGCTCATAGACCTTGTCCTTAGCTAACACCTTCTCATCTTGTTCCTCCTCCCACATAGACTCCATACTCTTTTTATCCTCCAAGACAGCATGGAGTTACTTCTTCAGTTCCTTGACCTCCTTCCCATATTGAATGTTTCTATCCAATACAATCATGAATAGTGATTTCATTGACTCCTCAGACATGCCATCAAATATAGACATGAGGTCTGGGTTTTCAGAGTCTCCATACTCAACAACTACCACTTTTAGCTCTTCAGCTACTGGGTTCGGTATAATCTCTACGTAATTCACCGATTCTTCACTAACAATATGTATATCCCTATACATAACGCTATCTCCTGACATCTACAATACAACAAATTAGTTTGATTAGTAAACATCATTGGCATAATAAAAACACATATCACATTTAATGCATTTTTAGGGTTAACTTCATCTTTTAATTCTTTAACTTTTTGTAAGGTTATGACTTTAGGTTCTATTTTCCTCCCTTAAGTTTTATAACCTATTGCTCTGATACCAACTTGTGATGCCCCCAAATTCGGGTATCTTCCAACCCGATAGATGGTGTTACACGGTACTACCATTCACACATACATTTAATTGAAATTACTAAAAAGAGTGAATATGTTTTCTATATATTCCAAAATAATATTCCCTTCCCAGGTTCTTTATAACCAATACATCTGTTTCTTGTCATAATATCAAATAATTACAACATTAAACCTATACTATAACATAGACAGTTCAGTGGTCTGCCTTAGCCTTTCCTTTACCCTTAGAGGATCCTTCGGGTCATTCAGTCTTAGCTGCATTCATATGGTTCAAGCAAGAGTGAGCATAACTAGCTCAGCAAGTATGACAATTTCATTTAAACAACATTCTTGAAACATAAAAATCGGATATCTTCAATAACTGAACAATAGTTATGAAGTATTATCGATAATTCAAAATAGCACTTTTTTTCCTTTAAAACATTTCACAATGAACCACGTTCATTAAACATATAGTTTAGTCCAAGACCTTGAGCATTCGTTCTTTCTTTGAAAAGGAAAACCCAGCAATAAGTTCGTAAGTCCGGTATTACTTACGAGCAGGTCTAGGCGATCAGCCTATAGTACTCTATGATGTAAAACACTTCTTCTATAAACATATTTACGTTTAAGTTTTGGCAACCTCACGTGCCTGTCGTTTGATGACAAAATTTTTGTTTATTCATACTCAGTCTTTTTTGAATTCCATACCAAAATAGTTTGGCAAAAGATAGCAACTTTGATAACATTTCAATTGATTATAAGAAATTCAGTATACACATTAAGTCTAGCCGAAAGAACTAGCTTTGACCTAAGCATACATTAATTTATGTGCAAGATACATGAATTGCAAAACTTTTTTAGAATGAACATAGACAAGGGTTAGAACACTTGCCTTCAGCGTCTTCTACCGATTAAATACTTTTCCTTTTGAGTCTTTAAGGTCTCTACAATACATAACCAGGTAACATACTACATTAGGTTATAGTCAGATATGTATGATATCTAACTTATCTTACCCTTCTTCTCAATATAATTTGTTTATTAGATTTGTTAACATTGCTTACGTTCTACCGTATTACATTGTGTTTACATTCAAGTAAGCTTCCTTCGACCTTTAGTTGTATTACTTAAGGTTTTTAACATCTTAAATGTTGTTACTTTAAGCTAATTAATGTTATACTTCATCATTAATCAACTGACTTCCATTTATATTCATAACCATGCTTTCGTGTACTTGTTTAATCTCAGCTATTTGCTTAAATTTCCCCTTTATAAGGCTTATACTTCTGACGTGTGTAAGACCCTCAAATTTTATAAATAAAGATGAATTTTCTATAAATATTATTTTTTGAATATTATGGAATAAATTTGATATAATGTTATAATTGTGGGTAATATTTATAAATTTTGCAAAAAGTAAGCAAGTTGTTATAAAATATTCGTTTGGTCTGGGAATATTCTTTTGTCGAGAATATTCGTGACGACTACTCAATCAATGGTGGACCCTATTAATCGGAAGTATTGTCGTAGTTAGAAAAACGACAAAATTATCTTTCTATAAAAATAACTATGAGGTGTTACCGTTAAAACTGCTGAACTACCCTAGGGTAAAAGTACAAGAATACGCTGTGGTTGCATAAGAAGCACACGGTATTGATTATTGATGCTTACGTGAGAAGTCACTTAGCTATACTCAATTATTGCTACATGAATTGTCGCATCATATCTCTTATATTATTGATTCAATTATTGTCACAAAGATCATCTCAGATAATATGTTATATTATTAATTGAGACGACAAGTTATAAATGATTAATAATTGTTGAAAGATTAAAAATGTGTTGATTAAAAATAAAATGATTTGTGGTAATATTTATTCAATCCTCGATGTATATAAAGAGTCCATTATGAGACGCTTGTGGTAAGTTTGATTAGTTTATGGGGGGCCCATATGTCATCATCTAAGAGTCTCTTCACAATAGTATTTACCTTTGTCAATAATAATTACCTTCTTTAATAGTATTTACCTTGGTCAATAAGAATTACCTTCGTAACCTTAATAGTAATTACCTTCGTCAATAATAATTACCCCTTCGCAAATAGTAGTTGTCCTTTCAATATTACCACCAAGAGTTAATCGCCTCTTCGATGTTCCAAGGGTTAATTACCCCTTCGCAAATAGTAGTTATCTCTTCAATATTACCAAGAGTCATTTTCACCCTTCAAGACCAAAGAGCCACCCTCGCTTTTCTATAAATAGAAAGCTCATTCTTTCATTATTTCTTACGAATTCATTGAAACTCTAGAGAGAGAAACTATAGAGAGAAAGAAGAAAAGTATTCTGCTACTTCACTTTTCCAATACTCAGTTCTTCTAAGGTAGGGAATATTATTTGTTGTACTCGTAAGGGATATTAATCTTTTGTATTCATGAAGAGAACTTCTTGCTTATTCCATTCTTTATTATTCTTGGAATAACTCTCGTATGATACGCGACTACCCTATACTTGGTGACATTCTTCTATTATTCCATCTTTATTATTCATTGGAACATCCTCGTCTGCATGGGTTTTACACCGGACCGGTTCCTTCTTTATTATTATTCTGCTGAACATCCTGTCATGTGTTTTTACACCGGACCGGTTCCGCTTTTTATCATTCTGTTGAATATCCTATCTCGTGTGTTTTACACCGGATCCGGTTCCATCTTTATTATTCTCGCTGGAACATCCTCGCCGGTGTGAATTTCACCCGACACGGTTCCGTTATTATTATTCTCGCTGAATAACTCGCCTATGCGCAAGTACCGCATGCGCATGGTGATTTCCTTTGTTATTCCATTCTTTATTATACCCAGTTGGTTAAAACTTTGACTTCTATACTCCATGAAATTAGTAGAATATTCTTGATATTTCATGCTTCATCCAAAGATCTTTTCATGGAAATATTCTTCCGATCATTCTTGAATTTTACTCTACAAAGCAAAGATCATGTTGACAATTTAGACGTTATTAGTTCCTCGAATAAATTAATTCGTGAACTTGTTTTATTGAATTATTATGTCATTGTCATCATCCTCATGTTATATTAGTTATCTTATCGGCTTACGTGCATAGATGAACTTAGTATGATTATGACCGTGGATCATTCTATATAATCATGGCTTGATATAAATGATGTGACAAAAGTCCTCAAATGGCCTCGTAATGTCTTTGTGATGGATAGTTTTTGGTATGATTATGACCAGGGGTGATTCTAAGATAGTCATGACCATTGATAATTTGATAAAAATCCTTGACCGTGGTACGTGGATGATTAGATATTGTTGTTTATTCATTAAACCGAGTCTTAGTGATAAAAATTAATGAAAACCTTTTAAAACCTAAAAGATAGTAGACTTTTATTTTCTACTTGACTTTTTAATGATTGCATATTCTCTCTGCAGCTTAAACCGGTTGTCTATTGTATTTTATCGCTTTAACATTGTTGAAGACTATTGATAATTTATTCTCGCATTATCTTAGTTATAATATTTCTTATCGGGCTAGTTGAGCTCACCCTTTCTTTCACCGTTTCTTTTAGGAAATGAGAATATAGCCGGGACGAGTCTGGGAAAAGAGTGATGGTCCCGAAGATAGCATTAGTAGTCCTCACTATTCTCATTAAATAGTTTGACAATAAATGTAATGAGGACTCCTTGAGTATGGATATTGTCTAAATGACAATATTCCTATTAGAACTCTCGCTTTATGTATTGTCGTATGTTACACGCACGTATGTATAATTAAGTTTGTATTTGAATTTATGTACCAAGTAAGTGGTGACCCAAGATGGGTGACGATACCTAATTTTGGGGGCGCCACAATTGGTATCGTAGCTTAGGGATATGATCCCCGCTAAGATGCTAGATAAGAACTAGGAGGGAGAGACGGGAATTCCTTCGCTAGTATGACCTCTACCTAAGTTTATTTGTTATTTAATTGGTCACGTAGTATATAGGATAATATTTGATATATTAATTAACCCTTTTGCTTCACAATTCCTTTCGTGTAATAAGAGTGTAGCTAGGTCGAGCGAGGGTAACAAAGGAATAGAACGGTGGTCATCATTTAGTAGTTATATTTGGTGAATCAACTAGGGTGAGGCGAAACCCAACGTTGGAAGAGTGTTTTGCCACTATCATACAAGATGTCTAATGACATACAACCTCGTGTCATCATAAGATGTGGTTGTGCTCATCCACTTGCCGAGTATATATTTACGAGCACTACCTATATGATCTTGGTGTTTGTTTGAAGTATAATTCTCAATTTGAGACAAAGGAGATAATGATAAATCAAGAGAAGACTCACCATTGGGAAGAATATGATAGTAATCTTCTCATTTTTCTTTGGGGTCTATTGGGTAAACCAAGGATAATTTTGTGGCCATATGATATCTATCATAACCTAGAAGCATGGCCTCCCATGTACGAAGGTTTCCTTGAGCACTTCCCAAAGATTCTAATTTCTAAAACAGTTTTTGACTATACATTTATGTAAGGTGTCATTGTGACGTGCTATCCAAAGTTGGGATGAAAGTCACAATTGGTATCAATGTAACGTACTATCCAAGTCTTGGATAAGAGTAGCAGTTTTGAATGATATTTCTATCATTAATAAATTTCTTGACGTATTCTTGAAGATTTCCTAGCCTACCCTAGAGTGTGAAATCGAATTTTGTATTGACCCCAGTACAAAACTCATTTCTTAAACCCTCAAATATTTCTTCAACTAAAATGAACAGTTTACGTGGTTTATGATGAAAGTCATAATAAAATCATTGGACTAATGAAAATCATGGGTATACGTGGTATTAGTAAGTGTTATGATGAGTTATGTTGGTTAGTATGTGAAAACATGAAAGTTTCTTAAAAATCACAAGGAATTAAAAACCAGATTTTGGTGAAAAAACGTAATATGAAATTCAATTGACCAAATCTCTTATTATATTTTGAATTTTTGAGTGTGGTTAAGTCCTAGAGTTAGATCTATGAGTTACCTAACTAATCCAAGTGGAATCAATGAAAAAGGTGTTGTAGATTTTCGTGTGAACTGATTTTAGCAAAGGAGTCAAAACTTCAAAATGTCCAAAAAGTCACCGCCACATTTTTGTAAGGGCTGTTTCGGCCACTTAATTAGTGAGAAAAATTCAGGCCTTTTGGGACATAAAAGTATATGGTATAAAGAACATCATGTCCAAAAATGAGCTCATTCCGACTTAAAATGAGCAAGTTATGACCATTTCAATATTAAGGTTTTTTTGACAAAAAATGCTATAACTGGAGTTCTATAACTCCGATGACCATGAAATTTAAACTGGAGGCTCACATTAACATGTGTAAGGTCCTGCCAAGATTTGGGAATTTTTGGAGTTAAACTTGAGGTAGCTAATTTCTTAAGGAATTAATTAGAAATTGATTTTTGAAAAATAGTAAATGAATTTTAAAAATTCCGAGAAAAATATATTTTCATTATGGGACTATATTATGCTAAATCCCAGAAAAGAAATATTTTTGGGACTGATTTGGTATTTTCATGAAAATAGTTTAGTTACGAACATATGAGTTAAATATGTTATGTGAAGTAACAAAGTTGAAAATAGGATTTTATGGCTAGAGAATCCTATATAAAGTATATGCATATTTTTTTGATGAGGGATTTGATAATTGGTGATGATATCTTATGAGTATGGCATTTTTGAATGATTAAATGCATTATATGGTAAAGCGTAAACAATTGAGATAAATTGTTTATAAATTTAAGAAGTGATTAAAATATTGTTATAATATTAATGATATTAGATTATGAGATTATTAAGTGATTGATAACATGGGGATATTCTTGAATCCTGGATAAATTATATTATAAATGTTTAATATTTATCCTTTATCTCATTTGATTGATTCTTTATATCATTATCCTCACGCTTATATTATGTTGAAAGTCATCTCGTGGCTCAGTAGTGCATAGATGGACTTGGTATGATTATGACCGAGGATTGTTCTAAGATAATCATAACCATAATTGTAATTGAAAACACGATTATCTTTGGTAGTAGTATGGATAATTTGTGGTCGCGATACTAATGAATACACGATTATGAATACACGGATAATTTTTGGTCGTGATACTAATGAATACACGATTATCTTCGTCATAATTACGGATAATTTGTGGTCGTGGTCGTGATACTCTTCGGCCACGAATATCCTTGGCCTATAGTGCGGGGATGTTTCGATGATATGGATTAATTATTGAATTATCGAGAGTCTCAAAGAATGAAATATTAATTCATGGATGTGGTAAAAGTCATCTTTGGTCAGTAGTGCATTGATAGACTTGGTATGATTATGACCAAGGATTATTCTTAATAATCATGATCAGATTGAAAACACGAATATCCTCGGCCAAGAGTGCATGGATAATTCGTGGTCGTGATATATTATTAAGTCAAGGCGGCTCAAAGATTATTGGTTTTACAAATTGTATATCTTTAGCCTCAGAGTGCAAAGATGAATTGTTAATTAATATCTTCAAGCGATCATTGCAAGATGAATTTAATATTTTTAACGATAAAGGTATTCAAGGTATCCTCACCTCTTTATCATATCAGTATCGCACCTAATTTCGAGGGCTTAAATTTCATAAGAAGGGAGGTTGTAAGACCCCAAATTTTTATAAATAAAGATGAATTTTCTATAAATATTATTTTTGAATATTATGGAATAAATTTGATATAATGTTATAATTGTGGGTAATATTTATAAATTTTGCAAAGTAAGCAAGTTGTTATAAAATATTCGTTTAGTCGGGAATATTCTTTTTGTCGGGAATATTCAGACGACTACTCAATCAATGGTGGACCCCATTAACGGAAGTATTGTCGTAGTTAGAAAACGACAAAATTATCTTTCTATAAAAATAACTACGGAGGTATTACCGTTAAAAACCGCTTGAACTACCCTAAGTGGTAAAAGTACAAGAATACGCTGTGGTCGGTTAGAGAGTACACACTAAGATTGATTATTGATGCTTACGTGAGAAGTCACTTAGCTATACTCAATTATTGCTACAATGAATTGATGCATCATATCTCTTATATTATCGATTCAATTATTGTCACAAGATCATCTCAGATAATATGTTATATTATTAATTGAGACGACAAGTTATAAATGATTAATAATTGTTGAAAGATTAAAATGTGTTGATTAAAAATAAAATGATTTGTGGTAATATTTATTCAATCCTTGATGTATATAAAGAGTCTTATATGAGACGCTTTGTAAAGTTTGATTAGTTTATGGGGGTCCATATGTCATCATCTCTAAGAGTCTCTTCAATAATAGTATTTACCTTCAATCGATAGTATTTACCTTTGTCAATAGTAATTACCTTCTTCAATAGTATTTACCTTCACAATAGTAATTACCTTCGTCAATAGTAATTACCCCTTCGCAAATAGTAGTTGTCCTTCAATATTACCAAGAGTTAATCGCATCTTCTTGTTCCAAGGTTAATTACCCTTCGCAAATAGTAGTTGTCCCTTCAATATTACCAAGAGTTAATCGCCTCTTCTGTGTTCCAAGGGTTAATTACCCCTTCATAAATAGTAGTTGTCTCTTCAATATTACCAAGAGTCATTTTGACCTTCGTTAAGACCAAGAGCCACCCTCGCTTTTCTATAAATAGAAAGCTCATTCCTTCATTATTTCACGAATTCATTGAAACTCTAGAGAGAGAAACTATAGAGAGAAAGAAGAAAAGTATCCTCGCTACTTCACTTTTCCAATATTCAGTTCTTCTAAGGTAGGGATATTATTTGTTGTACTCGTAAGGGATATTAATCTTTTTATTCATGAAGAGAACTTCATTATTCCATTCTTTATTATTCTGCTGAATAACCTATATACGCCACTACCCTATACTTGGTGACGTTCTTCATTATTCCATTTTTTATTATTCTGGAAACATCCTGTCATGGGTTTTACACCGCACTGGTTCCGCCTTTTATTATTCTTCTGTTGGAACATCCTGCTCAGTGTGTTTTACACCGGACCTGGTTCCGTTTTTATCATTCTGTTAGAATATCCTATTTGTGTGTTTTACATCGGATCTAGTTCCATCTTTATTATTCTCTGTTGGAACATCCTGTTTGCAAGAATTTCACCGACCGTTCCGTTATTATTATTCTCGCTGAATAACTCGCCTGTATGCGGCACCGCATGCACGGTGATTTCTTTGTTATTCCATTCTTTATTATACTCAAATGGTTAAAACTTTGACTTCTATACTCCATGAAATTAGTAGAATATTCTTGATATTTGCGTTTCATCCAAAGATCTTTTCATGGAAATATTCTTCCGATCATTCTTGAATTTTACTCTACAAAGTAAGATCATGTCGACAATTTGACGTTATTAGTTCCTAATAAAATTAATTCGTGAACTTGTTTTATTGAATTATTATGTCATTGTCATCATCCTCATGTTATATTAGGTTATCTTTGGCTTACGTGCATAGATGAACTTAGTATGATTACGACCGAGGATCATTCTAAGATAATCATGGCTTGATATAAATGATGTGACAAAAGTCCTCAAAGGGTCTGTAATGCTTTGTGATGGATAGTTTTTGGTATGATTATGACCAGGGGTGATTTGGTATAGTCATGACCATTGATAATTTGATGAAAATCCTTTACCGTGGTATAGGGATGATTAGATATTGTGGTTTATTCATTAAACTGAGTCTTAGTGATAAAAATTAATGAAAACCTTTTAAAACCTAAATGATAGTAGACTTTATTTTCTACTTGACTCTTTTAATGGATTGCATATTCACCATAGCTTAAACCGGTTGTCTATTGTATTTTATCGCTTTAACATTGTTGAAGACTATTGATAATTTATTCGCATTATCTTAGTTATAATATTTCATCGGGCTAGTTGAGCTCACCCTTTCTTTCACCGTTTTCTTCAGAAATGAGAATATAGTCGGGACGAGTCGGGAAAAGAGTGATGGTCCCAAGATAGCATTAGTAGTCCTCACTATTCTGTTAAATAGTGTGACAATAAATGTAATGAGGACTCCTTGAGTATGGATATTGTCTAAATGACAATATTCCTATTAGAACTCTTAGTTTATGTATTGTCGTATGTTACACGATAGATGTATAATTAAGTTTGTATTTGAATTTATGTACCATGTAAGTGGCGACCCAAGATGGGTGACGTATACCTAATTTTGGCGGGCGTCACAACGTGAATCTCCAGTAACTTATGTCCGGACCTAGCGCTGCGGCCCCATCCCTAGTTCATTTAGCCGCGCTGCGGCGCCACTCTATATTAGGTTATTAGCATGCTCAACGCTGCGGCACCACCATTTAAGCCTTGGTTGGCGCTGCGGCGCCAACTCTGTGTAGCAGAAAACTTTGACAGTTTTCTTACATAACGAACTTTCCAGACTCATAAATTGTTCATTTTAAGTCCGAATTGGCTCGTTCAAAAGCCATTAGCTCACAAATCATATGAACTAAGTGTTCATATAAGAATTTTACATTTTTGAATCTGTTAACATGGAATTCACCTTTTAAATCCATTTTTACGAAAACGATAAACGTTCGTGAACGTTCATAGCTCATTTCTTCGTTCTAAGTCGGAATTTGACCATTTTCGAGTCCACAACTCTAAAATGCAAATTTAGACTATTCTCCATTGAAACCCAACATTTCCGAGTTCAATGCTAACTTTTGACTTCTATTCTGAGAATTTCACGATTTCGAGGATTATCGTCTAATCTCGTAAATTCTGCCATAACTTCGTTACTTAAGATTTTTACACCGTTCCAAATGGATTCATTCCATTATCACAACATGTATAATCTAAGCCTACAAATTATGGTTTTAAACTTGTCCATCAACAATAACATAATCAAATTCTTCAATAACTTTCAATGGATTAAAGCTTTTATACTTATGATTTCACTTTCACATGGTTTATTAAGGTTTCATCTATTAAAAATCATCCTTATCACTCCTTAACAAACATGCTTTACCACTACTCACTTTTCTAATAAATGAAGAGATGAAGAGTCATGGTTTAGTAGTCTTACCCTTGAAGTTCTCTTACTTTCTTCTTATTCTTCCTTTTGTTCTAGCAAAGTTCTAGCTTTTCTCACTTTTCTCTCAATAATATGTAAGCTCTAAGTTGTTGGTGGAATTTTGAACAAGCAAATAATTTAACAACCTTCTTATATTTATAGAATTTTCAAAGTGAGGGTATAATAGACATAAAGCCCTTCCACCTCCTTAATCCACCTCCTTAATCACCTCCTTCCTATTCATCCTTGGTCACCAAGTAAAACCACTTTACTTGGTCACCAAGATGGTGTCATGTGATCCATGGGGCCCACATGGGTTACCCCATGGGTCTTTCTTACCCATCGATTCGATCCACGGATCCGGTTCTTAGTTTGGGCTTAAGTTTAAATAACTTTAACTTAACATTTGGGCTTGCATTAACAAACATTGGGCTTTAACATTCATTCACTTAGGTTTGTACAACTTTTACACAAATCCTACAAGTCCAATACACTTAACTTAAAGCTTATAACGTATTGTCTACGTATTCCTCTCGTATGTTAACTCATATACTCATTCATTATATACGATATATCATCATTCATACATACTCATATAACACCTCGTATCATATTCGTATTCATTACCTCGTACAATACTTACGCATCATACGATCATCATTTATTCCTTAACGTTTCACTTTCCCTAACATTCTCGAATTTAGTACGCAGACGAAAAACTGTGTTTGCCATACTTGAATTATTATTACATAATTCATCCTTCCTTGTTATTCTATCATTATGTATTTCTCGGAAGTTGAAAAATAATTCCCGAACAGAAATCGATGAATAGTGTTTTTCAGAAAATTTCTCGAAAAACTTTTATTTTCGTCTTAAAAATTAAAATACTTTAATTCTATCACGTAGCCAAAATACTACGACATTCCAACACTATTAGGTTATAGAATGACATTCAACTTGCTTACTCATTATAAAATAATTTTATTCGTTATTTAAATAAAAATATTTTACAAATGATCCGATTTTCTCGGTCGTTACAATCTTAACCACATCCGCACATTTTAGGTCATAGAACGACCTTTATACAGCTTACTCACATAAATAATCAATTAAATTCATTTAATTCAAATAACCAATAATAATTTAATTCACATAAAAATACGATTTTCTCGTGCGTTACACAAATTACAAAAAATACCTGAATAATCAAAAAAGTCGATTAAAAATTTGATTCAATTCAGTATTATTCGTTTTTTACTCGGTCCTATTTGAATTGACATAAATTGAATGATGAAATAAATAGCTCATAAATTCATCCAAGAACGTTAAAATTAGTTAAATTAATTATTTTGTCCAACTCCAACATCTCTTCATCCACAATATTATCTTCCACTTTCGTATGTAAGAATTAATAGATTTTTTTATTTAATTTTTTGTAGAAATAAGTTGCCCTATTAATATAGATCAATATATTATTTGTCGTTAAATACATATTTACTTTGATATATATATATATATATATATATATATATATATATATATATATATATATATATATATATATCAGATTCTATAATAAATCCTATTGCTAGAGCAAGCAACCTAAAAAGTCAAGGCACAACAGCTTGTAGCAGCTGGGACAATTAAAATAGGACGTCCTATTTTAATTGTCTCTAATACTCCTAAGTAATAGTAAACTGAGTAACCTTCTTTTTGGCACTTATCTTCTTTTACCACTTTGATTATTAATACTATTATATTAATATTTTGTAATATTAGTATTTAAATATTAATATTAATAATAGTATTTTTTTAATATTATTAATATTATTATATTAAATTCTAATATTATAAAATATTATATTAATATTAATATTATAAAATATTATATTAATAATATTACAAAATATTATTATTAATATTAATATTATAAATATTACAAAATATTATTATTTATATTAATATTATAATATTATTACAAAATATTATAATATTATTACAAAACATTAATACTTATAATATAATATTATTACAAAATATTAATATTTATTATATTATAAGTATTAATATATTATAAATATAAATAATAATATTTTGTAATATTATTAATACTTAATATTATAATATTTTGTAATATTTATAATATTAATATTAATAATAATATTTTGTAATATTATTAATACAATATTTTATAATATTAGTATTTAATATAATAGTATTAATAATATTACAAAATATTATTAATATTAATATTATAAATATAAATATTATAAATACTAACATTACAAAATATTAATATAATAGTATTAATAATTAAAGTGGTAAAAGAAGATAAGTGCCAAAAAGAAGGTTACTCCGATATTATAAGTATGAAGTATCAGGTGGATAATTAAAATGGTACGTCCCATTTTAATCGTCCAAATGCCATGGATGCGTGTATATATATATATATATATATATATATATATATATATATATATATATATATATATTAGTCCTGATCAAGTCAAGATACCACTTATCTTTACTTCACCCGTCTTCACCCCTTTTAGCGACGGACGGACTGATGACAGTGATTCAGCTTATATAACTATCATATATACTTTAGCGACGCTTATTGTCCATGGATGATTTCATTGTATGGCCAAAGCGTAAATCGGGCTTCAAATCATTTAAAGGGGTGAAAGACGAAGTGAAGAAGATAAGGTGAGATGACTGATCCTAAAAGATAGATGATTTATTGTATGACCAGAAATCGTCGTCGAATTCAAATCATAAAGGAGGGTGAAAGACGGATGAATAAGATAAGGAGTATGCACTTGATCCTTGCTATATATATATATATATATATATATATATATATATTACGAATAATACTAAAACAGGAAAAAAGAGATTAGTGTCGCAAGGAAAAAAAAAATTAGTGTTGGAAAAACTCCAAAGGCAACAGAAAGATAAAAATTATTGACTTGCGGCGGCATCAGACTATGGTTCTACAAGCGCACGGTAAAGTATAGCTTATCTAAATCATAACTGAAATTTTCGTATCAGCTATATCTTACAAATTTATTAGCACAAATCACCATTTACTACTTTTGGCTAAAGAAAAACTTGTACAAAAATTTACATATGCAGAAAAGGTAAACCAGAGGCCTAAAAAAGCCAAACAACTGGGAAAAAAAATTCGAAGTACACATTTCACAGGATCTAACACGACCTTTGCTCTTTGATGTTGCTAAAAACTTTGGAGAAAAGATAATTTATACGATAGCTCAAAGTTTATAATGTATAAATGTGATTCTGTACAGCAGAAACAAAACACAACAGTCCAGAAACGCAAAATTCTAGATATGTAAAGGCGAGCTTAAAAATCAACAAACACCCAAGCCATATCTTCAGCTAACAAAAGTTGTAGTGCTCAAGCAACGAACAAGATCAACCATCTGTTCATTTTTCTGATTGTTGTTACATGTTCATGATTAACCCCGTCAAGTTCATGGCAAAATTCTGGCTGACCTCTCATTTCTTGTAAACCAAACTTGGGAATCTGCCGTCCTTGCGCCTCTCAAATTCAACCTTGGGAAATGTGTAACGTAATCCTGTATCTAGATCTCAGTTTTGGATATCACCAACATTTTCAAACTCACCGCGTTGGGGTATCTTTAGAATATCTCACCTATCCCTAATTTATCTTCTACTTTTGCTCATTTGTCCTCACCAGGTACGTTCGGTTCTTTTTGCGGTGTCGTGTGCACAGGAGTTTTTGATGCCTCTTCGTGTGTAATATAAGCACGAAAGTTGATTCTTGAAGGTTCTATTTTTGTACAGAACACTTCCAGAAAATTATCTGTACAGCCTCGATCATAGATATTGTGTCTGTTGTAACGGCGAAAGTTCTCGTATGTGGTCTGGAGATATAATACAGCATAATTTAGACAAATTTATACCAGTGAAGAAATAATAAATAAACAAACAAATGATATACAAACACACGTATACGTATGTATATGGTACAATACCACATTAGTAGCTTATAAAGCATTCAAAATAACGAACTGATGCAGGAGTCGATGAAAGAAGAACTTCCTGGTTTTGCCCTTGTATTAGAAACTTGGAAGAAAAAAAAAGAACAACTTCTCGGTATTCTCTAGATCCTAATGCAGGAAGGAATTAAATAATAATAGTGTATTTGATAATCATTTTGGAGGATAAATCATTCCAATGGAATGGAATAAAAATTCATTTCATCCCTGTGTTTTTTATTCCATGTTGAGAAGGTAGAATAAAATAAATTCCAATGGAATGAAAATATGTGATAATTTCGTGACAATATCTACCACCACAAAACAACTAAACATACACTTAAAATACCTTAAAATCATTCAATTCCTTCAATCCAAACGCAATATAAAAACTTAGCAAGTATAAAATGTACCGGTGATTTCTTGGCTAGATGAGAAAACAAAGAAAAACTTTTAATCACCTATAAGCAAAATATATGGGGAGGAACAAGTTTTTGTTAGTCAAGTCCTCACCCACTCCCGCTGTAACAATTCAAGATTTTATTTGTAATTTAAAATATTTATTAAATTAAATAAATATTTTATTGATGAAGTTGTTGTTTTGTAATTTGAAATATTTCTTAAATTAAATAAGTGTTCTATTTATGTGGTTGTTATTAGTAGGTATGTGTAAATTAAATTTATTAGATAACACTCTAATAAATATTTTATTAATGTGATTGTTGTTATTAAATATTTATGAATTAAATTTGTTGGATAATATTCTAAATTAATTTAGTTTATAATTTAGAGAGTTGTAAATGTGGCATGAGATGTTATATTGTTGTTTTAATTTAATAATTATAGTGATATGTTAATTTATTAAATAAAATTATAATGAGATTATAATTTTGTGATATTTGGATTAAGTGGGAAAATTTTATTTTTAGTATGTTGTAATTGGTTATTTAACTAATGTTGAATATGGAGATATAAATATGAGATTTTAAACTATAGTGTAAGTGGTTTATTAAAATAAAATTAAAGTAATTTTTAATTGATTTAACCAAACAAGGCTTAAAATATTAAGTCTTTATTTTAAAGACTTTTTGCCAAACAAAACCTTATGGCTTTTGGATTTTTTATTTTTGAATTTCAATTAAATAAATAAAATAAATTAAAATAATAAATATAATATATACGTTTATTTTTGGTAACTGTCATAACAATTAGTATGCGTATTTAGATTTTAGCAATTTTATGTTTACACTTGGCCATATCAGTTTTCTTTACGCATACTTGACTAAGTCTGAGAGTTCAGAGAATTGAGAGAAAGCCTAAGGATTACTAGCAGTTTCAGTGGTTTAGCAAGGATTTCTTAAGCAACAAAAAGGTATGTTACATAACCTTAACGTATATATTTTACAAGCCTATAATCTCTAAGTCTCTGTGTTCATGAGGTGCACTCACTGTGTATAAAGTTTTACAAAATTTTCTGTAAACTGTGTGTTATAATTGGTTATGATAATATGTGTAATTGTAATTGTTATCACCAGCATGTCTATATGTATATAGGTGTTGTATGCTAGATTACGTTCAAAAAGAAAGGAATTGTTTTTACAGTAAACATCCATGTATGAACGTAATTTATAGAAATATCAAAATTAGTATATGTTAATTATGAAATTATGAAATTGAACCTTATGTATGTTAATTGGGTAAGAACTTAAAGAGAACTTAGTTCAAAAGAATCAAATTGGTGTATCATTATGATTACAGTGTTCACCGTGTCAAGAAATATCAAAATGGAGTTTTGGTTTTAAAATATGTTATTCCAGTATTTAATTTTTCTAGAATTATGGTTTAAGTTGTGTTAATTTAGTATTTGTATGCTTGGTGAAGTTTATGTGTAATTTGCATAAGTTATACATGTTAATTGGTGTTAGAAATTACACATAGCTTTGTTCGTGTTTTGTTTTGGGGTGTTCTTAATTTGAGCCTCAAATACCAAATTTTAGCTACGCAAAATCTAAAAAAAAATAAAAAATATGTCAAAAACCACCAAAAATGGGCTAAAAGTTCGAAATTTGCGCCCACATTCAAATTGGAGAAATAGTCTTGGTTAGACAGTTTTGACCTTCTATAGTAAAATGGAGATAATGTTTCCATACGAACTCCGATTGAGGTGATTCAAGATGATTCGGAAAGAGGACGAATAGGCCTATAACTTTAATTCTTTAAGGTTTTCAATTTGAAATCGTTATGAAGGGTCAAAATGGCCATCTTTAGGGCTGTTGTGTATTTAGAGCCAATCGGAGGGCGTTGGGATGCGCGAATGCAAGTGCAATCCTTTGTGTATTATTATAACTTAATGATAACATGTTGGACATGTAATAGGATGTTGTATCAAGTTGTTAATGTGTATGTGGTGCAATAACATGATCACTTAAGTAGTTGTAATAAAGCTAAAAAGTAATGTTCATGAAAAGATGCGATGTTGTTTAAACTTAAACTTAGTTAGTAGCTATACTAAAAGTAAGAAAGCAACTCATGAAGGTAATGTTAGTGTAACTAATGTGTATTGTCAATACATATGGTATGTGTAGGACTTGGTGTGAACGTGAGTAGTGATTGTTTAACCTACGCACGAGGCAAGTTCCCTAACCTTTGCTACTTTATTATTCAGCAAGGTTACTTTTCACTGTTATATTATACTTATGCAAATTCTCTATTTCTAATCTCTTGTTTAACGATTTATTGTCATGAAAGTTCTTTAACCCTCATTTATTGTTGAGCAAGTTAGTTAATCTTTGTTTATCTATTCCAATCGAGATTACCTTCGTTATTCAAAGTCTGTACTCATTTATTGTTGAGCAAGTTAGTTAATCTTTATCTCTTTATTCAAAGTCTGTATTATTATTGTAAGAAGTGTGTTTATTCAGCTACTAATAACTGTTGTTTGATCTTCATTCTTCAATATCATTGTACTATCTTACCTTATTGTACTGAACTCTAAGTTTCTTAGCGATTCTTTACCAATTCAACTAATCCTTAGTTGATGAATGTTCTAAACTCTAAATTACCCTTGAAGTCTACCCAAACCAAACTTCCTTTGGTTTGTTTATATACTCACACAACTTTAAAAGCATGTTGTTAATGATAACATTTGTTCAACTTAGAAATTATTAATACTCTAGCCCTTATTGATTCATCGATATACCTTGTTCATGAAGATATTATAATCAAACCCTTGAATAGTTATTGGTTCCTATTTGATTCAACCAGTACTTGGTTGATGGGCGTTCTAAAAATCTAGACTTCCTTTGAAGTTAATTCCCAACCAAACTTCATTTGGTTCGGAACCTGATAATCTAAGCTGAGATGAACAACCCTATATCAGGGGATTATTTTAGAGCTACGCAATAGCGTTAAAATGTTTGTGTAATACATAGTATAAAGGGCTGATCACCTGGAATATGGAATGATGGTCCATATAGTCATTTAGATTGTTAAAGGTTACAGTAGAAACACCTGTGAACCTAGGACATAGATGATGATTATAGTATTTTAGACTGTTAAAGGTTAAAGTAGAAATACTTGTAAACCTAGAATAGAGTTCGTGGCCTCGTGACCCTCAGTATATTCTTTGATGTTGTTATCTATTGTTAACTTAAACGCTCATTATTCCTTTGAACTCATAGTCATTGAATTAATTTTCTTGTTCCTAAGAAGAATACTTTACCATTGAAAGCTCAGTTAATTGTCATTCATAAAACGTTATTGTATATTATCCTTCTTGTGGGCAATTGTTTGCTCACTCTTGCACAAAACAATGCAAATGAAGTTACAAAGTTTAAAAAGCTTTATACAAGCAAGGGCAAGGACAAAGTGCTTGATTAGACGACAACGTTTAATTTATATTTTATTTATGAAGCTTATGTAATGGATTTAGTTATAATCATGTTTTAATTTTCCGCGAATGATTGTAATAAAGGTTAGATGACTTGGGATTTATTTTAGATGATGTAACCCTTTAATGGGAGATTAATTGTTTAAACTTTTGAGTTTAATTATATCCTTTGTTTATGGGTAGTTAGTTATGATTTATTTGGACAGTGAACACCAAATCTGTGGGGTTGAAGTGCCCAGATTTTGGGGTGTCACAAGTTGGTATCAAAGCTTTAGGTTATGAACCTTAGGTGGGGAAACCTTAGGCTATAACCTTCTAGGAGATCAAAAATATAGAGGTGATAAACTCTTATCGAGTTTTAAGGAATGAATTGAGGGAAATCCATTGAAGATAAAATGATAAAAGACCTTATGTGTTTATATGTTAATGACTTATGTGCTCGTGAGTACTTAGGAGTAGCGAGTATTATACATACCCGTTGATTTCTGTTGTAGACCTTGGGTATAGGCTTGAGTTTGAACGAGAGGATAAATTTGGGGTGATAAAGGTGACGGATGAGAACGAGGAGGGGGAATTCCTCCAATGAGGTATATGGTCATAACATTGAGTTATAAAAGAAGGTCGAGAAATTAGAAGGTCAAGCTGTAAAGCACCATGCCAAGTTAGCGCAAGAAGATGTCGTGACTAAAGACCTTACTGCACAATTTGTAGATGTAGAGCGGATATTAGCTCAGTCAGAATATTAAAGAGGATGGTTATTAGCTGGGAATGAGATTGCACAGGAATGACTGAGAAAAGAAGTCAGCAAAGCGTACGAGAGCTGAACACACGAGGGTGAAGGCTTCTAAACGCATAGATCATGTTGAATACAAGTTGAAGAAGGCCAAGCGAATGATGGAACTTAGAATTTAGTATTCTATTTTCTATATAGGTTGCGATTTATTTTTGGTATATGATAGATCGTCAATGATTCGTATCATGGAGCAAGAGCGCAATGAAGTTGTACAATGTGGAATGTAAATCCTGACTTTTGAATTAAATAGTGGGATATGATGAAGTAATCCTAGAATTTTATTATTACAGGATAAATAATATAAATAGCAGTGAGGCTATTTTGTCATGTGGTGATGTAATAAATGAATAAAGACATCATTGTTTATTAAGATATATTATGTGTTGTTTAAAAGTGGTTGAGATAAGTTTAAAAGTTTTAATGTATGGATGAATGATGATCTAATAGTTCAAGTTTTAAACAGTAAGATGCCGCCTAGAAGAAGACAACAACGTCAACAGAGCCCCAAGGAATATGCATACAATAGGGAAGCTAACGCAAATCCAGTGCCACAATTGGTGAATTTTCTGGTGGGAGCACTGGCAAATCAACTGAATTTATGGCTATACAATCAAATCTCGATGTTCCAACCAAATTCGTTTACAACAGAGCTGGAAAGAACGATTGATGTAGACGGGGAAGGTAATACGCTGGCATTCAATCAAGAGCAGGGGGGAAGGAAGAGTGCAGATAATAATGTGGATGATAGTTATACCGGTAACGCCTGGAAAAGAAAGTGGGACAATAATATTAACACTGAAAATCAGCAAGGGAAGGAAAAGAAGAAGGTGGAGGCATGTAGCAACTGCGGAAAGAAACATGTAGGTGTTTGTTTGAAGGGAAAAAGAGTGTGCTTTAATTGTGGTTTGAAGGGCCATATTGCACCAAAGTGTTCAAGACCGAGGAAGGAAGCCTGCTTCATGTGTGGATCGAAGGAGCACTTGGCTCGAGAGTGCCCAAAGAAAGCGGTAGGAAAAGCAAGTGGAAGCAAAGGGGGCAGTGGCAAACTGGTTATCGTGGAATCGGTTCCGCCGAGTCGACCAACTGAACAATCAACCAACATGACGATCCAAGACGTAATGCAAGGTATGGTTCCGATCAGTTATCTATACAGTAACGTGTTATTTAATTCAAGTGCCACTTGATAATTTTGCCTGATGAATTCGTTTAGAAACTAGATTCACTTCAGGAAGAGTTAGACTGCTCCCTAATTATGGAAAGTGTGAATATTGATTCTTTTAAGTTGATGTGTAGAATTTATATATTGGAATTAATATGGCACCTGTGATGTCTCTACCAGATAATACAGGAATGTTGTGTTGTATAGCGACGCATCCTATAATATACTAGGCTGTGTGTTTAGGCAGAGCGACAGGGTCATTTCTTATGCCTCGTGTTAGTTAAAATTTTTATGAGAAAGGATATCCGACTCATGATTTGGAGCTAGAGCTGATAGTGGTTGCCCTGAGGATTTAACAATATTACTTTTGGATAGTAGTGTGAGATATAAACAAACCATAAGTGTCTAAAGTATATAGGGGTATTTAAGCGTGCGTTGAAGTGATAGTAGGAGTTAATCAAGGATTGTGAATGCAAAATCCTAAATGATCATGGTTGCTGACATCTTAAGAAAAAGGTAGGAGTTATTTTTATTAACTGTGCAAGATGGGTTCATAATAGAAATGACTAATTTGTGGTAGGAGGTAAGGTATATGAAAAGTCAGAGGAGAAGTTGTTCAGGTGGAAAACCGTATAACTTTGCTAGACAGAGTAAAGGAAGAGTAGCTCCAAGATGAGGGTGTCAAATTCAAAATCGATACTGAAGGATAGCTGAAAGTAGAAGGAAGAAACTGGGTTTCGCTAATATCAGGAATTGAAAAAGGAAGTTTTGCATAAAATTTATATGTTAAATTAACTAGGAAGCACAAAAATATATATATTGCCTTCGATAATACTATTGGGGGCAAGATATGGTGATAGATTCTATGGTATGTCGAACTTAGCATTTTACCTATCGAACAGTGTGTGAAGTTGTATGTTAACGAAATTGTTTCAAGGCACGGTGTTTCAGTGTCAATTGTGTTGAATCGAGATTCGCGATTTACATCATTTTCAGACAGGTTTGCAAGAACGTGTGGAACGCAATTAGAAATAAGTATGTCATATCGATTGCAAATCAATTGCCAAACTAAAAGGAAATCCAGACATCGGAAGGCGTGCTAAGAGCACGAGAAGTTTTTGATAATGTCATACGAGGAATCCGCATTGAGCAAGTTATGGGTAAGTTAAGAATAAGTTAAGAGTAAGGTAATGTTAGGTGGGATTTCAATTAAGAACTCATATAGTAACTAAGTCGTACAAACTTTTGTATGGGCAGAGGTTTTGGTGCATATACTTGGTTTATCACATTGATAATCATTGGAATATCGGTATCGTGCTATCCATGTACATGTGGTCAAAAGGTGATTCTTTTCTCATGTACATTTTTGATAGTTAGATGATATTAGGATTAGGTTCGGTTCTTAAAACTAAAGCATATGGTAAGTTCGTGACTCATAATCATATGGTATGTTTTGAACCCCTCAGCGAATGGACGCCTATGGTCTGACTAGGATAAGTTCCTAAACTCATATGATTATGGCAAGTTACTGAATTTCCAAAGTGTGGTATGTTTGATGAACTATATTGGGTATAATACGGTTATGGTGTAGGAAGCATTGATGAAGCTGAAAAGATGGTTTTGAGGCAGCCTTACCTCTATAGTTAGAACGCATTCGTAATGTTTTTCATGTTTTGGTGATATGATCAAACAAGCCCGACTGCAATCATGGGATGGTTACGAACCATTATGGTTGTTCTACTAGGAAATTACTATCCAGTTAGTCGACAGAAAAGAACAAATGCTCAGGGATAAGGTAATACCTTCTGTGAAGGTGATATGGAGGAACCACCGCGTTGAAGATGCTACGTGGGAACTCGAAACTGAAATGATGAAGAATTACCCTGAGTTATTTGTTTACTCTATGTCTTCAATTCTGGGAACAAAATCTTTTTAAGGAGGGAAGAATGTGACGAACGAATTGTTTGAGTTGTGATTCTAGGGACAAAATCTTTGTAAGGAGGGAAGGATGTAACAATCCAAGATTTTATTTGTAATTTAAAATATTTATTAAATTAAATAAATATTTTATTGATGAAGTTGTTGTTTTGTAATTTGAAATATTTCTTAAATTAAATAAGTGTTCTATTTATGTGGTTGTTATTAGTAGGTATGTGTGAATTAAATTTATTAGATAACACTCTAATAAATATTTTATTAATGTGATTGTTGTTATTAAATATTTATGAATTAAATTTATTGGATAATATTCTAAATTAATTTAGTTTATAATTTAGAGAGTTGTAATATAGCATGAGATGTTATATTGTTGTTTTAATTTAATAATTATAGTGATATGTTAATTTATTAAATAAAATTATAATGAGATTATAATTTTGTGATATTTGGATTAAGTGGAAAAATTTGTTTAGTATGTTGTAATTGGTTATTTAACTAATGTAGAATATGGAGATATAAATATGAGGTTTTAAACTATAGTGTAAATGGTTTATTAAAAAAAAATTAAAGTAATTTTTAATTTATTTAACCAAACAAGGCTTAAAATATTAAGTCTTTATTTTAAAGACTTTTTGCCAAACAAAGCCTTATGGCTTTTGGATTTTTGATTTTTGAATTTCAATTAAATAAATAAAATAAATTAAAATAATAAATATAATATATACGTTTATTTTTGGTAACTGTCATAACAATTAGTATGCGTATTTAGATTTTACCATTTTTATGTTTACACTTGGCCATATCAGTTTTCTTTACGCATACTTGACTAAGTCTGAGAGTTCCGAGAATTGAGAATTAAGAGAAATTGAGAGAAAGCCTAAGGATTACTAGCAGTTTCAGTGGTTTAGCAAGGATTTCTTAAGTAACAAAAAGGTATGTTACATAACCTTAACGTATATATTTTACAAGCCTATAATCTCTAAGTCTCTGTGTTCATGAGGTGCACTCACTGTGTATAAAGTTTTACAAAATTTTATGTAAACTGTGTGTTATAATTGGTTATGATAATATGTGTAATTGTAATTGTTATCACCAGCATGTCTATATGTATATAGGTGTTGTATGCTAGATTACGTTGAAAAGAAAAAAATTATTTTTACAGTAAACATCCATGTATGAACGTAATTTATAGAAATATCAAAATTAGTATATGTTAATTATGAAATTATGAAATTGAACCTTAAGTATGTTAATTGGGTAAGAACTTAAAGAGAACTTAGTTCAAAAGAATCAAATTGGTGTATCATTATGATTACAGTGTTCACTGTGTTAAGAAATATCAAAAATGGAGTTTTGGTCTTAAAATATGTTATTCCAGTATTTAATTTATCTAGAATTATGGTTTGAGTTGTGTTAATTTAGTATTTGTATGCTTGGTGAAGTTTATGTGTACTTTGCATAAGTTAATTGGTGTTAGAAATTAAAACATAGCTTTGTTCTGTGTTTTTTTTTGGGTGTTCAGAATTTGAGACCCCAAATACCAATTTCAGACCATAATACCAAATTTCATAAATTCCAAATGTTATAAAAAATGGCCCAAAAGTTCGTGCCCCAAATATGTAATTCATACCCAAATACTGGAATTGTGTCTCAAATACCACTTTCTCGTGCCCCAACGCTAGAAAAATAGTCTCGGTCAGACAGTTTTCACCTCCTATAGTAAAATGGCCATAACTTTTTCATAAAAAATCCGATTGAAAGGATTCAAGATGATTCGGAAAGAGGACGAATAGGCCTATAACCTTTATTCTTTATGGTTTTCAATTTGAAATCGTTATGAAGGGTCAAAATAGCCATCTTTAGGACTGTTGTGTATTTGGAGCCAATCGGAGGGCGTCGGGATGTGCAAATGCAAGTGCAATCCTTTGTGTATTAATATAACTTAATGATAACATGTTGGACATGTAATATGATGTTGTATCAAGTTGTTAATGTGTATGTGGTGCAATGACATGATTACTTAAGTAGTTGTAATAAAGCTAAAAAGTAATGTTCATGAAAAGATTCGATGTTGTTTAAACTTAAAACTTAGTTAGTTGTTATACTAAAAGTAAGAAAGCAACTCATGAAGGTAATGTTAGTATAACTAATGTGTATTGTCATTACATATGGTATGTATAGGACTTGGGGTGAACGTGAGTAGTGATTGTTTAACCTACGCACGAGGCAAGTTCCCTAACCTTTGCTACTTTATTATTAAGAAAGGTTACTTTTCACTGTTATATTATACTTATGCAAATTCTATATTTCTAATCTCTTGTTTAACGATTTATTGTCATGAAAGTTCTTTAACCCTCATTTATTGTTGAGCAAGTTAGTTAATCTTTGTTTATCTATTCCAATCGAGATTACCATGGTTATTCAAAGTCTGTACTCATTTATTGTTGAGCAAGTTAGTTAATCTTTATCTCTTTATTCAAAGTTTGTATTATTATTGTAAGAAGTGTGTTTATTCAGCTTGGTTGATGAGCATTCTAAAAATCTAGACTTCCTTTGAAGTTAATTCCCAACCAAACTTCCTTTGGTTCGGAACCTGATAATCTAAGCTGAGATGAACAACCCTTTATCAGGGGATTATTTTAGAGCTACGCAATAGCTTTAAAATATTTGTGCAATACATAGTACAAAGGGCTGATCACCTGGAGTATGGAATGATGGTCCATATAGTCATTTAGACTGTTAAAGGTTACAGTAGAAACACCTGTGAACCTAGGACATAGATGATGATTATAGTCTTTTAGACTGTTAAAGGTTAAAGTAGAAATACTTGTAAACATAGAATAGAGTTCGTGGTCTTGTGACCCTCAGTATATTCTTTGATGTTGTTATCTATTGTTAACTTAAACGTTCATTATTCCTTTGAACTCAAAGCTGTTGAATTAATTTTCTTGTTCCGGTAAGAATACTTTACCATTGAAAGCTCAGTTAATTGTCATTCATAAAACGTTATTGTATATTATCCTTCTTATGGGCAATTGTTTGCTCACTCTTGCACAAAACAATGCAAATGAAGTTACGAAGTTTGAAAAGCTTTATACAAGCAAGGGCAAGGACAAAGTGCTTGATTAGACGAAAACGTTTAATTTATATTTTATTTATGAAGCTTATGTAATGGATTTAGTTATAATCATGTTTTAATTTTCCGCGAATGATTGTAATAAAGGTTAGATGACCTGGGATTTATTTTAGATGATGTAACCCTTTAATGGGAGATTAATTGTTTAAACTTTTGAGTTTAATTATATCTTTTGTTTATGGGTAGTTAGTTATGATTTATTTGGACAGTGAACACCAAATCTGTGGGGTTGAAGTGCCCAGATCTGGGGGTGTCACACCCTCCCCTTTAATTTTCAACCTTCCCCACCCATTGATTTTCATGCCAACTGCATTTATTACTCTTCTTTCTCCATTCGGCTATAAAAGGAAGGCTAAGGAAAGGGATTATACACACCAATTCGGAGAAGCAAAACATCCGAAAAAGGGAGTAGTTTTGTGAAGCTTTAGAAAATAGAGAGAGAAAGGTGGTTCAAATAAATAGGAGTTTTATTTGGGTTTCATCATATAGTTATTGTGGTGAAGTAATTTGAGTTTGTACTCAAATTAAGATATCTTTGTATTCTCTCATATTATTCTAGTGAAGTGTTCGGAGTTTGTCCCGTGGTGTTTACCTCTTATTTTTATAGGGTTTTGTGACACCCCCCGAATCTGGGTCCTCTGACCCCGGGCCGGTCATCACGATAAAATACAAACATCCACCTCTAAACAACATACGATAACTAAAATGCGGAAAATAATAAACGTACGTCGTTCATTCAAAAGGTGTTACTAGTCCCAAGATACGATAACCTTAATATCATCTTATACACATACCCTAAAATAAACATTAGGGTTCATATTACATAATAGTAATTTAAAACTAGGCATAAGGTAAAGTCTGCTCCTTGCCACTATTCTACATCTTTCCTTTACCCTTGTCCTTCCCTGAGGTCTCGGGCTTAGCTGCAATATAATTCATGATATAGCAAGGATGAGCAACAAGTTTGCCCAACAAGTTTAAATACAACAATAAGGATATATCATGATGAATAGAAAAATAACTGACAACGAAATCAACAATATGAATATCTGAAGGATTCAACAATATGAATATCGCAAGCAAAGATAACGATTTCTTTTAGAATAACTGCTAGTCAAATAGACTTTGAACTATAACACTCCAATGGAATCAATAGCTAATTGACCCTTTGGTTACTGGCTACAGAATAAGTACTTGAGGGGATCAGCCTCACATATATTATGTATATGCATAACATTTAAATCTGCTCTGTGTATCTTATATTAGATACCTGGAATACTCCCCTATCATAGCAGGGGTGTTCTTTCAGTTTAAGAATCCTTACCATCAATTGGTTTGGATAGCTTTTAGAAAACCTCATACTCTTGTCTGACCGAACAAAGGTTCAGACTCTATCTAACACAGTTCAAGAATTATTGAACTTTAAATGATGTACAAGTCCAAGACTATACAAACTCAAGTGCACTAAGTGCGAATATCAATAATACCGATGTGGAATAATTATAAGGTCATTAAACCACTTAATAGCATGCTTAGAAATAAAGTTCAAGCTTAAATGAATAACTTTCAATTCAACAATAACCTGTTCAAATTCGATATGAGAAGGATAGGAAACTTTCACAAAAGTAAAGTTGTGTAAGTTAGGAAACTTACAACACAAATATAATAGTGTTCGAATACTTGCTCAAGTAAAAGAGTAAGAATTAAGGAACTTACACAATCAAAGAGTGAAGTTCAGAGAAACTTGCTCATTAAAAGTAGGGTTCAAGGAACTTGCACAATCAAAGTTTGAGTAAGGTTAGGAAAACTTGCTCAATAATAATTGGAGTAAGTTTAGGGAAACTTGTCTGTTTGCTCAGCTACAATATAATTCTAGCCTTAGTTAACTTGCGTTGAAACGACCTAACATTAACAAGTCGGCCTTTCCAATTAGTACGCGTAAACTAATATGAGTCTACACTTCCAAGAATCAAGTCATCATATAGCATGCTTATATACATGTATCATTACATTACTCGATTAGTTTCTAACACACTATTTCATAGTTGAAATCACAATTGAACTTTAAAGTTGTAAACATTAATTCATCATAGGATTCTTTTCAATAACATGCTTATTAACACCTGACTACTATATTGGACATGTATTACAGATTAGAGTAACCATATAAGCATGCATCAGTTCTCAATTTAATAACAGAACTCAGATCTCGGTCAGATCATTTAAATTACGCTTGATTTTTACTAAGGAGTATACGCTAGCTACCTCCCCGTGCAAACCAAGACATGGCTGCTTCAACAGTAAACCAGGGCACACACAACTTGAACATAAATGAACAATCATGCACAACAACCATGTTATTATATAAATAACTATCTTTAACCTTTCATCAAACATATCAAAGGTCATTATTCTTTTTTACTTAATCAAGACTTAACATGTTAAGCTATCAATCATGTAAGTCACTTTACCTACCATACATAATACTTTTATATATATACATGCTAGACATCAAAACATACTTACAAGTTCTCAACTTAATGTATATATAGTTTATCAAGTTCATTTTCAAAACTTTAAGTCTCCATTAGTAAAAATTCATTCAAGCATGCAAGATTCGTCTATATTGTCTAATTCATGCTTTCATATGCATTTGTGCACATACTCAAGTTATTTACATATGTTCACAAAGTCAGAATGTATATTACTTCATATATACAATTTCTAGTTTTCAAATCTTTAAGCCTTTTTAAAATAACCAAGTCAAAACAACCTATTATGGCTTACTACATACATAACTACCATAGTCCATAAGTTCAGGTCATTTGTATGCATATAATAATCAAGGTAACATGCTCAGAATATCTTAAGAAGCTAACATGAGCAACTATGATCTCACTACTGCCATGATCACGGGTGAAGATTTGGGTGGTATGCCACCGCCCGACCGTAAAAAAATATGGCATCCGCTCAGAGGCTCAATTCCAAACATTGCCAAACATCTTTATGCAGCAACTCAACTACTTCTAATACTTCTAAGCATGCATACTAACTTAAACAACACAAAGACATGTTAATTCATAACAATTAACAAAGAATTCTTGAGAATTGTAAGAATTTGACAAAAACCCAACTAAGAACAAAAGCTTAGGATTTTATACCTCTTGGAGCTAAATGAACTTAGTTTCTTCCTCTGAGCTTGCAACCTCTTCTTTGGACAACACACACTCAATTTCAATTTCTTAGAGTTTAAACAGACAATTTCAAGTAACGTAAAAACTGAAAATGGAGCTGCCATTTATAAAAGGAGCTTGCACTGGGCACTCATTTTACACTGAGGTTTGAATCAAAGGAAAAAGAAAGAAAACATTGGACAATGAAAGGTTGGCCAACTGCCTACCTCCATAGCCAATGGCCTAACACTCACTAGCCACTGATAATTACGTAAAGTAGCTCCATGTTACTGTTCATGTACTGATATTTGACTCTCATTTTGGGACAAGCTCAGCAACAAGCTTGGTTTGGTTACTATAATTCCCAACATGTAATTTTAATGTGTTAATGCTACTGCACAAAGGAAATTTGGGGATTATTTATGTACTCACATTATATAACCCATGTACATTTTCTATTACCATGACTGTTATTATCATAATAACTTAATGAAATCATTATTAATTTAACAATTGATATGATTATATGTCAATAGGGTATACCTGAATGTTTACCCACACACTTCACATCATATAACAATATTATTATGCAACTCACATGAATGCAAATAACTCTTACTATATAGTCTATATATATAATATATAAACATATTAAATGTGCCACCATGTTCTATATAAAATATATAGTTAACTACCATATAATAGGTTTACTACATTGCATGTTTGCACAAAATTAATCAAGTAAATATAAAATCACTTTATAAATTATTAATCTCTTGCTCATTAATTATTATTTATTCATAATAATTATTAATTAACACATTATCAATTAATTACTCATAATTTCAATTAGTCAATATGTTCAACTCTTGCCACCATATTCAAATAAATTGAATATTTAATTATTAATAATCCTATCAATTCCTTGATATTAAAGCCTTAGGGTTTGTCCACTAATTTAAATAAACTATTAGTGACTCCCTTTAATCATTTCATAAATTCACATAACCACATAAGGTTTAAATAAACTCACAAAAATAACTCATTAAAATTAAATCACATATTTAATTAATAAGGAGTTTAAAATTTGTGCATGTTACAGGTTTTTCACGTAAAATCTTGGTGTCTCGTGGTTGAATATTTTTCCTACTTATTATTTCCTTCATGGTTATTATTTTGGTGGAACTGCAAATTTAATCTGTTTGGCATGTGCTGATATTTTATCCATCTAATTTATGAAAGGCATCAATATTTGGGAGGTGATTTTTTCCCAACAACTGGTATCAAAGCTAAGGTTATTTGCTCGGTTGTTTTTGATAAATTTTATGGAGGAATCATTCGGAGCCATGATTAAATTGACCTCTTCAAATTTTTCGATCTGGAAGCCCAGAATGGAGGATATCCTTTATTGCAAGGATCTGTATGATCCGTTGGAGCTCAAGGGACAGGAGCCCGCGGATAAGTCTGAGGCTGATTGGAACAAAATGAATAGGAAGACTATTGGTCACATCCGGCAGTGGATTGATCAAAGTGTGTTCCACCATGTTTCGTAGGAGACGGATGCTCACACTTTATGGCCAACACTAGAGTCTATGTACGAGAAGAAGAATGCACAAAATAAAACTTTTGTTATTCAAAAAATTGTGAATCTAAAGTATAAGGACGGGAGCAGTGTGTCGGAGCATATGAGTGAGTTCCAAGGTTTGGTGAACGAGCTGTCCACCATGAAGTTGAATCTTGATGATGAGATTCAGGCTCTTTTGCTTCTCAGTTCATTGCCAAACAGCTGGGAGACTTTGGTGGTGTCTTTAAGAAATTCAGCTCCAGAAGGAAAAATGACTATGCAGATGGTCAATGACAGTCTTCATAATGAGGAGACAAGGCGAAATGAGCAAGGCATAAATTTTGAGACACATGCTCTTGTCATAGAGAACAGGGGCAGAAGAAATTTTAGGGGATCTCACAAAGGAGATACAAGTCGCAGCAAAAGCAAAAATCATAGAAGCAAGTCAAAGACCAGACAAGGTGAAACGTATCGATGCTTTCATCGTAATAAGGAAGATCATTACAAGAGAAATTGCATAACATGGTTAGACAAGCAGAAAAATGGTGAGTAGGGAAAGGTTAAGGAGAAGAACACTGCAGCCACAGTCACTGAAGATGTTGTTATTCTTTCATTTACGGAAGAAAAATGCTTGCATGTTGATGATCAGAAAGTTGATTGGGTGGTTGATACTGGTGCCTCGTATCATGCTACACCTAAGAGAGAATTTTTCACAACTTACAAAGCTGGAGACTTTGGGTACGTGAGAATGGGAAATACTGATCAGTCCAAGATTATTGGAATTGGTGATGTTTGCATTCAGACAGGCGTTTGTTGCACTGTTACCTTGAGGGATGTTAGGCACGTTCCTGATTTACGTCTCAACTTAATTTCTGGCATGTTCTTGGACAGAGAAGGCTATGAGAATCACTTTGGCAGTGGAAAGTGGAAGCTTACCAAGGGCTCTATGGTGATTACAAGAGGCGTTGCTTGTTGTTCGTTGTACAAGACTCATGAGAAAGTGTGTTCTAGTGAATTGAATGCAGTTGAAGATGACTCTTCACCAAACTTATGGCAAAAGAGGCTTGGCCACATGAGTGAGAAAGGGTTACAATTACTAGCAAAAAGTTCACTCATTCCTTTTGCTAAAGGTACTGTTTTAAGCCCTTGTGATTATTGTTTGTTTGGGAAACAACATACAGTTTCTTTTAGTAGTTCAGCTAAAAGAAAATCAGAGCTACTAGAGAGAGTATATTCTGATGTATGTGGACCCATTGAGGTTGAGTCTTTGGGTGGAAATAGGTACTTTGTTACCTTTATTGATGATGTTTCGCGGAAGGTGTTGGTATTTTTGTTGAGAACAAAAGACTAGGTATTCCAGCATTTTCAGAGTTTTTATGCTATGGTTGAAAGGGAGACTAGAAAATCATTGAAGTGTCTTCGTAGTGACAATAGAGGGGAATACACTTCAAAGGAGTTTGTTGAATACTGTAGTAAACATGGCATTCGACATGAGCAGACTGTTCCTGGTACCCTATAGCATAATGGTGTGGTTGAGAAAATGAACCGCACTATTATTGAGAGAGTACGATGCATGTTGCGAATGGCTAAACTACCTAAGTCATTCTGGGGTGAAGTTGTTCGTACTGCTTGTTACCTGATTAATAGATCTCCATCAGCACCGTTGGATTTTCAGATTCCAGAAAAGATTTGGAGTGGTAAGGATTTGTCTTATTCTTATTTGAGGGTATTTGGGTGCAAGGCTTTTGCATATATCCCCAAGGAACAAAGATCGAAACTTGATGACAAGTCTACTCCGTGTGTATTTTTTGGCTATGGAGATGCAGAGTTTGGATACCGGTTATGGGATCCAGTGCAGAGAAAATTATTCAAGAGCAGAGATGTGGTGTTTCATGAGCACCAAAATTATGAGCATTTTGATAATGCTACACAACCCAAAGATAATAAAGTTCCAGATCTCAGCGAAGTTCCTTCTCCAGTACAGAATGCCACAGTTGGAGAAGGAGGTCAGAATGAAGATATGACTAATATAGATTTGCACGATGGTGATGGGTCAGATGTAGAGAGTGTTGATCAGGGGGAGCAACCTGATATTGAAGAACCTCAGTTAAGAAGATCCTCTAGAGAATGTGTGCCATCAGTCAGATATCCTTCATCTGTATATCTTTTAGTTACTGAGGAGGGGGAGCCAGAGGATTTTCAAGAAGTCAAGACTCATAAAGAGAAAAGCAATTGGCTTAGAGCTATGCAGGATGAGATGGATTCTTTGCACAAGAATCGCACCTATGAGTTGACTACACTTTCAAAGGGCAGAAAATCATTGAAGAACAAATGGGTGTTTAAGCTTAAGAAGGATGGTGAAAAACTAGTGAAGTACAAGGCTCGAGTAGTCGTCAAGGGTTTTGCTCAAAAGCAAGGTATTGACTTCGATGAGATTTTTTCTCCAGTCGTGAAGACGACTTCTATTCGAGTAGTGTTGGGGTTAGTAGCTAGTATGGATCTTGAGCTTGAGCAGTTGGATGTGAAGACTGCTTTTCTTCATGGTGATTTGAAGGAAGAAATCTACATGGAACATCCAAAGGGATTTGAAGTTAAAGGGAAAGAACACTTGGTTTGCAAGTTGAAGAAAAGTTTGTACTGCCTGAAACAAGCCCCAAGGCAGTGGTACATGAAATTTGATTCATTTATGGTGGATCAAGGTTACAGTAAAACAATTGCAGATCATTGTGTGTATGTTAAAAGGTTTCCGGATGGTAACTTTGTTACTCTGTTGCTATATGTAGATGATATGTTGATAGTTGGACAGGATGCCAATATGATTCGCAAGCTCAATGGTGAGTTATTTAAGTCCTTCCAGCTAAACAGATTTTGGGTATGAAGATTGTTCGTGACAGGAAAGCCAAGAGGTTGTGGTTGTCACAAGAGAAGTATGTTGAGCGGGTGCTTGCAAGGTTCAACATGGGTGATGCTAAACCAGTTAGCACACCACTGGCTTGTCCTACTAAGTTGACAAAGTACATGTGTCCTTCTACCAAGGAAGGGAGAGATGATATGGCAGCAGTTCCCTACTCCTCTGTTGGAGGGAGTCTTATGTATGCAATGGTTTGTACGCGGCCAAATATTGCTCATGCAGTTGGCGTTGTGAGCAGGTATTTGTCAAATCTTGGTAGAGAACATTGGGAAGCAGTTAAGTGGATTCTCAGATACTTGAAAGCTACTTCTAGTTTATGTTTGGGTTTTGGGAGTACGAGTCCAATCTTGGAGGGTTTTACGTTTCTGACATGCGCATACATGGCGGAGTTCAAGAAGAAGAAGTCTACTTGGGATATTTGTTTACTTTTGCGGGGATCGTGATGTCATGGCGTACCAAGTTGCAAAAGTGTGTTGCTTTGTCTAAAACTGAGTCAGAATACATCGCTGCTACTGAAGCAGGCAAAGAGATGTTGTGGTTAAAATGGTTTCTCCAAGAGTTGGGTTTAAAACAAGATGAGTATGTGGTTTATTGTGATACTCAGAGTGCAATTGACTTGACCAAGAATGCCACGTATCATAATCGGACCAAGCATATTGATGTTCGTTATCACTTGCTTCGAGAAGTGATGGAAAAGGAATTGATGAAAGTGAAGAAAGTTCATACCGACAAGAACCCCTCAGACATGTTGACAAAAGTTGTCACTCGCGACAAGCAGGAATTTTGCAAGGAATTGGCCGGGATGGACTCCAAGTGACGGGGTCACAAAATTACCTCCTCTAATGGTTTCGGAGGGGGAGATTGTTAGTCAAGTCCTCACCCACTCCCGCCCCTTGAATTTTCAACCTTCCCCGCCCGTTGATTTTCATGCCAACTGCATTTATTACTCCTCCTTCTCCATTCGGATATAAAAGGAAGGCTAGGGAAAGGGATTATACACACCAATTCGGAGAAGTAAAACATCCGATAAAGAGAGTAGTTTTGTGAAGCTTTAGAAAATAGAGAGAGAAAGGTAGTTCAAATAAATAGGAGTTTTATTTGGGTTCCATCACATAGTTATTGTGGTGAAGTAATTTGAGTTTGTACTCAAATTAAGATATCTTTGTATTCTCTCATATTATTCTAGTGAAGTGTTTGGAGTTTGTCCCGTGGTTTTTACATCTTAGTTTTAAAGGGTTTTTCACGTAAAATCTTGGTGTCTCGTGGTTGAATATTTTTCCTACTTATTATTTCTGGTTATTATTTTGGTGTAACTGCAAATTTAATTTGTTTGGCATGTTCTGAAATTTTATCCATCTAATTTATCAAAGACAACAATATTTGAGAGGTGATTTTTTCCCAACAGTTTTAACCACGGACAGAGTTAGTATAGGGCCCAAGCTACCCTGAAAATTTTGAATTTCTTTTAAGCTTATAAAATTTTAATTTATTTTTTCTTCAAGCCCCCCAAGATCTACAAAAATAAATAAATTATATATAATAATACTTTTTGAAAAATTACAAGAAAGTACTCCATTCCAAATATAAGAGTCATTTTAATTATTTTACGGTCTATTTAAAACGTGGGCTAATCCATAAATATATCATTATTCCCATTTTCTAAGTATCATTATATGAATATCAAGTTTTGGGGTCTCTTTTTGCTCCACTTTGTGTACTATAATATAAAGGTCCATATATACTCTGCAAAACAAAGAAATCATATTTCAGTCAGAAAGTCTATAAAATTGTCCAATAAACCCCAGACCCCCACTAAATTACACATGACCTTATAGTATTATATCCCAGCCCCGAAAATACTTTATGGTTTCTTCCCTTGTTTCAAATGTGAAGAAGTAAAACAAGGCGGCATTCATGATACCCCAATGTAATCACCATGTAGCTGTTCTATCATCTGATGTAACATCAAAAGGAACCCATTGGTATATATGCATATTCTATCAAATGTAAACACATCAACGGGTTGCATAAAATATACTAGTATCCTTTTTATGATTTTCCACTTTTCTTGATTGAGAGTTTTAAAAGAAAGACAAAAATCAAGTATCTATATATATTTGCTAATTAAGGTGAAATCCTGCTTTAACAAAGATGGATCCCAAGACCTCCTTGTGCTCAAGAAGTGGGCTTAACAACT
The DNA here is from genome assembly GCA_020205615.1 of Panax quinquefolius. NCBI lineage: Eukaryota > Viridiplantae > Streptophyta > Magnoliopsida > Apiales > Araliaceae > Panax > Panax quinquefolius. The sequence goes on along the minus strand of CM035156.1, from coordinate 116,570,740 downwards.
GTACCAAAGGAGACTTGGTGTACTCTATGTATCCTTTATCCCTATGAATACCAAAAAAAAATAGAACGCCAATTAGAAGGAATCCTTGATTGGTTCTTCCAGAGGAATGATCCTATTTTTTTATTTGACTGATGAGGCCAAGAAGGATTTCTCATCCTCCTCATATCATGTTAACGCCAAGATCTTTCTCCACGTCCCAATCACCAAGACGCGTCCGATATCCTGCATAGTTCAACAAGTCAACACCAAAAGCTTGTGACTTTGACCGACTGAGGGGATAGCTCCGGCGTGAGAGTCAGTATCGGCGATCACAAGATTAACAATGGAGAGAAAAATAATGTCTAATGTCTGAGAGAGAATAATAATATGATTGTGTGTAATGTTTTGTTACCTACCTCTTTTGTGATCCTAACCCCATACGTCCTCTAATCCCGGTTTACAGTGCCACCCATCACCTCCTGACACCTTTTCCCCTACTCCCCATCATTTTTCAAATTAAAGTATGTATGTAGCCTACTTCCTCACCTGCTACCACTCTTTGCCACCGCCGGTCATCTGAGTCTCATCCTCATTAATGTCATGCAGAAAGGTGGCAGACATAGTAGTCAACTATTATTTGGCATAATGATTACCGGTCAAAGTTGGGTTAAGTGGCAATTTGTATAATGGGCCAATTTAATGACTAAGCCCAAATAACGGAAATGACCCAAACGACCGGATCCAACCGAAAGGACCCAACGAAATAATCAAGTAATTGGGCCCAAATCATTCGGACCAATCAGGACAAGAATAACATAATCCAAGGGAGGAGCCCATTAAGTCTGACCCAATAAGAAAAAGGATTATGGCCCAACATTGTTTTTCTAGTCTTTTATTAAACAGGTGTTTAATAAAAGACTATAAACAAAAGATAGGCCCATGATATAACAAATTATGATAAGTCCCAAGAGGTCCAAAGTGAAACTCACAAAAGCCTAACAAAATCGGTCCAAACCGATATCGAAATGCGAATGGGAGGTCCAATAGACACAAGTCCACTCGGTGAAGAAGATATTTAGACCCAAAACGACGAAACCTCTTCCAATTCATCATCATTGCTGTAAATTAAATGTGCCGCCCTCGATTACCGTGTAAGCGTCAGTATAAAAGATAAACTTTAGCAATTCTGACGGTTTTACCTGCCAATTTGAAATTTGAACCTTTGAGCTTTCTTCTCCTCTGCAGAACGTCCTCCTCTGTTTTACGAAATCTCAACAATGGTGACTGTGAATTCTAGCCAAAATTCTCCCCTTCGCGTGACTCCTGTTAGCACCGTCTCCCCCAATCCAAACCCTAACCAAGAGGGTTCGAGTTCCAACCCCCAATCTTCAATAACCATGGGGGGAAATCCACCTCTGATCCCTTCTGCATCACCTTCTGACCTCTTCAAGGACGGGGAACAGTTTCCCATGCCAACATCCCCTCCTCTGTCACGGAATCTGAGATACGTATCCTCCGAACTCGTTATCAGATTCCTGACATATACGCCATAAGGGCTCCCGCTCCTGAAGAGCGATGATGTAAATGACCGGACGGTTGGGTCGCCAAGCCAGTCACTTTCCTAGAAAAGGGGGTTCGCCTATCCCTCCATGCATTTGTCGTTACCCTCCTAGGGTTCATAGGAGTGGGTTTTGCTCAGTTAGTGCCCAATTCCTATATCTACATCTTGGCATTCATTGCCTTACATCATGAATTAGGATTTCTCCTCCGTGGACATCTTCTTCACCCTCTTCTCTGCGGTAGGGTCTCGAGAACGAGGCTTCAAAATGTTGAGTAAGGCAGTCTCCCACCCAACACCAGATTCGAGAGGAGACCCTCGATGGATACCCTTCCAAAGAATAAGGGTTGGCACGAGAAGTGGTTTTTCGTTATGGGACCCGAAATCTCTTCTCTTCCAGATTGGACTACCTCTGATCGGGTCTCTGCTGACTTTAGAGATATCTCCGAAGAGCGTGTGAGGGAGATGGCAGATTTTTTGAAGAAGATTCCTCCAAAAGAATGGAGTTTTACACTTCTGACCAAACAAGCCTGGCTATATGACCACAAATGTAAGTTTCGAACAGCTTTATAACATAATTTTTGAGATATCTAAGTGATACGGGTTCTGATACATGATTTTTTGCAGTGTCTATGATCAAACCAACTTCTTTGGAAGTGAAAGATCTGGAAGATTTTTTGGCAGGGAAGAATACGGATGCGAGCGAAGAGCATCCGACTAAAGAATCTTCCCGGGTTGATCCCCCTGTCACCGATCCACCAACCACTTCCCTTCAAAATGAAGAATCCCAGACCGATGAGCCCAACATACCCGAAGAATCCCTCAGACCCCGCCAAAGAAAAAGATCCGCCAAAAAATCCAAATCCACCCAACCGGAAACAAACCCTGAAAGTGATCCGGAAGCAATTCCCGAAGCAACCCCACAAGCAGCCCCAACACCCGACCCCAATCCTGCACCTTCTGAATCTATCCCGGTGAAGAGGAGTCTGCTCGACATACCTTTGCATGATCGGGCAAAGGTTCTTCGTGTGAAGAAGATAAGAACAAAGATAACCCCCCTGACCGCCGAAGAGCTCCGAGTTCCCTCATCTTCGGCTGACATCCCTCCAATAATCCCCACAGAAATCCAAGTGCCTGATGATGAACCGACCGGATCTGTCCCCATCCCATCCCGAAAAAGGAAACATCCAGCAGACAGCCATCCCGGTTCATCTTCTGCACCTCCACCGACCCCCGAACCCACTCTTGTTCGGTCTCCTTCTCCCAAAACTATACACGTGGACCCCTCGCCAGTTCGCAATCAAACCCCGCCTTCTCCTCCGAGACAAACGACTGCCGAATTTCAGCATGAAGCTATGGCCTCTCCAACCATGTGGCCTCGATTTAATGCCCATTTTCCCTTTCAACTGTTCGACGCCTTTGTACGTGAAACCGATGATCATCGATTCGGGAACAGTTCGAACGGGGATTTACTTAGCGAGGGCATGAGCTATCTGGCGAAGGTAAACGGTTCTCTCCTTTATTTCCGTATTTATCTTGATACTTATATCTGAAAACTGATCAAATAATAATGGACATGCATAGGCGAATGCTGTGTTCGGGCGTCTGCGTCCGAGGTCCCTCGAGTCTGAATCCGAGGAAGAGGCTTTGAGGAAGGAGAATGCCCTTCTGAAGTCTGCCTTGGCTAGGGAAAGGACTCAACGCGAATGCGTTCTTCATACAAATAAAGGGCTTCAAAAAGAGTTATCCCAAGCCAAGGGAGATGTGAAGGCATCCAATGAAGAACTGAAGTCAACTAAAGCCCAGTATGAGGAGATCGTCAAAATGAATGTTGACTTGGTTCAGAGGAGCGAGATAAGGATGGAGAAGATCAAGGAACTAAAGGCTGATGCTAAACTCTTGACCAAGACCATTCATAAACTAGAGCTGGCAGAAACTCGTCATCTGAATAAGCGCCAGAAGCTCGAAGAAAAAATCCGAGAACTCAAGGCCCTTCGGGACCTTGGGCCTCCTCTAACCGATGACCTTCGCAAACAAATCTGTGAAGAGTATCGGAACTCGGATGAGATTAATGGGGAGATAATGAAGATATACTCTAAAAGCTACGAACTCTGCCGGAGTCGTGGCAAGGAGAAGCTGATTGCAACCAACGCGGATCCATCCTTGCTCAACTCTTCAGATGACGAAAATGGCGCCTGAAGCTGATGCTCTTATTTTTCCTTGGTTTTATTAAAGAATATTTGTGAAGTTTTCTGTTATTTTTATTTCTTTAATTTATAGGACTTGTAAAAATTATCTAATATTGTAATTAGATTAAATATCAATGAAAAAGTGGTTTCATCCCTTATGACTTCTGTGCATCTATTTTCTGCCAATACTCCAATATTAATTCAACTAGAAAGATGCACAAACTCTTTCATGGACTGAATTCGAACCGTTAATTAACAACTAAACATGTTATATAACAGGTAAGATGAAGTTAAAGAATGAGGCATTCCAAACTCGACACTTAGAAAAATTTTAGGTAATAAAGTAAAGGGATACTTATTAGTTACCGAAGTGTGAGACATATCTGCTTCATTAGGAATTTGTTTACCCCGAAAGGCCTAACAAAACCCAGAGATGATGTTTGCCTACCGCGAAGGGCCTGACAAAGTCTAAAGGACAACGCTTGCCTACCACGAAGGGCCTGACAAGGTTGAAGGATGACACTTGCCTACCCCGAAGGGCCTAACAAGGTCTAAAGGATGACACTTGCCTACCCCGAAGGGCCTGATAAGGTCTAAGTGTCGACAATTGCCTGCCACGCAGGGCCTGACAACGTCTTAAGGATGACACTTGCCTACCACGAAGGGCCTGACAAGGTCTAAAGGATGACACTTGCCTACCCCGAAGGGCCTGACAAGGTCTAAGTGTCGACAATTGCCTACCACGCAGGCTCGGCAACGCGTCTTAAGGATGACACTTGCCTACCACGAAGGGCCTGACAAGGTCTAAGTGTCGACAATTTCCTATCACGTAGGGCCTGACAACGTCTTAAGGATGACACTTGCCTACCATGAAGGGCCTGACAAGGTCTAAGTGTCGACAATTGCCTACCACGCAGGGCCTGACAACGTCTTAAGGATGGTGTTTGCCTACCACGAAGGGCCAGACAAACCCATAAGGTCCACCTGCCATTAAGGCTACCATCGAATGGTCAGCGAGTCCCCCCGAACCTCCTTACACCACTAAACTGATCAGCAACGAAGACAAGATTTGTTTGAGAAAAAAGGAGACTTTTATTGATGATGACATAAATATTTACAGACTTCCAATGTACTGACATCATTTTTACTGAAAGTACTTCCTAAACCTGCCAGCGTGCCAAGTATTTTTAATTGCTGACCCGTCTAATGCCTTCAACCGATAAGTCCCCGGCTTCGGTACTTCAGTTATTTCATATGGTCCTTCCCAGTTTGGCATCAGCTTTCCCAGATTCTGAGGTGTAGATGCCTCGGCTTCTCTGAGGACAAAATCTCCTACTTCGAACCTGCAAAACTTTACCCCCTTGTTATAATGCTTGGCCACTCTTTCGACGATAAGTCGCCAATTTGATTAAGGTCAAGCTCGACTTTCTCAAGCAAATCAAGATTGGCCTTAAGCCCTTCCTCATTGTAGATCTCTTTGAATTGACTAACCCGAAGACTTGGAGATCCAATTTCAACTGGGACTAAGGCATCAGTATCATAGGCTAATCTGAAAGGTGAATGCCCCGTTGTAGTCCTCGGAGTAGTTCGGTAAGCCCATAACACGCTAAGTAGCTCTTCTGGCCATCTGCCCTTGGCTTCGTCCAATCTGCGCTTGATCCCATTTAGCAGCGTTCAGTTGGTTACTTCAACTTGTCCGCTTGACCGAGGATGAGCTCATCAAGTCTTTTCTGTCTTTGAATCCCAGCTTCTTTCAGAAATGTTTCAAATTTCGATCCCACAAACTGACGTCCGTTGTTCGATATTACCACCTTAGGAATTTCGAAATGAAATACTACTGATTCTTTCAAAAATTTCAAGCATTCATGTTCCGTTATTAATCTAAGTGGCTTTGCTTCTACCCATTTGGTCATATAGTCGATGGCAACTATAACAAAACTGACTTGACCTTTTTTTTCGATGAGCGGACCCAAGATATCAACCCCCCACGATGAAAAGGTATAGGAGATAAGATCGAGTATAGCTCTTCTGGTGGCTGATGTGGGATCGGACTATTGAGTTGACACTTCTCGCACTTCTTGACGTATTCAGTCGCTTCCTTGAAGATGGTAGGCCAGTAGTACCCTTGACGAAGTACTTTATAGGCTAATGACTTAGCCGCCATATGGTCGCCACAGATGCCTTCATGTACTTCTCGGAGAGCATATTCAGCTTCAGATGGAGTCAAACATTTCAATAGTGGAGACGAGAAAGCCCTTCGGAACATATCTCCATCAATCAGAACAAAATTAGCACTCTTATACTTAATTTTCTTGGCTAGCATCTGATTCGAAGGTAAGACGCCATCTGCCAGATACTCTATATATGGGGTTAGCCAGCAGTTGGTTCGGTCAATGCACATCACTGATTCATGATAAACACTAGGATGTTGCAAGATTTCTAAGTAAACCGACCCATCAAAGACGTTAACATCCATAGTGGCTAATTTGGAGAGTGCATCAGCAATGGAATTGTTATTACGCTCGACCCCCTGAAACTCATAGGATTGGAAATATTGAAGTTGTTCCTTCAATTCTGCTAAATATTTGATCATTCTTGGGCCTCGAGCTTCGTATTCCCCAGAAAGTTGCTTAACGACTAACTGAGAATCACTGAAGATGACTATTCTTTGCACTTCAAGACTCTTTGCCAGTCGTAACCCTGCGAGTACCGCCTCATACTCAGCTTCGTTGTTCGTCGCTTTGAACTGAAATCTGATGGCCTGCTGCACCTTGAATCCCTCCGGACTCGTCAGAATAATCCCTGCTCCACTGACGTCCATGGTAGAAGACCCATCTGCATACAGCGTCCACGAACTCGCTTCGCTAAAGAATCAGAATCGCTTTCTATCGGATCCTTCACTTTCGCCACAACTTTATTAGCTTCAGAAAACGAGCATTCAACTACAAAATCAGCCAAGGCTTGCCCTTTGATGGCGGTTCGGGGATGATATTCAATGAAAAATTGGGACAACTCCATCGTCCATGTAGCTAATCTCCCCGATACCTCAGGTTTGCCCATAATCTTCTTCAAAGGCTGATCTGTGTATACTATTACCAATCTACCCTGGAAGTATTGCTTAAGCTTTCGACTAGCAGTTATTAAAGCAAAAGCAAAATTTTCGATGATTGGGTACCTTGTTTCAGCATCCCGAAGGACATGGCTTACATAATAAACCGGGTGCTGCTTCCCCCCAACTTCACGCACCAAAAACCGCTCCTACCGCCTTGAACTAGTCGCTAAGTATAAATATAGGGGCTCAAGAGAGCGGGCTTCACCAACAAAGGCGCCAAGATAAGTAAGACTTGATGCTCGAAGGCGCCCTCACACTCAAGTCCATTGGAACGTCTTTTGCATTCTTCTCGACCCTTTCAACGTGTCAAAGAACGACAAACATCTTTCTCGCCGACTTGGACATGAACCTCCTTAAAGTCGCAATCCTTCCAACAAAGCGTTGAACATCTTTAAATGACCGAGGAGTCTTCATGTTCGTGGATCGCTTGAATCTTCTCTGGATTGGCCTCAATTCCTCTCGATCGACAAGATAACCCGTAAATTTGCCAAATTTCTAGATCAAGGTGCACTTAGTGGGGTTCAATCTCAAATTGTGATGATTTAATTGTCTAAAGCATTCTTCTAAATCATCCAGATGTTTATGCACCAACATGCTTTTGAATCATCATGTCGCCCACGTACACCTCCACATTCTCCCCCAATGATATCTCAAAAACATGGTTCATCATCCTCCGGTATGTGGCTCTTTGATTGATGAGGCCGAAAGTCATTTTCTTATAGGCATATACCGAACGATGCGTAATGAACGCCGCCTTGGATATCCTCTTTACACATGGAAATTTGATGATATCCAGAGAATGCGTCCATGAAACTTAACAAAGCATACCCCGAAGTGGCATCGATGAGTTGGTCGATGTGGGGCAGTGGGTAGAAGTCCTTTGGACAAGCTTTATTTAGATCGGTATAGTCGATGCAGACTCGCCATTTACCATTTTGCTTCTGGACCAGCACCACATTTGCCATCCATTGTGGGTAGTCGATCTCGAAGATGAAGTCAGCTGCCAACAGTTTTGCAATCTCTTCATCAATGATTCGCTGACGTTCAGGTGCAAAGATCCTCTTTTTCTGTCGGACTGGTTTCTTTGACGGGTCCACCTCCAACCGATGTTCAGCAATATCCCTGCTTACTCCTGGCATATCCTAAGGTTCCCATGCAAAAATGTCAACATAGCATTGCAGGAGCTCCATGAGGTTCGTCCGAAGAGGTTCCGGCAGACCCGAACCTATTTTCACTGTCTTGTTCACTTTTCCCGGGATGAGCTCTATCTCCTCCGTTTCTTCAGCTGGCATGACCAATGGTTCGGAACTACTCTCTGTGAAGGGTTCGATCTCTATCGCCATGGTCTGCTTCTGCTTTGATACCCCCACTCCCGAAGTGATCACAGCGTTCCTATAACACCTTCTGGCCAGATCCAAATCCCCTTTCACCTCACCAACCCCATGAGCCATAGGAAATTTGATTTTGAAATGAGGAATTGAGGTCACATCTTGCAAAGCAATTAAAGTAGGCCTTCCCAAAATAGCATTATAAGCAGAATCTACATGCACAACATAAAATTTGCAAATAATTTCTACTTATTGAGGGGCCGTTCCGAAGATAACCGGTAGTTCAATGGTTCCAGCCACCTTGATCGGGTCGTTACTAAAACCATACAAAGGAGCCTCCTGCCCTATCTCCATCTTCCGCCCGTCTAGGTGCATCCTCTGATAAGCGTAGGCATACAGAATATCTACAGAAGACCCATTATCCACCATCATTCGCTTCATATCCACCGAACCCACTTGCGCAGTCAGCACCAATGATCCCTCGTGCGGTTCGATGACTTCCAAAGGATAATCTTCATCAGTAAAGGATATTACCAGATTGAATAAGGTCCGCTACCTTGGAGGGTACCCACCACTGACATGACCGAATCCAAGTAACTTCGGCGCTTCTTTCCAACGAGTTTGCCAGAAGTATCCCAAGTGATGACATCTATCACATGCCTTGCAAGTCGCTCCGAGCCGCAACGCTTTGAATCGGGTTGAGTCGCCGGAAAGCCCTCTCCTCTCCGCCGTTGATTAGTTCGCGCACCACATATCAATTAAAGCCCCACCTTGTGCCTTTCTTTCAATAAAGTCCTTCAAACTAGCACAATCGTCAGATATCGTGACCAAGCTTGATGGTAATCACAATACTTACGAGAATTTCCTTTTCGCTTAATGTTATCTCGAGGTGGCTCAAGATAGGTTGATTCTTAATCTGATCCAAGATAATGTTCCTCTCGTGTGTTGAGGCCGTAATACGTCTATTCACTCTCCGGGTGGAGCGACGAACGAGCCTCCACCTTGTATCTCCAATTGTTATATCTCTTCGACCCGCCTTCATAGCGGTCTTTATTCCCTTCATTCTTCTTCTGGTCTCTATCGGTTCTGTCCCGATCTGTCTCTTTAAGCCGGTCTGAAGAAGAACGTTTGAGGTCATCCATGGCTTCCTCCACCACGATATAGCCTTCACTTTGTCAAAGGCTTCAATGAGACTCTTCGGTGATGAAACATTAACTTCTTCACCAACTTCTCTCGATTTGACCAGATCTAACCCATTTTGAAACAAATTAACGGCACATGAGATCATTCAGTTCATCACTCATCCGATCGCTTCACTTCACGGAACCGCTTCACATATCGGCCCAAAGACTCATTCGAATCTTTATCGAACTGAGCCAACGAACTAGTTGGTTTTCCCTTCTTTGTTGCTCCCGGCGAGCATGAAATTTATGCATATGTCCGCCCAAGATGAAATTGAATCCGAGGGCAAAGTCCCCATCCACTGCCGGGCATCCTTTCTGAGTGTTGTGACAAAAGTATGACACTTAGCAGCATCGCTAAAGTTGTAATAGTCCATCAGTCGGTCGAACGCCTGACTGTGGTCGTAGGGATCCCCCGATCCATCATAACTTTCGATGTGGGGCAACTTCTTGGTGGGGTCAGCTTTTTCTTTAAGAATCTCCGTGGAAAAAGGGGATGCCTTCTTTCCTGAAGTATCCTTCGTTTTTTTTACTTCGGCAAGCTGCTTTCGAAGTTCTTTTAACTCTTTAACCAGATACTCCACACCTTCTGGTTAAGATGATGCTTCTTTTTCCGGTGACTCCTTCCTCCTCTGAGTGGACCGGTTTCTTACAATAGAGCCTTCAACTTTAGAAAGACTTTTCCGATGGCGAGTGTCCACAGGGTGGTGTTCCCTCAGTAGACTCTCAGGAGTACGATCTCTGGACATACTTCGTCTCTGAACTCGGGCGCTATGGCGAGAATGTACAACAACAAGTGCTTTCTTTGTGGTCTCAGGAGTGCGATCTCTGGATCGACCTCTTCCTTCTTTTCGACCCTGCTCCTTAGAATCGACAAGGTGATGTGCCCTCTTCGATCTTTGAGGAGTAGGGCTTTGGGATCTTCTTCTTTCTCGAGTTCGGCCCCGAGACTCTCGTCCTGAATGAACAGGTTCTTTCCCACTCCGTTGTCCTTGCTCTTCGGATTGATCATACATGAACTCTTCGTCCCTCAAATCTGCCATCCGAGCCATCTGCTCAGCTATATCCTGTCGCTGCTTCACGAGTACTTCCATAGCTCTATCCGCTTCATCTTCCATCTTTGCCAGTCGTGAGGCCTTTTCGTCTTGGTCATCTCGGTATCGAGTTCTAGGCGAGGTGCCTTCTACTCGTTTCCGACCATGGCCAGACCCTTTCTCCGTCGGGAAAACTAGCTTACGCTTAGCCTTGCCCACCGCCTTCGGCCGAAAATCTTCATGTGATCGTTTGGACGCTGTGCTGGCATGAACACTTATTGCCGGTCCCAAACGATCCTTGACAGACACTCGTGGTGCCGATTCACCGGCAAATTTCTACGCCCTTCGTGTAGGTGTTCTACTCTTCACCATGAATACTGACGTAGAACAAACACAGTCTGTGATTGAAAAATACTCAGGACACTAGAACTCACCCCCCTCCTTCTAGCGCCAATGTTAACGCCAAGATCTTTCTCCACGTCCCAATCACCAAGACGCGTCCGATATCCTCGCGATATTCAAACAAGTCAACACCAAAAGCTTGACGGCCTGACCGTCGGGGGATAGCTCCGGCGTGAGAGTCAGTATCGGCGATCACAAGGTTAACAATGGAGAGAAAAATAATGTCTAATGTCTGAGAGAGAATAATAATATGATTGTGTGTAATGTTTTGTTACCTACCTCTTTTGTGATCCTAGCCCCATACGTACTCTAATCCCGGTTTACCGTGCCACCCATCACCTCCTGACACCTTTTCCCCCACTCCCGGTCATTTCAGCCGAAAGTATGTAGCCTACTTCCTCACCTGCTACCACTCTTTGCCACCGCCAGCAATCTGAGTCTCATCCTCATTAATGTCATGCAGAAAGGTGGCAGACATAGTAGTCAACTATTATTTGGCATAATGATTATCGGTCAAAGTTGGGTTAAGTGACAATTTGTATAATCGGCCAATTTAATGACTAAGCCCAAATAACGGAAATGACCCAAACGACCGGATCCAACCGAAAGGACCCAACAAAATAATCAAGTAATTGGGCCCAAATCATTCTAACCAATCGGACATGTTAATAACATAATCCAAGGAGGAGCGCATTAAGTCCCGCGATAATAAGAAAAAAAAAAAAATGGCCCAACATATCATTTTGTACTTTATCTCCTTATTCTAAATAAATCTTCTTTCCTATTGTAAAAATAAAAAGAAAAACACATGCCATTGTCCAAAATGAACAAAAACTATGTCAACTGACCTGGTTTGTGCTTATGAGGTACAAATGGAAGCAAGTCATACCCCCAACGAACCATAGAAAAAGGAAACAATACGCCATTAATATCACTGATGCAGGAGATTGTTTCATTGCCTTCCAAACTGTGCCATAATCTTCCACGAGAAAAGTCATGTACAAAGCCGACATTGAAAACACAAAGATGCAGAGAAGCGCTGAAGAAAGAAACAAATAAGAAGAAGCACCGCTAGTTGCGCTGCACATAAAATATGTAATTAGCTCTGTAATGACACTAACAGAAAAGCAGCAAGAACCTTTCCTCCCTTCCCAGAATAAAATAACACTAATCTCTTTCTTTGACAAGCACCATATGTGCTTTTTTATTTACACATATACTCGATTCAAGTCAACATTGCCGGTCACAACTTGGCAACTTCTTCTCTTCACCTTTCTGCTATTTTATATACTGAGCTGCTACTTATCCAGTAACTACGTTAGTCAAACATTCTTCGTCAAATTAGCACAATAAAAACTTTCTCATCTTTGAGAAATCAAACTACAGAGGTATATAGAAGTTCTCTCATCGCATGAAACAGATCCCCCAAGGATAAAAATCACAAAAATTGAGGTACTGGTCGATGTAACTAAGACATCATAATTTTAATCAGAAATTTCCAAGCAATATTGATTGGCCAAATCTGAACTTTTCCCAAGTTAATAACTTGCTTGATCGAATACTACAGTGGTCAAATTTCAGAAGTAAACTTGTACCGGTTCAAATTCAGATATTCTTTATCATTTAATTAACATAGTGAACAAAATGCAATGTTATAACAAAGTGACATGAACAATCCAGGAGCATTAAGAAAGAAAATCCCTAGGAGGGGGGAGGGCTGATTATGAAATGAAAGAAGTAGAGAAAAAGGAAATGAACAAACTAAACTCAAACCTTTCCGATGCAATGACCCACCCAGGGGCAATGGTGATCGAATCGCTCCACACAATTATCACATAAAGCACAATGAGAGCATCGTGGAGGACGAAACACCATGCATGTTTCACAATATTTAACCCTCACAGGTACACCATTAACAAAGACTTCTTTGGTACGGGGGAATTTTGTTGGTGTCGATGCGAATGATCTGCCAGTTTCAATAGAAGCCGGGGATTCATAACCAAGCTCTTCATCTGGCATAAGAGTTGCGCGGGGTACAATGCCAGGGTCCTGAGCTGCAGTTACAAGTAGAAGCACCAATACCTATCACAACCAATATGGTATTAATATTGACCAATGACTTGTAACAAGAAAACTACCAAAGAAAGGAAAAAAGTGTGCAGGCCTAAAGTTGAACTATAATACAAAATGAAACTAGTGAAACTCAAAATCACACCAAAATAACGTTGATAACAATTGTAACAACCGAGAAATTCGGATTTATTGTAAAATAATTTTATTAATTAAATAATGAATAAAATTATATTATATGTTATTATTATGTGTTAGTAAGATGAAGGTTGTTCTATAACCTAGATATGTCGGAATGTCGTAGTATTTTGACTACGTGGTAGAATTAAAGTGTTTGAATTTCTAAGACGAAAATAAAAGTTTTCCGAGAAATTTTCCGAAAAACACTATTCACTGATTTCTGCTCAGTAATTATTTTTGAACTTCCGAGAAATACGTAACGATAGAATATCAAGGTAAGATGGATTATGTAATAATAGATCACGTATGGCAAACGTAGTTTTTCGCTTGCGGACTAAATTTGAGAACGTTAGGGAAAGTAAAACGTTAATGAGTTAAACATTGATCGTATGATACGTAAGTATTGTACAATGTAATGAATACGAGTTATTATACGAGTATGTATGAATGATGGTATGTCGTATATGATGAATAAGTATACGAGTTAATTAGTATACGAGAATAATACATAGATTATACGTTATAAGGTATTAAGCAAGTGTATTGGACTTGTAGGATTGTGTAGAAGTTGTACAAGCCCAAGTGAATTAAGGTAAATCCCAATGTTTGTTAATGCAAGCCCAAAGAATAAGTTAAAGTTAGTTAAATCTAAAGCCCAAAGTAAGAACCGGATTCGTGGATCGATCCAATGGGTAAGAATGACCCATGGGGCAACCCATGTGGGCCCCATGATCATATGGCATGATCTTGGTGACCAAGCAAAGGATAAGTTGTGTGATGGCCAAGGGATGAATAGTAAGGAGGTGGTTTAAGGAGGTGGGATGACCTCTTGACCATTATACCCTCAACTAGGATTTTCTATAAATAAGAGAGTGGCTAGTTTATTATTCACTTGTTAAATTTTTCACCAACAACTTATAACTTATTTAGTAGAGAGAAAAAGTAAGAAAAAGTTAGACTTTGTTAATCCAAGAAGCAAGAAGGAAGAACAATGATTAACCAAGAGATCATCAAGGGTAAGAATCCTAGACCATTAATCTTCCATCTCTTCAATAATAGTTTGATAGAGAAGTGTTGATTAGTGGAGCATGTATGATAAGAAGTGATAAGTATGGTTAATCAATGGACTTAAACCTTAATAAGCCATGGACAAGTAATTCATACTTATTTAAGTTATGAACTAATGAAGAACATTTAAGAATTTATCATGTGTATACATTAATGAAATATGTTTGGTTAGGATGTTAGTATGATGGAATGAATCCATTTGAAACGATGTAAAAATCTCAAGTAATGAAGTTAGGACGGAATTTACGAGATTAGACTATAATCGTCGAAATCGTGAAATTCTCGGAATGGAAGTCAAATTTTGACATTGAACTTAGAAACGTTGGATTTCAATGAAAAATAGTCCAAGTTTGCATTTTAGAGTTGCGGACTCAAAAATGGTCAAATTCTGACTTAGAACGAAGAAACGAGCTATGAACGTTCACGAACGTTTATCGTTTTCGTTAAAATGGACCTAAACAGTGAATTCCGTATTAACGGATTCGAAAATATAAAAATTTTATATGAACACTTAGAGCATGTGATTTGTGAGCTAATGGCTTTTGAACGAGCCAATTCGGACTTAAAAAGAACAATTTAGGAGTCTGGAAAGTTCGCAAAGTAAGAAATCTATCAAAACTATCTAGTGCACAGAGCTGGCGCCGCAACGCCAACCTAGGCATAATAAGTGGCGCCACAGTGCCAAGCATGCCAATTAGCCACTGAAGAGTGGCGCTGCAGTGTGGCACAAAGAGGAAAATTTTGCGCCGCAGCGCCGAGCCAAGCCAATCACCTACTGGAAACTCACGCCGCAGCGCGACTGGTAATGAAGGAGATGGCACCGCAGCGCCATGTCCGGGTCTTAGACACTAGAGAATCACGCCGCAGCACGAGTCCAAGAAGGGAAGCTGGCGCCGTAGCGCCAGCACTAGACAAAGCATAGTAAAGAAGGCTTATAAAGATAGAAAGGAAATTGGTTGATTCGTAATGAACTAACACATTAAGAAACCTAAAGTAACATCCTTAAATGATGTTAAAAACCTTAAGTAATACAACTAAAGGTAGAAGATAAGTTACTCGAATGTGAATGTAAAACATAACTACAAACCGGAACCAATGTTAAACAATCTAAGGCATGATTAGATTGAGAAGAAGGGTAAGGTATAGTAGTAATCATACTTGATTATATATGACCTAATGTGGTATGTTATGTGATCATGTATTGTAGAGACTTTAAAGACTCAAAAGGAAAAGTACTTAAATAATAGCAGACACTAAAAGCAAGTGTTCTAACCATTGTCTATGTTCATTCTGGACAAGCTTTGTGATTCATGTATCTTATGCATGAATTGATGTATGATGAAGTCGAAGCCAATTCTTTCGGCTAGACTTAAGATGTTTTTGGATTTCTTATAATCTATCGAACTGTTGTCAAGTTTTGCCAAACTATTTTGGTATGGTTTTCAAAAGAAGACTGAGTATGCATCTTAAACAAATGTTTTGTCGTCAAACTACAGGCACGTGAGGTTGCCAAAACTTATACGTACATACGTTTAAAGAAAGTAGTGTTGTACAACATAGACTACTATAGGGTGATCACCTAGACGTGCTCGTAAGATATGTCAGACTTACGGACATGGTGTCGGGTTATCTTTTTCAAAGAAAGTATGAAATGCTCAAGGTCTTGGACCGGAATTAATGTTTTACTTAATGTTGTTCATTGTGAAACGTTTTAAGAAAAGAGAAGTGCTATTTTGAATTATCGATAGTACTTCATAACTATTGTTCAGTTATTGAAAATATACAATTTGTATGTTTCAAGCATATTGTTTAAATGGAATTGTCATACTTATTGAGCTAGTTATGCTCACTCTTGCTTGAACCATATGAATGCAGCTAAGACCGAACAAATCGAAGGATCCGGTAAAGATAAAGCGAAGGCTAAGGCGAACCTATAGATTACCTTTATAATAGTATAGGTTGAATGTTGTTATTATTTGATATTATGACAAGAACACATGTAATGGTTATAAAGAACCTGGGAAATGGTAATATTGTTTGGAATATATATAAGACATATTCGTTCTTTTGAGGCTTTTCAATGGAATGTATGTGTGAACTGTAGCACCGTGTAGCACCATATATCGGGTTGGAAGATACCCAGATTTGGGGGCGTCACAGGTTCGTATCAAAGCAGTAGGTTATAAAACTTATGGGGGGAAATAGAACCTTAAGTCATAACCTTAAGAAAAGTCAAAGAAGTAAAAAATGAAATTAATCCTAAAAATGCAATATATATGATATGTGTTTTTATTATTCTACTGACGTGTACTAATCAAACTAAATTATTTTGTTGTAGATGTCAGGAGAAAATGAAATGTATAGGGATATACATGTAGTAAGTGAGGAGTTGGTGAATCAAATAGAGATCCTACCGAACCCTATAGCAGAAGAGCCTGAAGTGGTGATAGTTGAGTTTGGAGACTCGGAAAACCTAGACCTTATGTTTGTGTTCGATGGCATGTCTGAAGAAGAGGTGGAGGTGGTGTCATTTAACACCATAGCACCTGAAGAAGAGATGACTCTGGGGGAGTCAATGAAAGCACTGTTTATGACAGTATTGGATAGAAACATCTAGTATTGTAAGGAGGTAAAGGAGCTGAAGGAGGAGCTCCATGTTGTTTTAGAGGATAAGACAAGTATGGAGTCGATGTGGGAAGAGGAACATGATGAGAAGGTTTTGGTGAAGGACAAGGTCCAAGATCTGAAACACGATGTCTTTGAGCTCAGGTAGGAGCTAAAGACCAAGAAGCAGAAGATTGGGAGGATTTCCTAT
Source organism: Panax quinquefolius (assembly GCA_020205615.1). Lineage (NCBI taxonomy): Eukaryota > Viridiplantae > Streptophyta > Magnoliopsida > Apiales > Araliaceae > Panax > Panax quinquefolius. The sequence continues at coordinate 116,553,824 of CM035156.1, read as the reverse complement.
ATACATAGGAGTTCTCATGCAGATTTTCAGCAGCAAGTAGCTGGGTATCCGATAGAAGCAGGGAAGACTCGGCATACTATCAGCCGAGATATTATAGCCGGTCTTGCCAACATGGATTTTGAGAATGCCATACGGCAAATGTAACCTAGTATTAACTAGAGTAGAGTAAGATATGTAAATATGATGTATCTAGTTGTGACGTAAAACTCTCTTTTGTATATCAAAGGGTAGTCTTTTGTAAATCCCAATTTTTGGAAAGCAATTGCGGGATAGTAATGTAATCAGCTAAGGCTGTGTAATGACGAATGATGTAGTATTATACTACAAGAAGCAAATCAATATAAGTCTTGTTATGGAACATATTGTGTAATGAATTGAAGTTATTGTTTAAATCATGAATAATAACTAACTAACAAGAAGAAAGTAATAATGATGTGTTGTTTATTTTAACATCAAAATGCCGCCAAGAAGAAGACAAAGAAATCAAGATACTAATGTTAATCAACCGGAAGGACGTCCGGTTAACCCGATGCAAGAGTTCGTTAACGGCCGCTTTTAATAGAAATGGGGCTAATATACCCGTAAATCCTGCAGTAGTATGAGCTACTACTTTTAATGATTTTAAGAGTGTCGGTAAGCCGGAGTTCAAAGGAACTACGGACCCCATAGTAGCCCAAACGTGGGTAAAAGAAATAGAAAAGACATTTGTTATTGCAAATGTCAACGAGGGGCAAAAGGTTGCTTTTTCTACCTACATGATGAAGGGAGAGGCCAACTTTTGGTGGGAGGCAAACCAGGCTGGTATAGAAAACCTTACATGGGTGTGGTTCAAGGAGATTTTCTTCGAGAACTACTTTCCCATGAGTATACAGGGGAGGATGGAGATGCGGTTTCTAAAGTTGAAACAAGGGGAGATGATTGTTCCCCAATACGCTGCCAAGTTCAATGAATCAAGTAGATTTGCTCCACACCAAGTGGATACGGAGGTTAGGAAGGCTAGAAGGTTCGAGCAGGGCTTGAAACCCTGGCTCTATAACCGGATATCAGTGTTCCAAAGTACTTCTTTTGGGACCATACTAGAAAAGGCAATAATTACCGAAGGTGGGAATGAGACTTTAAGCCAGTACGTTATAAACGACAGGCACGTGAGGTTGCCAAAACTTAAACGTACATACGTTTAAAGAAAGTAGTGTTGTACAACATTGAGTACTATAGGTTGATCACCTAGACGTGCTCGTAAGATATGTCGGACTTACGGATTTGGTGTCAGGTTTTCCTTTTCAAAGAAAGTATGAAATGCTCAAGGTCTTGGACCGGAATTAATGTTTTAATGAATGTTGTTCATTGTGAAACGTTTTAAGAAAAGGGAAGTGCTATTTTGAATTATCGATAGTACTTTATAACTATTGTTCAGTTATTGAAGATATATAATTTGTATGTTTCAAGCATATTGTTTAAATGAAATTGTTATATTTGTTGAGCTAGTTATGCTCACTCTTACTTGAACCATATGAATGCCGCTAAGACCGAACGGACCGAAGGATCCGGTAAAGATAAAGGGAAGGCTATGGCGAATCTATAGATTACCTTTGTAATAGTATAAGTTGAATGTTGTTTTTATTTGATATTATGACAAGAACACATGTAATGGTTATAAAGAACCTGAGGAATGGTAATATTGTTTGGAATATATAAAAGACATATTCGTTCTTTTAAGACTTTTCAATGGAATATATGTGTGAACTGTAGCACCGTGTAACACCATATGTCGAGTTGAAAGATACTCGGATTTGGGGGCGTCACACCCATAGCACTAACCACGGGCTACCTATGCAAAAAATGTAATCAGAATTTTTTCTATCAATCGAATATATATATATATATATATATATATATATATATATATATATATGAGCCCTTCCATGTAATAGGTTCTATATGGATGTATCTGTTTTACCCCTTTTGGATAGTTGATAAACTTATTGGAAAATTTGAGATTGAAACATAAATATACCCAGGTAAGTAACAACTTTGTCTTAAACTTTTATTTTAATATGAGGACCCCACCATAGTCAACATGTTGTCGGTTTGTTTAACTAAAGCGAATTTTTAATATTAAATAATACGTATTAGATAACGACTTATGCAGAAACATATAAAAAAAAAAAATTCAAACCGTAAACAAGCTCTTACGACGTAAAAAAAAAAAAAAAAAAAAAAAAAATTACCAATAAGCCTGACCTCTTACGACTTGTATAAAAAAATCAAATAGTGGCACAAGTTCTTTATTTGCTATTTTTTATAACAATATTTGTTATTTTATAAAATAAATATTTTTATAAAAACAAATATTTTATAATAACAAATAAAGAATATAAAATATTTTATAAAAACAAATATTTTATAAAAACAAATGTTATTATAAAATATTTTATAAAAACAAATGTTATTATAAAATATTTTATAAAAACAAATATTTTATAACAAATGTTTTTATAACAAATGTTTTTATAACAAATGTTTTTATAAAAATAATTTATAACAAATGTTTTTATAACAAATGTTTTATAACAAATATTTTATAAAATATTTTATAAAAACAAATATTTTATAACAAATGTTATTATAAAATATTTTATAACAAATGTTTTTATAAAAAATAATTTATAACAAATGTTTTTATAAAAATAATTTATAACAAATGTTTTAAAACAAATGTTATTATAAAATATTTTATAAAAACAAATATTTTATAACAAATGTTTTTATAACAAATATTTTATAATAACATTTGTTTTTATAAAATATTTTATAATAACATTTGTTTTTATAAAATATTTGTTTTTATAAAATATTTATATTCTTTATTTGTTATTATAAAATATTTGTTTTTATAAAATAACAAATATTGTTATAAAAAATAGCAAAATAAAGAACTCAAGTGCCACTATTTGATTTTTATATGTCGTAAGAGGTTGTCTTGCTTAGTAATTTTTTTTTTTTTTTTTTTATGTCGTAAGAGCTTGTTACGGTTGATTTTTTTTTTTTTATACGTAAATATGTCGCACTTCTGGCCGATTATTTAATATTAAAATTGCTTTTAGTTAAACAAACCGACAACACGTCGACTATGGTGTCTTCTCTTATTATTAAAATAAAAGTTCTAAGATGTTTGTTACTACTTACCATATATTTATGTTTCAATCTCAAATTTCTAATAAGTTTTATCAACTATCCAAAAAGGTATTAAGATAAAGACTCCATAAAGAACCTAATCATATGGAAGTATATTTATATATATATATATATATATATATATATATATATATATATATAAAGTAAGTGGTAAAGGTTCAATAGAACATCACAAAGCACTAAAAAGGGGATAGAGAGAACTAACATAGATTGTGAAGAGCACTGCTACAACCAAAATTACATATCCTGCATTATATGCTCGAAATCTATGGACGAGGTTCCTCGCAACAAGATTGCAAAAGATGACAGAAGGAACAAGGATAAGCAATACAGTAACTCTTAGTGCCTTAATATCCGATCCAAACATCAATCTTCCATTGAAGAGGAATACCTAACAGTAAAAACATGAAAAGAAATTAAGTTTCATCAAATAATTGTTTTCTTTTCTTTTTATTAATGATTCAGCAGATAACCATGGGAGGAGGAAAAGAGAGAGGTAACAAAGCATGATGTATAAATATAATAATGGAAATCATACAAAACCAACAAAAGATAATTAAATAAAATAAATTTAAGGACTAGCGAGTGTATGGACTAATCTCTTAGAACCGTAAGATATGATATTGAATTATATCAGATACATGTATCTTTCATCCTGTTCTCTCCCTCCCCTATTATGCTCTTCCACTTTTTTTCGTTCTACTATCCTCCTTTTATCTACTTTATCATTCTTCTTATTTCACAACTCTAGTCTTATATCTATTTCCTTATTCTTTTTTCTTTATCCACTCCTCTCCTCTCTTCTCTGTTCACACAGACTGTCCTGAAATAAAGTTGCTTAATTTTGAATGGACAATATCAATCCCGCAACAAAGCTGAAGCATTTGCCCATTTGATCCAAAGTCTTAGACAATAATCCTTTTTGAGTATTAATCTTCCACTCCGTCTCCCTTTTTTTACCAATTCCATCATTCTATTTTGTATTATTTCTTACTAAATTACGTTTCATTGTGTCAATCTAATGTGCCAATGCAGAGTTTGACCTAAAACTTAACCCAACTTTTATCCCCTATAATTATATCACTAGGATACATCTAGCATCTACAGTCATATAACCTATAAAAAACTGCTACTCTCATGTAGCCTAGAGCATAATCTTTCAAGGGGGTATACATAAAACTAAAATAAATTATGGTTCTATGACTATAAGTTATTGACTTCACTTAATTTCCCACTTATTGATTCCTTCAATTTATTGCAAGTAAATGCAAAACAAGAATACGAATGCTTTCTTAGAAAACAAATAATGATGCACATTATAGGATTTGTTTTTTACCCCAGTAGGTCAATATACAAAGTATTTCTTCTATATTACTCTGTCCCTCAAAATGTATAAGATTTCTTTACACGTTTTAGTAAGTCAACGATGAATGTTTAGTCAAATTGTTTAAATATTATCGCCTTCAGAAAAAGGGGTTGATGTGACAAACACAACACATGACTACGAAATGATTTACCATCACTTTCACAAGTTTTACTCTATTCTGCAAGTATAGCATTAATTAATAGTACTTTGTTACCTGATAACATTGTAACTCCTTGATATCTTACCATAAAATGTTAAGCCATACACAATATTTTCAAGTTTACGACTAACGAACATTCAATTCACAAACATTGAAAAATCTATAATTCGTGCAACACAAAACTGGAAATTATTATACTGATGCTAATGATCAAAGTTCCTCAGCAACTCCACTCGGGGCAAAGTAAAGATTGCTTAAGAGTGTTGTGATATTTCGCATGAATCTTACATTGAATAAGTATGGTAAAACCTCAACCAAATAGGTTAACTTTTTAGATAAGGAGCCAGACAACACGCTTTATTGAAATCGATCTACTGGCGGTGTCTTGTTTTCGCACGTGATGAATCACGGATGGATTGTACAATTCCGCTACAAATGGTATCAGAGCTTATGGTTTGATGGGCCCAAGTATCAGGTTGACACTCCAGGGTAGAGCATTTGCAGGTCGCGAATCCACGCGGTGGAGCAAATAGAGTTAATCAGGTAGAGCACAAGATGATTTGAGTCGGGTGGAGCGGACTCAAGATGGCTCTGAAAAAAGTTGCTCAAGGTGAAGGACAAGGAGCAAAGTTGAGTCGAGTGGAGCGGGCTCAAGATGGCTCTGGAAAAGTTGCTTAAGGTGAATGGTTCACAAGGAGTAAGGTTGTACTCCCACGTTCACAAGGAGCAAGGTTAAGTCGAGTGGAGAGAACTGCTCTGGAAAAGTTGCTCAGGATGAAGGGTTCATAAGGAGCAAGGTTGTACTCCCACGTTTGCCTCGGGCTTGGTAGAGTAGTATTAGAGCTAGTCGAGAAGAGCTCTTGAAGGATTCAAAGAATGTGTGCTTAATGGTGTTTGTGCCCATATAATTAATAAGGTCTACCCTCAACTGAAAAGATAGGTTTAAAAAAAAACAGATCACAGATCAAATTCCAGCAAATTAACGGCAACTCACAAATTATTTGCAAGAATTAATAGATACCGATCTCACAAATGAATCTACACAACATTGAGCTAACATAGATAAGAGGAAAGAACACTTACGTTGGCCCCTTGCCAATCCTCGTACACACGCCTCGTCATGGGGAATAGTTATTAGCTATTAATCTAAGAATTTGGAACTTTCCTTTTCATGGAAATGGAATATAGTCAGATTAATGGCTTTCCGGTAGCTTTGAATTGAAAGAAAGCATAACTTTTTGCAAAATGGATTAAAATTAATTATATTACTTTATAGATACAAATTTCCGTCTGCATGGTAGATGTAGCTACAAGCCTACAAGTTGTAGCTCGAATTAACTGGTGTTCCAATTGGATTTGCTTAATAATACAACCCTGTATTTACAAATTTAACATTTTAGCCCATGAAAAATAAATAGTAGATACCTTAGTTATATACTTGTTTCTATAATGATTTTATTTATAATTTTATAAGGACGGAAAAGCACATGTAAAAAATATGAAAAAAAAAAATTCATTTAGTTCATGGGTGTAGAATAATTATAACAATGTTAAATATATTTAAATGAATCACATCAATTTTAAATTTAAATATATTTTAAATTTCAAATTGACTTTAAAAATATAAATTTGATCATATATTATAAAATTATTAAAATAATAATTTATAATATGCACTATTGAATCTATTCAATATACTAAATTGCAGTACATAACACCATTGCATGACATTTATCATTCCCAAATTGCAACACTTGTCCTACCTAATTAATGCGCTCATCCATTACTCCAGTTTTTATATTATCGATATTTAATTATTATCTCCTAAAATCATTACTTTTTAATCCCACATTAATTTTTTGATTTTATAATCTCATAAATCACTACAAATCTAAACTATTCTCGATAATGTTAACTATTCTAATATTATCATTACTAATTTAATTATTATCTCCTAAAATCACTACTTTTTTAATCCCAAATTAATATTTTGAATTTATAATCCCCTAAATCACTACAAATCTAAACTGTTTTGGTAATGTCAACTGTTCTGATATTATCCTTTCTAATTTAATTATTATCTCCTAAAATCACTACTTTGTGATATTATCATTACTCTCCGTTATTTAACCTAATTTTCTCTCTATACATACAACATAATATTATACCATTTATAATTATATTACAACATAATATTATACAGTTTAAAACATTTAAAACAAAATTAAAATAACAAATAATATCAACCATAACTTACTATGTTGATTTTATAATCCCCAAAATTCACTACTTTTCTAAACATAATTATTATATCCTAAAATCACTATTTTTCAAATATTATACCATTCATAATTATATTATAATATTATATCATACATTATATCATACATGTATAGTATAATATTCTAATACATGTATATAACAAAATAACAAAATCACCACCTATCTAAACTGTGCGGATATTATCATTACTAATTAAATTATATTACAACATAATATTATACCATTATAATTATATTACAACATAATTTTATACAGTTTAAAACATTATAATATTATCATTACTAAGTTGGGTTAAATGTAAAGTCGACCACTGAACTTTTCTGATATTTGGCTATTGAGCCCCATTCTTCCGGTCAACGCAAATTGAGACCCTTTCTATTCAAAAATTCGGACTTTGAACCCACATGCGCCATATGTGCGTTAACCTACTGACATGACACACGTGACAGGTCTGACGTGGTATTTAATATTATTATTTGACACGTGTCTGCTGCCGACGTGATGTCTTTAAAATTTTTTTCAAAAATTGTCTCTCCAAATATTTGAACTCGCAACCTAACATTTGGAATTTTGGCTATATAACCGCTAGAGCAACATGTGTCATCTTTTAATATTGTACAAGGATTAATATTTATATCAAAACATGAGATTTCTCCTATATATTCCTTTCTTCTCCTTCACTACATACCATAACTAATTGCGTGATAATAATAATAATAATAATAATAATAATAATAATAATAATAATAATAATAATAATAATAACAATAATAATAATAACAATACTAATAATAGTTATAATAATAATAATAATAATAATAATAATAATAATAATAATATTAATAATAATAATAGTAATAATAATAATAATAATAATAATAATAATAATAATAATAATAATAATAATATATAATAATAATAATAGTACTAATAATAATAATAACTGTAAGACCCCAACTTTTAGGAATAAAGATTATATTTTTCTCAAAATATATTTTTGAATATTATGATGTGGATTTGATATAATATTATAGTTGTGAGTAATATTTATAAATTTTGTAATGCAATCAAGTTGTTATAAAATATTCGATTGGTCGGGGAATATTTATTTTAATAGGAAATATTCGTACGATGGCAAAATCATCGGTGGACCCCACAATGGAAGTATTTTCGGAGTTAGAAAACGACAGAAATGTTTTTTTATAAAAATAACGGCAAAAATTTTACCATTAAACTGTTTAAATACTCGATGGTAAATGTACAGTAATACGCGTGGTTGCATAACAACACACGGTATTGATTATTGATGTTTACGTGAGAAGTCACTCAGCTATACGCTATACTCTATTATTTCTATAGTAATTGCTGTATAATATCTCTCATATTATTGATTCAATTATTATCACAGTAGCATCTGCATAATATTTTATATTTTTTAAATCAATAATTGAGACGATAAAGTTATTCATATTATTATTTGTAATATTGATGATGTCTAGAAAGTTCCGTCGAGGAAAGGGGTTTGGTCACCTAATTGCGCGCCAATAGGGAGAAATCCTTATCGGAAAGCCCCCTCTTTATTGGGAATAATCTGGTTGCTAAATATTGTGAGTTATAATATTAATGATGAATAAGTTCGTGTTGATTAAAGATGAATTTGATAATTCCATTGTGTTGGGATTATTAGTGTTGGGGGAAATCGATAATTATTTCGATATTAATTGATTTTTGGAGGTTAAATTGACCAATCAGGTAATTAATCGGATAAATGAGCAATTAATTGCTATTAGTTCACATACATATAACTATTTGTTAACATGAATGGAACTATTGATTCACATGATGTACTATTAGGGGAGGTGGTGAAAGTTTGACAATACTTGTAGGACTAAATTAAAAATAAAAAAAAAAGATGAAGGTACTATACTGTAATAATTTGAGCCCCAAAACGTGCAATTATCAAAACTATGTTTTTCTTTAAATAAAAGCTCATTCTTCTTTCATTCTCATCAATTCACTAAGACTCACAAGAGCAATTATAGAGAGAGAAGCTATAGAGAGAAAAGCTATAGAGAGAAAGAAGAAGAGTATTCTACTACTTTTCTATTCCAGTATTCAGTCTTCTTCTAAGGTAAGGGATATTATTTTTGTTCAGTATTCGTAAGAAATAATATTTTCTTTCATAATCTATAGTATGTGAGTAATATTATTTCGTTTTATATTCCTAATTCTACACTTAGTCTGTTAGAGTATTGCTTCTATACTCCGTGAAATTAGTAGAATATCCTTCATATTTGTGCTTCATCCAGTATCTTTTCATGAAAATATTATTCTGAGCATTTTTGATAATTATTGATCTTTTTATGTCAGAATACTATTCATGGGTACTATTCATGGGGTACTATTCACTCGGGTACTATTCAATTGGGGTACTATTTATGACAAAAATTGATTTCTTTGTTGTCCAAATCATTTTTGATACAATATTATTCTTGAATTTTACTCCACAAAGCAGTATCATGTTGACAATTTGGACATTATTGAATTCTGGATACATTAAATTATAAATCTTTAAAAATTTATCCTTTGCTTTCTTTTAATTGAATTCTTATATCATTGTCATCATCATCATGCTTATATTGTGATGAAAGTCATCTATGGCTTACGTGCATAGATGGACAATTGATTGGTACGATTATGACCAGAAATTATTTGGTATAATCATGACCGTAATATTACAAATAATGTGGTAAAAGTCCTCATTTGCCCGTAGTGCATTGATGGACAGTGGTTGGCATGATCATGACCATTGGTGAAAACACGAATATCCTTGGCCCGTAGTGCATGGATAATTCGTGGTTGTGATACTAATGAATATCTTTGGCCCGTAGTGCATGGATAATTAAGTGATGTAGTTTATTTCTTAAGCTGAGTCTCATCGATAAAATTGATGATAAACTTTTAAATCATAGAAGATAGTAGATTTCATGCTCTACTTGACTTTTCTAATGGATTGCTTGTTCCGCTGCAGTTAAACTTGATGTTTATTGTATTTTTATCAGTTTAACATTGTTGAAGGCTAACGATAATTTATTCTCCATTATCTTAGTCATAATATTTTTTACTGGGCTAGTTGAGCTCACCCTTTTGCTTTTATTGTTTTCTTCAGGAAATGAGAACGTAGCCGGGCCTAGTCGGGGAACGGAGTGATGGTCCGAGATGGTTGTTTTAGCAGTCCTCACTATTTAGTGTGATAATAAATGTAATGAGGATTGAATTTGAGTTTGGATATTGTCTATGAGACAATATTCGTGTAAAAACTCTCAGCTCAAGTTGTATAATTAAGTTTGTATTTGTATTAAGTACCGTGTATTTGACGACCCAAGATGGGTGATGTATACCTATTTTGGGGGCGTCACAGTTGGTATCAAATCTTAGGGATATGATGTGACGCCCCCAAATCCTGGTCTCTTCCAACCCGATAGATGGTACTACACGGTACTACCATTCATTCATTCATTCATTCATTCATTCAATTGAATAGTTTCAAAGGAATAATATATCTTCTATATATTCAAAATAATATTACATTTCCCAGGTTCTTTATAACCCATTCATTCGTTCTTGTCATAATATTTAATATATTAAAAACGTTCATCCTATACTATTACAAAAGTATGCTAAGGGTTCGTCTTCGCCTTGCCTTTGTCTTTACCGGAGCCTTCGGTCCGTTCGATCTTAGCTGTGTTCATATGGTTCAAGCAAGAGTGAGCATGACTAGCTCAGCAAGTACTACAATTCTAATAAACAACACGTTTGAAACATAGAACTCATATATCTTCAATAACTGAACAATAGTTACAAAGCACTATTGATAATTCAAAATAGCACTTCTTTTCATTCAACACGTTTTACAACAACAATATTCAGTAAAACATCAGTTCCGGTCCAAGACCTTGAGCATTTCATAAGTTCTTTTGAAAAGGACATCCCGACACTAAGTTCGTCAGTCCGACATTACTTACAAGCACTTTTGGGTGATCAGCCCATAGTACTCTATGTTGATCAACACTACATTCATTAAACGTGTATACGTTTAAGTCATGACAACCTCACGTGCCTGTCGTTAAACGACAAAAACATTTTAGCATACTTGGTCTTCGATTGAAAACCATACCAATATAACTCGGTAAACATTAATCATGCTTAACAGAATCATAATATAAGTCTAGCCGAAAGAATTGGCTTAGACTTCATCGTTACAAAACTTCATGCGAAAGAATACATGAATTACACAGCTTGTCCAGACTATACTGGAACAAGGGTTAGAATACTTGCCTTCAGCGTCTGCTTACTGATTATCACAGGTACACTTTAGGTCTCTAAGTTTCTACAATACATGATCATATAACATACCATATTAGGTCTTATATAATCAAGTAAGTATATTATTATATCTTACCCTTCATCTCAATCTAAATTCTGACTTAGATCTGTTATTATGGTTTCTGGCTTTTCATTACGTCATTCACATTACATTCACTTTCAATAGATTATTAACCTTTAATCATCACACATTAAGTGCCTAACAATGCCTTAACAATGTTATGCTTATACCTTAGTTCATTACTAATAAGTTCTCTTTCATTCTATACTTGAAATCTTTCTTCTCTAGCAAATTCTTAGGTCTAGCGCCGCGACGCCACACATCACTCTTCTTCTCGCGCCGCGACACGAGTTTGCAGTAGGCAAGCCCCGGAATCGGCGCTGCAGCGCCACTCATTGGCCTTGGGTTGGCGTCGCGGAGCCAACTCTGTGCCTCAGATAGTTTGCAAAGTTTGAAAATTTTACGAAACTCCCGGACTCATAACTTCTTCGTTATAAGTTTGAATTGGCTCGTTCAAAAGCCTACGGTTCACAAATTACGTACTCTATGCTTTCATATAAGAATTTTATCTATTTGACTTCGTTTGCTAAAATTTCACCTATTAGTTCATTTTAACGAAAACGATAAACGTCTGTGAACGTTCAACACTCGTTTCTTCGTTCTAAGTCAGAATTCAGTCATTTTTGAGTCTGCAACTCTATAATGCCAAATATGACTTGTCTCCATCTAAAACTAACATTCTCGACTTCAAACACAAAATATGACTTCCATTCCGAGAATTTCACGAATTCGACGATAATTGTCCAATCGTGTGAATTCCGGCAAAGCTTCATTACTAAACATTCTAAATGGATTTTAATCAACACATGAACATTTCAAGTTACTTATCACACCAACTTATCATCAAATTAGGTTTTGACTTATTCTCATAAGTCAATGACTTAATCAACTTATTAATTACAAATTCTTATGCTTATGACTTACTATGAACTTAAGTCCATCAATCATTGTTCTCATACTATATTTAACATACTAACATCATATGACAAACATATGACAAGTTCTTCATGATTCTATCAACTTATTAGAGTTCAATTTGCTTATTCAACTTATTCGGCTTAAGTTCATTCATTAATAACTTATTATATGTTCTTAACAACCAATCTCCCTTCTCTATCAATCCTATCATAGAAGAGATGAAGATAATAGATATGAGTCTTACCCTTGAAGACTATTACTTCACTTCACTTTGGAAAAATCTAGCAAAGGTTGAAGTGGCTTATAAGTACTTATGTGGCTTATTCTCTCTAACAATTAAGTTGCTTATCTTGAGAGGAGTTGGGAGAAATTGAACAACCAACAAATGAAAAATCAAGCCTTCTATTTATAGGCAACTCAAAGTGAGGGTATTATAGAAATTAAGCCATCCCACCTCCTTTAATCCACCTCCTCAACTAACCTCCTCAACCTCCACCTCCTTACTATTCCTTTCTTGTCTAGCACAACACTTGCTCATCACACAATTTGTTTGCCCACAAAGTCTACCCACTTTACACTTGGATTGCTCCATGGATCATGGCTTATCATTGGGCTTGCTAATTTAATCTAGCTAATTTCTTGTTGGGCTTATACAACAATAGTTTGGACTCATGACATATCAAACACTTGGGCTTGAGTATTACATTCTATTGGACTTCTACCATTAAGCTAATAATCCTACAAGTCCATTACAATTAATTAAGAATCTTAACATATATACATCACGTATAATTCTCGTATGCTAGCTCGTATATTAATTCTTAATATACGTTATTTCATTCTCCATTCTTAATAGTATAATACGTCGTATTATACTTACGTTCATTACCTCGTACAATGCATACACATCATACAATTACAACTTTCTTTCCTTAACGCTCAATAAACTTAACGTTCCCAAATTAGGTCCGCATGCGAAATATTAAGTTTTCCATACTTAGATTATTATTACATAATCAATCTCACTTTGATATTATAACGTTACATATTTCTCAGAAGTTCAAAAATAATTCCCGAGCAGAAATCTATGAATAGTATTTTTCGAAAAATTTCTCGAAAAACTTTTATTTTCATTTTAGAAATTCAAACACTTTAATTCTCTCACGTAGTTAAAATACTACTGCTTTACGACGTTTCTAGTTTATAGAACGACATTCATCTTATCAACACACAATAATAAAAAATAATATTATTTTATTCATTATTAAAAGTATTTACAAAGGTTCAATTTTCCGGGGCGTTACATAGGATCCCTGGATCCCTGGCTAAGATGTGAGACTAGAACTAGGAGGGGAGAGACGGGTAATTCCTTCGCTAGTATGACCTACCTAAGTTTATTTGTTATTTAATTGGTCACGAATATAATATAGGGATAATATGTGGCATGTCAATTAACCCTTGTTTTGTGGCAGTGTTTGAAAATGGCATCTGAAAATGTTGAGATCAGCAATGAAGCACATGAGACCATTGAGTCACCAACGATCAATACCCAAGATAATGTGCAACAAGAAGACAATAATCCTCAGGTAAACAATAACACCGATCAAATGATGATCGATGGGATTTTCAGAGGCTTTATGCAATTCATGCAACATCAGGCGAGAGTGGCTCTTGTTCAAAATGCAGGTGAAAACACTGACAACTCATAGATGGTCACCGCTAAGTAATTCAAAGAGCTGGGACCATCAGAGTTTTGGGAAAAGCCAAAACCACTTAAGGCGGAGACGTGGATAAAGAAGATCACCAAGATATTCGAATTCTTAGGATGCTCTGAGGAGCAAAAGGTTCCCTTTACCACCTTCATGTTGCGAAGAGAGGCAGATTACTTGTGGGAATTTGTAAAGCGTGCTCAACCTGCCGTATTGAAGATGTCTTGGGAGAAGTTCCAAGAACTGTTCAACGACAAGTACTTTCCCAAAAGTATTCATCACATGAAGGAGGTAGAGTTCATCAAGCTGGAGTAAAATAATATAACTGTGTCGCAGTACGAAGCTAAGTTTGCCAAGTTGTCCCGATTTGCGTCCCACTTGGTTGATAATGAGGAAAGAATGACGCAAATGTTTCTAAGAGGTTTGAAACCCAAGATATGTTAATACCTCATTTCCCACAAACTTTGCTTGTATTCAGATGTTGTGAATATGGCTCAGTTATTAGAGCGCGATAATGAGTCAACTCAACCAAGAGAGAGCAGCCAGCAAAATGATAATACTAGTGGTAGCAGTTATCGAAGCGGTGACAACAAATGTGGAGGTAATCAAAATGCCAGAAATGGTAACCACTTTGGTGGTAATCATGGCCAAGACAATAGGATTGGAAATTTCAAGAAGAGGAGATTCAACAATGATGAAAAGATGTCAAAACCAGCACTAGTTGATAAAGAAGGAGAACGACCACCGATCATATGCTTCAAATGCAGAAGGGAGGGACACATCAGTCCAAATTGTACGATGAAGTCTAAAGCGTGTTACAATTACGAAAAAGAAGTTCACCTAGCTCAATTTTATCGTGAAGTTAAGCCAAGTCCAATTGGGATGGTGACACCAAATGCCGTCCCAGAGAAGTCAAAGCCGATAGTTCAAGGGAGAGCATTTTTTGTGACCTCCCAAAAAGCGAGGAACCCGAACGAAGTCATCACGGGTAAGCCAATCATAAACTCTAACGAAGTCTATACCTATTTGATACCGGTTCTACCCATTCTTTTATTTCTCCTACTTGCGCTCAACGTTTAAATTTAACTCTGGAGAAATTAGACTTTGACTTATCTATTGAAACTCTGTTGGGAGAAACCTTCATTACATCCACTGTTTATAAGTCTTGTTTGATTCAAATCAGTAACCACACGTTACTTATTGATCTCATCTCTTTGAAAATACTTGCATTTGATGTGATTTTAGGGATTGATTGGTTAACTACTTATCATGCTAAAATTTATTATTTTCGTAAGGTTGTTAGTTTTCATATTCCTAACTAACCTACTATGCGAATTCAAGCAATCGAACCACTAAAGTCAATCACTGTCATATCAAGCCATAAAACTATTCGTTTATTAAAAAATGGATGTCAAGCTTTCTTAGCCCATGTCACGGATTTAAACAAAAATACGTCCGATTTGAATAATATTTCTATTGTTAATAAATTTCCTTACGTATTCCCCGAAGAACTTTCTGGCCTACCCCCGGAGCGTGAAATCGAGTTTGGTATTGACCTTGAACACAGTACAAAACCCATTTCCAAAGCCCTATATCGAATGACTCATATTGAATTTCAGGAGTTAAAAACCTAACTACAGGAATTGTTAGACATCGGTTTCATTCGTCCTAGTACATCTCCTTGAGGTGCTCCTGTTCTATTTGTGAAGAAGAAATATGGAAGCAGGCGACTTTGTATTAACTATCGGGAGTTGAATCATGTCACCATCAAAAATAGGTACCCGTTGCCTCGCATTGATGACCTTTTTGACCAGTTGCAAGGTGCCAAATTCTTTTCAAAGATTAATCTTCATTTCGGATATCATCAGTTAAAGATTAAAACCGGTGACATTCTGAAGACTGCTTTCAGAACTCGGTACGGGCATTACGAATTCCTAGTCATGTCTTTTGGATTGACTAATGCTCCTGCTGCATTCATGGATGTGATGAACCGAGTATTCAAGGAATATTTGGATCATTTTGTGGTCATCTTTATTGATGACATCCTCATATACTCCAAAAGCCATGAAGATCATGAGCAACACTTGAGGCTGATACTCCAAAAGCTTCGTGAAAATAAGCTATATGCCAAGGTGATGAAATGCGAGTTCTGGCTTGAGGAAGTAGCATTCCTTGGGCACGTGATATCAAATCACGGAATATCTATTAACCCGGCAAAAATTGAAGCAATTCAAAGTTGGGAGCAACCTAAGTCAGTGACCGAAGTACGTAGCTTTTTGGGCTTAGCTGGTTATTATCGGAGATTCGTGGAAGGATTTTCTCGAATCGCTACTCCATTAACTCAGCTAACTTCAAAAGATACAAAATTCAGTTGGAACGAGGAATGTGAGAAGAGTTTTCAAGAACTCAAGAGGTGGCTCATTTCAGCACCTGCTCTAACAATACCATCTGGTTCAGAGGGATTTGTCATCTACAGCGTTGCTTCAGGCAGAGGGTTAGGATGTGTTCTCATGCAACATGGGAAAGTCATAGCCTATGCCTCACGACAACTTAAATAATACAAGAGGAATTATCCTACTCATGATCTAGAGTTGGCAGCTGTCATTTTTGTACTTAAAATCTGGAGGCATTACCTGTATGGGGAGAAAGTGGAGATCTATATGGATCATAAAAGCCTCAAATATTTCTTCACCCAAAAGGAACTCAACATGCGACAATGACGTTGGCTTGAGCTGTTGAAAGATTATGATCATACCATTCAATACCATCGTAGAAAAGCGAACATAGCAGCTGACGCATTGAGTAGAAGTTCATATGCGGGTACGAGTGCGATATTGTCAACGCAAAGGCCCATTTTGTATGAATTACAAATGATGAAGATAGAGTTAAATACTCCAGGGACCCACATGATGATGACAAATATATGAGTAGAACCGACTTTAATCGACAAAGTTAAAGTTTCTCAAACTACAGACTCGGAGCTGATGCGTATGAGGAAGAAAGTACAAGAAGGTACTATCCTGGAAGGAAGAATCGATGAAGAAGGAATACTTCGAGTCAACTCCAGACTTTATGTTCCTAACGACCCTGATTTAAAGTATAAAATCATGATGGAAGCACACAACACACCGTTTGCAATCCATCCTGGGCGTACCAAAATGTATCGTGATCTTCGACATACATTTTGGTGGAGCAATATGAAAAGAGAAATCGCAGTGTTCATCTCAAGGTGTTTAACGTGTCAACAAGTCAAGGCAGAGCATCAAGTGGCAAAAGGTCCATTGCAACCACTTGAAATTCCAGAATGGAATTGGGAGCACATTACCATGGACTTCGTTACTGGTCTTCCCAAGGTTTCTCAAGGCATATATGCGATTTGGGTCATTGTTGATAGATTAACCAAGTCTGCTCATTCTTACCTATACGAGAAACTTATTCACTTGAACGTTTTGCTCGTATTTATATAAATAAGATTGTAAGACTGCATGGTATGCCAGTATCCATAGTTTCTGATCGAGGCCCAAGATTCACTTCACAATTTTGGGTTAGTTTGCAAAAATCTATGGGCACAGATTTACGATTCAGTTCAGCATATCATCCTCAAACGGACGGGCAGTTAGAGAGGACTATTCAAACTCTTAAAGATTTATTAAGACTCTGTGTCCTTGACTTCAAAGGAAGTTGGGACAAGTTCTTGCCATTGGTGGATTTTTCCTACAACAACAGTTATCAAGTAAGTATTGACCTGGCTCCATTCGAGGCATTGTATGGACGCAAGTGTCATTCTCCAATATGCTGGGATGAGGTGGGTGAAACAACGTTGTTAGGACCGGAATTGGTACGCATGACAACTGAAAAGATTTAAATGATCCGACAACGTATAAAGACCTCACAAGATCAACAAAAGAGTTATGCTAATCTTCATCAAATGGACGTAGAATTCAATGTTGGAGAGCATGTGTTGTTACGTGTTGCTCCATGGAAATGAGTTACAAGATTTGGAAATAGAGGAAAGCTCAATCCTCAATTCATTGGCCCATTTGAAATCCTCAATCGAGTAGGAAATGTGGCCTATAGACTCGCCTTACCGCCAAGTATGTCTCGTGTTCATAACGTTTTTCACATATCTATGTTATGTAAATATGTGAAAGACCCGAACCACATTATTAAATTAGAACCAGATGAGATAGCGGAAGATTTAACGTATGAAGAGGTACCTGTTAAAATCTTGGATAAGAAGGATCATATTCTACGCTCCAAGGTTATACCTCAAGTCAAAGTTTTGTGGAGAAACCACGGTGTTGAGGAAATAACCTGGGAGTTAGAATCTGCATAGTATCTCTCATATTATTGATTCAATTATTGTCACAGTATCATCTGCATAATATTTTATATTTTTTAAATCAATAATTGAGACGATAAAGTTATTCATATTATTATTTACAATATTGACGATGTCTAGAAAGTTCTGTCGAGGAAAGGTGGTTGGTCACCTAATTGCGCGCCAATAGGGAGAAATCCTTATCGGAAAGCCCCCTCTTTTCTGGGAATGATCATGTTGTTAAATATTGTGAGTTATAATATTAATGATGAATAAGTTTGTGTTGATTAAAGAGGAATTTGATAATTACATTGTGTTGGGATTATTAGTGTTGGTGGAAATCGATAATTATTTCGATAACAATTGATTTCTAGAGGTTAAATTGACCAATCGGGTATTTAATCGGATAAATGAACAATTAATTGCTATTAGTTCACATGCATATAACTATTTATTCACATGAATGGAACTATTGGTTCGCATGATGTAGTATTAGGGGAGGTGGTGCAAGTTTGATAATACTTGTAGGACTAAATTAAAAATAGAGGAAAAGATGAAGGTACTATACTGTAATAATTCGAGCCCCAAAGTGTGAAATTATTAAAACAATATTTTCCTATAAATAGAAGCTCATTGTTCTTTCATTCTCACCAATTCACTAAGACTTACAAGAGCAATTATAGAGAGAGAAGCTATAAAGAGAGAAGCTATAGAGAGAAAGAAGAAGAGTATTCTGTTACATTTCTATTCTAGTATCAGGTCTTCTTCTAAGGTAAGGGATTATTCGGTATAATCATGATCGTAATGTTACAAATGATGTGGTAAAAGTCCTCATTGGCCCGTAATGCATTGATGGACAGTGGTTGGCATGATCATGACCATTGGTGAAAACACGAATATCATTGGCCCGTAGTGCATGCATAATTCGTGGTTGTGATACTAATGAATATCCTTGGTTCGAAGTGTATGGATAATTTAGTGATGTGGTTTATTTATGAAGCTGAGTCTCAGCGATAAAATTGATGATAAACTCTTAAATCATAGAAGATAGTAAATTTCATGCTCTACTTGACTCTTCTAATGGATTGCTTGTTCTGTTGTAGTTAAACTTGATATTTATTATATTTTTATCAGTTTAACACTGTTGAAGGTTAACGATAATTTATTCTGCATTATCTTAGTCATAATATTTCTTACCGGGCTAGTTGAGCTCACCCTTTTACTTTCATTGTTCTCTTCAGGAAATGAGAACGTAGCCGGGACTAGTCGGGGAACGGAGTGATGGTCCGAGATGGTTGTTTTAGTATTCCTCACTATTTAGTGTGATAATAAATGTAATGAGGATTGAATTTGAGTTTGGATATTGTCTATGAGACAATATTCGTGTAAAAACTCTCAGCTCATATTGTATAATTAAGTTTGTATTTGTATTCAGTACCATGTATTTGGCGACCCAAAATGGGTGATGTATACCTATTTTGGGGGCGTCACAATAATAATAATAATAATAATAATAATAATAATAATAATAATAATAATATTATTATTATTATTATTATTATTATTATTATTATTAATAGTACTATTATTATTTTTATCAAGCAATTAGTTATGGTATGTAGTGAAGGAGAAGAAATGAATATATGGGGGAAATATCATGTTTTGATAGAAATATTAATCCTTGCAAGATATTAACAGTTAACCCGTGTTGCTCCAGCGGTCATATAACCAAAATTCCAAATGTGAGGTTGCGAGTTCAAATCTTTGGAGAGACAATTTTTGGAAAAAAATCAAAAGATGTCACGTCAGCAGCAGACACATGTCAAATTACAATATTAAATACCACGTCAGACCTGCCACGTGTGCCACTTCAGCAGATCAACGCACATGTGGCGCTTGGGGGTTCAAAGTCCAAATT